>OY744522.1:80490118-80587618 GCA_963556195.1 Sepiola atlantica
AGGATAGTGCATGTTTTTTTTTTATATATATCGTGTATCTGTCTCCTTCCCCCAGTCAATCTTATTACTGATTTTTTTTTAATTCTTTGTAATACTATTGATTAAACACAAAATTTTCATATAAAACTTGTTGGAAAAATTATTTAATTTTTAATAAACGGTTCAGTTTGCTATGTAAGTTTAACGTACACCTCCCTCATTGACCGACGTGATATTAAATTTAATTCAATTAATTTGGCAAGAAATAAAACAAGCATGTTTCAGCTGCTGTGTAAAGAAAAGGTGGTAGAAATTTACACGGAAGAGGACACAGTAGCTGAGGACTTGTCCAATATCACTCGAGGATTACTTCTAATTGTTTTGTTATTCAATTTCTTGAAAAAAGAATACAGATTGTTTTATCTATTGAAGATCAAATCCTAAGATTATAAAAAAGGCCATCTACTCCTACTCAATATTCGAAAAGCATTTGTAAAAGTGGATCAAAAGTTGGGGTGCATTTTACATCATATTTACGTAGAAAACAGACCCTCCCTCCCATACTAAAATTAAACAGGTAATTTTTACCACTGTATTTTTATCTGAAAAGTTGGTGTTTAATCGATAGCATTCCGAAGGAAAAAAATCAGTATTAAAAATGTTCCATCCGCTCCAACTTTGCTGATTATACAAAACAAAACTTGAAAAAATTACAGTTCAATTTTTTAGAAGGGCGTTCAATTTATAATGTGCACAAACGCTTTTTTGAAATTTCGAGCAGAAGAACACATTACTTTAGAAACTTACATCGCAAACTAACTTATATCTACAAATTTAACAGGAAGTTTCTTTAAATGGTTTCAACAATTTAAAGATTTGTTGTTTAGTCACTATTGGGATCCAAAATTGTTTTTCAAAAAGATTAGGAACAAATTTTAAGTGAGAAAATCTATGGAAATAATGATTAAATTCAGTCAGTTATTCTATTTAGATTTAAAGTAAGGTATCTACTTATTTCAACAATTTTTTTAATTTTAAAAATAATGTTCTATGTAGTCGTTTTGTCAGTATTTTACTATTTTGTGTTAAGTAATGTTCTTACTTAAAAAAAATGATATAATATAATTAATCGATCAGTTTGGTCTTCTTCTTTATCGATCAGTTTGGTCTTCTTCTTTATCGATCAGTTTGGTCTTCTTCTTTATCGATCAGTTTGGTCTTCTTTATCGATCAGTTTGGTCTTCTTTATCGATCAGTTTGGTCTTCTTCTTTATCGATCAGTTTGGTCTTCTTCTTTTATCGATCAGTTTGGTCTTCTTTATCGATCAGTTTGGTCTTCTTTATCGATCAGTTTGGTCTTCTTTTTTGATTAGTTTGGTCTTCTTTCTTGATTAGTTTGGTCTTCTTTCTTGATTAGTTTGGTCTTCTTTCTTGATTAGTTTGGTCTTCTTTCTTGATTAGTTTGGTCTTCTTTCTTGATTAGTTTGGTCTTCTTTATCGATTAGTTTGGTCTTCTTTATCGATTAGTTTGGTCTTCTTTATCGATTAGTTTGGTCTTCTTTATCGATTAGTTTCGCGATTAGTTTCGCTTCACTGATTTCAAGTAGTGAATAGAGAATTAAATTGTTAAGTGATAGCAAATGACGAAGACAGTGAGTTAAAAATATTTCTCAATATTCCCCAGTTTTGTTGTTTTTGCAATGTAGTTTACATACAAAGTTGATATAGTCTAAGGACAATAGTTGGCGAACGTGTTGATGCATGACCCTTTCATCTCTAGAAATGTTAAAATAAAGATTTAGCAGATGATGAAAGAATCCTTTGGAAATATGAATACCCAAGGTATGAATAGTCGATCTATCTGAGTTTGGGCTGGTAAATATCTGTGCTATTTGAGGGTTCTTGATAAGATTCAGAAGCCTATCTGTAATTTGGTTAACCCACCCTTTCCTCTGCACCCTCTCTCTCTCACGCAGATGTGACGTTGCTAGTCGGTCTCTTCTAAAAGTACCAATAGGGCACGTGTTCTTCAGAATTGTCCGACTTATTCTCTGCTTTCTTTGTTCCAGCTTATTTGACTCATTGCTCTAGTAGTCTTCATCAATTCGCTGTTTAAGTAACCTCGTTACCATACATACCATACATCTTCCTATTCCAGTAGCTTCTTTCCAAGACCTGCGGACTTGTGGAATTCTTTGCCCACTGACTGTTTTCCTCCTACCTATAGCTTTTGTCTTTATAGGACTATTGTCAATAGGCATCTCCTGTTTGTGTTAATCATTTGTGTTTTTAAACTCCTTACATCAAGTGGCTTCATGACTTGTCTGGAGCGACTTCTTACCAACCCAAAACCCGAATCAATTTCAAGGTCATTTGGAGTTCATTCGTGCATATGGCAATGAAAGTACAAGATTGACCTGTCTTATCCAATCAGATTAAGAATTCCCTTATTTTCTCTGAAGCCTTTGTTTGAACAAAAATATTTTGTAAGGAGTGAATTTACCAAACCTATTCATGAGGGTTAGTTTTCTAAAAATGTCATATTTAAAACCATCCTTACAGATCGAAAATACAACTACAGAAAATGTTATTGACTTTTGTTCATTAGTTTTAACGTGATGCAGTGGCAGATGGAAAAAAGACGCTAACATTATTATTAGATAATATGCAAATCAGTTCTCGTAACCTTGGCGAGTAAAAATGAAATATGCATATTATGTCATATGAAATATGAAGAATGCTAGAAAGTGCACCACTATTAAAAATTACTTATACGTTTTATGTGCAGAGGCATGGAGCCGAGTGTAATCGATTCCGGCACACTAAGGGTTAATCAAACTAACCGATTGTTTTATCCGCCCTCTTTCGAGCACATAGAGAAATTAAACAAATAACGCATACTACAATATGTAGAAATCAAAATAGATCAAGCGGTTAGAGGAGGAGGGGGAGGGGGAAGTAAAACGGAAATAATTACATTTATATCCGCCAGAAGTAAAAAATACTCCTGCAAATTATCGAGGTGGCATGAAACAGTAAAACCAAATACAATTTTCTTTTTTTCTTTTTTCAATAAGTGTCAATAAATGTTTATAAGTGCATAATTTAAAAACGCTGATAGCTATGTTTTATATATCTATCTTCAGAGAAACGAAATATTTGTTGATCTTTCTTTCTATTTAAATTATTATATCTGAATAACTTGTGAGTTAATTTGATTGATCAGTTAAAGAACTGTGGACATTTTTAAATAGAAGCAACAAATGTTGCATTGTGAAACATCCTTGAGCCAGACCCACCCAGACCTGGTAGTGTATATTGTTGTTCCCAACGTGGTCCATATGAATAAATAGTGGTTCATAGAATAATTCTTCTGGTCCACAGCCAGATTTGAGAATTGGAAATATTGCTTTTAATATTTCTTTCACTACATAATATAAAATATTATAAAATATAATAATAATAATAATAATAATAATAATAATAAACAAAAAATCCTTTAGAATAATCAATTATACCTGTTTTCCATAATTTTATTTATTTATTTTTGTTTTACATTTAACAATTGTTTTCAATTTATTGTATTATATAATAGATTTATCATTACTTTTTATTTATATAATTCAATTTATAGCTTTAAAAAAATTACATTAATGTAGAAATGTGATACTTAGAAGGCAATACAATGCAGAAGTGTGACGGATAGACACAAGTTGGAGTAAATAAGACATAATGGTGGGACAAGTTAAATAGTTTCATCATTAATACAATGTATACATACACATATATATATATATTTATTGTTTCACAATGTATACACATATATCTGTCTATCTACACAATGTTATAATGTTATGTAATACCTGTATCAAGATGGTCTGGTGGAAACTCTGTATGATATAATATTTCGGGAACTCTTCCCTTCTTCAGACCTTGCTAAATTCCATCCCTTCCATTGTTGTAATTAGCATTAGACAGATACAAGCGATAAATTAACGGATAATACTAGCCTTAATTTAATTAATTAATAAAATATATACATTTGAAAAAATAAATAATAAATCAATAAACTAAATATTAATATACACAATAATATAAAACGAACAACAGATAATGCAATGTTTAATGGTAGTATTAACTGACATATTAATTTAAACGAATAGACTTGGTTTAAATTTAGATTTAAAATTAAAGAAAAAGAAAAGATTCTAATTTAAAAAAATTATAAAAAGAATTAATAAAAAATAAATAAAGTAAAAATGAATAAATAAAATAAAAATTAAACTTTATATTTATGTATTTTTTTAGTTTAAATCTGGTTAGAATTCAAATTTAACCAGTATTTTCTGCGAGACTGCATCCTCACTGCTTCCTTCATACGCAGGCTTAAACTTGAGTTGAGCACGGTTCTGAAGAAGTGAAAAGTCCCCGAAATATTATCTAAAAGATCTACTTTGAAATGTAATAAAGAATGTATATTGGAGGTACTAATGTCATGTTTTACCATTGGCTATAATGACGATCTGTCCACACAGAAGAATCTCAACTTGGTATGAGTTCCAACCTTCAGAATCAATAACCAGCCAATATATCTTAAGATATGAGGGAAAACGACAAGAATGCAACAGAAATGTGGAATGACTCAAAAACATGCAGCAGGCAATTTAGAAAGTTGAAGGCGGTGAAGAAAGTGAAGTTAATATAGAAACCTTTAAGATGACCATAACAAAAATAGCAAATTATAAAAAAACATGTCCATGACGGAATAGGTGCATTCTGGTTCAATAAGTTTTCAACTGCACATGAAATATTAGCACAAGAACTGAGGAAATGCAGACATCCCAGAAATGATAATTAAAGAGAGAGCCATGTTAATTTTAAAAAGACAGCAAGAAATGAACGACCCAAGCAACTATAGACCTACAACCTGTCTACTGAACATGTGGAATTTTAACTGCACAACGTAGCAGATAGCCAAGGACTTCTCCACAAGGAAACACCGGATGCCGGAAATTGACAATACTAATGTGTAACCGCCTATTAAGGCTGAAAGCCCACTCAAGTATAACGGTTAATGAGATTCTCAACCAGAAAAGAAATTAGAAAACTAGAAAATATATAAATCCATTTGTATCAATTGACTAAAAAAACATTATATAATCCCCTTACTCTTGAATATGTGAATGCTTAAAAATGCTTAAAATACCAAAGAGAATTATCAAATTTATAAAGAAAGCAATGGAAAAATGAAGAGAAGAAATAACTGAGGAACAACATCTGGCAGGTAAAAAGGTATAGTAAGGGATTTTCCTGGGATACTTCCTATCTCCACTACTTACTTATGGTGCCACTCATGTGCAGAGTATAGAAACGGTATAGCTTTACAAAAAAGAAAATTACCTCTTGTATTGTAGATGACCTGAAATCATAATCCTCATCATTATATTCAGTTTAACATCCGTTTTACCTGCGTGTTGGACAGCTTTTAAAAATCGACTTCCAACCTATCCATGGCCAAGTCTTTATTAACCCCTTTCCCTCAAATTCATTCTCATCACGCCCTCCCATGTTTTCCTTAGATAGAAAAAAAGAAGCTTGACACAATAGTAAGCACAACTAGAATCCTTAGTCAGGAATGGAATTCAGCATAGAAAAATTCGAAACAATGGAAGGTATAGAGCTGCCTAATCGACAAGTAATAAGATCACTTAATAAAGAAGGAAACAGATATCCGAGCATTCTGTAAGTATACACATCAAACAATCAGAGATGAAAAAGATAATAAAAAAATAATACCTAAGAATGAGAAAACTCCTTGAAACTAAATTATAGAACAGAAACCTAATAAAAGGAATAACCACTTGGACAGTAGCCCGGTAAGATTACCAGGGCTACTGCTCAACTGAAGACCCTTCATAAACTGGAGAAGAAGAAATCAGTAACTTGGATCAACGAATCAGTAAACAAAAGACTATGCACAAGACAATACACTTTGAGAATGATTTTGACCGACTATGTAAAAAGGATACAAGGAAGATGGGTTGTAAACATTGAGGATTGTGTAGATTATGCATTAAAAGACTATAGAAATACATAACACAAAATAGAGACAGGCTGATTTCTGCCAACAAAAAAGCACTATGGTGAACAAAAACGCAAGGAAAGAAAAATGAGAAGAGAAGCTACTGCATGGACTATTTATAAGATAGACCAAATAAATTGCGCACAATAAAACATGGACATAATTATGAAACAGACAAGTAAAAAGAGAAACAAAATTTCTACTTATAACCACATAAAATAATGCAATTAGAGCTACAGAAAAGCCAAAATAGACAAAAACAGAAAATATAAACTCTGTGGACAAAGAGACGAAACGGTAAACTACATAATTGAATGCAGCAAGCTGACCCAAAAGGAATATCAAAACAAACAATCGATTTGGATTATTCAGATTACTGTTCTCATCTTGGATGTTATTCTCAGAACGTTTCGGTCGATGTAATTTCCACCCTTTGTCAGGGGAGTCTTTTCAAACTCGAGAATCTTTGTGTCGAACCTGGGAACCCTTTATTTAATCCACAGGGCTCGCTTGCTCTCGATTCATTAGCCATGACCGGGTATAAATTTTAAGTAATTCGTAATTTTATTCTTAGTATCGCCCATACTGAGGATTAAACCTTCAACCTACAGAAGACTGTCACTTATTTAAAACTGATTAAACTGAGCACTTATATCTGTTGCGCCACAGATCCTTGCAGAAAAGTTGTGAGAATAACATCCAAAATAGGAACAGTAGTCCGAATAATCTAAATAGTACAAATTATCAACCCCCATCTCAAAGATTCCGAAACAAAACATGAATTAGGAAGGTAGTCCACTAGGAACTGTACAAATGACTACACTTTGAAGACACAGACAAATGGTACAAATATTAACTGAAGCAAGTATCAGAAAATGAAAGGCATAAAATCATATGGGGCATTAAAATGCATACAAACAAATTCATCTAAGCGAAAAGAACAGATTATAATAATAAACAAGGAAAAAAGCTAGCAAAAGACTTTGTCATGTCAGCCGATCACAGGGTAAAGTTGAACATAATAAAAAAACAAAGGAAATGCATGGAACTTTATAGAGATCAGAAGGGCCTATGCAACATGAAAACTGCTGTAATACCAATGATTGTAGGAGCATAAGGAACAGTCCAGAAAAATCTGGGAAAATAACTAGAAGAAATTAGTATCAAAGGAAAGATTAACACTATACGAACTACAGCACTGGGGAAAACAGCTGAAACATTAAGAAAAGTCGTAGAGTGCATAAACCACTCCACATAATCAGATGATACTGACAAAACGCAAGTAGGTTGAAATAAAGTGACACTGAGATGAAACAACTCGAGGGAAAGAATGGAGAATATTAAAATGAGACAAACGGAGCAAGTTCTGACGATAAGAAATACTATAACTTTACTTCCTCTACCTCCCCCATCCCCACAAAAAAAATAAAACAGCGGAAAATACAGTGGCACCAATATTAACATGAGCCAAAAGGAGCAAAATCTGAGGATATATGCAACAAATACTGTAAAATGACCCCACCCCCAAATACACTGAAAAATGCACTAGCGCCAAGATCAGTTGGTAACATAGAAAGTTTCTAGGGAGAGTTTGAGAGAATACACGCACGCAAACATCCATACACTAACTGCCATATTTGTGATGCCTATATTATGTGTGTATTATCTATTAGATCCCTGTCAGTGTTTATTGTTTAATAAAGAACTGTAACTCAAGTATATCCTGCTTTTCTTCTTTCAGGAAGTATGACACGTTGACAGGAAATCATGGAACTGTCAATATTGTCTATAAGCTGTTAATATTTTAAGCATTCACAATCTGCAAAACGCATTTAAGAAAGTCGAAAATATTCATAAAAAAATCTAAATTAATAATTCATTGGTTTTTGTTATAGTAATGACTTTTGAAAGTGTCAAACTGAAATGGTACGCAAGATAGCATTAATGTATGAGAAGATTTACCAATATATATATATATATATATATATGCAAAATACATTAATAACAAATTGCGCTGTTGCATGGTAATACCGTTTGAAAGTGTTACATTTTGTAAACTTAAATATTTATCATAATTTTTTTTTCTTAATTTTTGAAAAATCTCTCATATATATATATATATATATATATATATATATATATATATATATATCTGTGTGCTGTGTTTTATGTGTATTCTCTTAATCAAATAAGTAATGGAGAACATTATGGAAGATGACATTTTTTCTGAATGTCTTAATATTAGTTTTGGTTAATATTAGTTAAGGATGTAACTAGGAATTTTTTGACTTGGTTTGCTTTGAACAAAAAAAAGGGATAAATAAGTTAAATCAAGAGAACAATTTTGATGTTCACAGTTCCATGTTGGGTGTGTGATCTGATGCGAAAAAGAAATTCACTGAAGAAAACTTTAAAACATCTTAGAATTTATGAAGAAAAAAATGTGTTTTGAAACTGGGCAGAAATAACTGTATGAATAAAGATATTTTAAAACAAATTTGGAACATTTATTAAATTATATCTTGAGCTCTAGTAATATATACACTATTGAATTATTAATCCAACTTTCATGTTAATTTAAAAGAATTTAAATAATATCTTATATATATATATACCGTATGAATTATAGATTAATATTACATTTTTGTGTTTCTTGGTATTGACTTCTAAAAAGGTTAAATTACAAACTAAAATATAGAACATCCTTTCTGATTTTGTTTCATCATAATATTCGGTTTAAGCTCAGTTTTATATGCTAACATGTGCTGGACGGTTTTTAGAAATTGACTTCCAAGCTAACCTATCTATGGACAGTTCTTTATTTATCCCTCCTTCTATCAAGTCCATTCTTATCATTTTCACTCATATTTTTCTTGGCTTTCCTCTGAAGTGAATCTGCCACTTTAACTGTTCAACATTTACTAACTAAAGAACTGCAATCCATTGATATATATATATATATATATATATATATAAATGAATGAATACAAAACTTTTTTCATTGATCACAACTATATTAGCATCAATTTTCACATTTATTCATATAAATAAACATTGCCATTTTGATACAAATGTAATTATCTTTTAAGTAAGACCATGAAGAAATAAAAATAAAGAAATCAATTCGCCTGAGCGATGTTGTATGTGTGTGTGTGTGTGTGGTGGAGGGGGAGGGGCTTTTAAAAAAAAACTTACAATTTAGAAATGGATGGCAACTTGTCGAAAATCAAGTCAGGCCCACCAAAGAAAAGGTCGGAAAAGAACATTTGAACACAAATAAGAAAAGTTTGTGCACGGCATCAAAGCAATCATTGAATTTAAAAATAATACAAAAGAGAAGATTTGGCGTCACCAATGGGAGAGAGAGAGAGAGAGAGAGAGAGAGAGAAGGAAGGAAGGAAGGAGAGAGAGTGAGAAAGAAGGAAGGAGAGAGAGAGAGAAGAAGAAAGAAAGGAGAGAGAGAGAGAAGGAAGGAGAGAGAGAGAGAAGGAATGGAAGGAGAGAGAAGGAGAAAGAAAGGAGAGAGAGAGAAGGAATGGAATGAGAGAGAGAGAGGGAGAAGGAAAGAGAGAGAGAGAAGGAAGGAGAGAGAGAGAGAAGGAAGGAGAGAGAGAGAGAAGGAAGGAGAGAGAGAGAGAGAAGGAAGGAGAGAGAGTCAGAGAAGGAAGGAGAGAGAGTCAGAGAAGGAAGGAGAGAGAGAGAGAAGGAAGGAGAGAGAGAGAGAAGGAAGGAGAGAGAGAGAGAAGGAAGGAGAGAGAGAGAGAAGGAAAGAGAGAGAGAAGGAAGGAGAGAGAGAGAAGGAAGGAGAGAGAGAGAGAAGGAAGGAGAGAGAGAGAGAGAAGGAAGGAGAGAGAGAGAGAGAAGGAAGGAGAGAGAGAGAGAGAAGGAGAGAGAGAAGGAGAGAGAGAGAAGGATAGAGAGAGAGAAGGAGAGAGAGAGAGAAGGAGAGAAGGAATGAGAGAGAGAAAGAGAGAGACGGAAGGAGAGAGAGAAGGAAGGAGAGAGAGAAAGAGAGAGAAGGAAGGAGAGAGAGAAAGAGAGAAGGAAGGAGAGAGAGAGAAGGAGAGAGAGAGAGAAGGAGAGAGAGAGAAGGAGAGAGAGAGAAGGAGAGAGAGAGAAGGAGAGAGAGAAGGAGAGAGAGAAGGAGAGAGAGAAGGAGAGAGAGAAGGAGAGAGAGAAGGAGAGAGAGAGAGAAGGAGAGAGAGAGAGAAGGAGAGAGAGAGAGAAGGAGAGAGAGAGAGAAGGAGAGAGAGAGACAGAAGGAGAGAGAGAGAAGGAGAGAGAGAGAGAAGGAGAGAGAGAGACAGAAGGAGAGAGATAGAAGGAGAGAGAGAAGGAGAGAGTGAGAAGGAGAGAGTGAGAAGGAGAGAGAGAAAGAGAAAGAGAGAGAGAGAAAGCCAGCAGTCATCCTATCCCTTCTCTCTATGAAATCTTCTTGCATATACTTCGTCGGTATATCTTTCTTTCTAGCCTTCAAAGTTAGTTTTATTTAAATTAACCCCTTGGAAATTACTGAACAAATATTTTAAGAAAAGTTCTAGTAATTTATCCTCTTTATACTAAATAACTTTAATTACTGTTAAGATCGAAAAACTATTGCATATATATATATACGAAAAATAGAACAACATTACAAATTAATAACACCAAATATTAATTTATTATGAACTGTTTAAAAAATAGTAATGCAAATTAGGAATGCTGTGTTTGTCTCATCTCTACTATATACAGAATATGGAATTTCAATAGGGCCCTGCTGCTATTTAAATAAAGTAACTAACAAAACTAGTATATCTTTCTGACATCATATTTGGCCAGTTATCAAATATTTTAATCTCATTAACCCCAACATAATAATTACAGACTATTTGAGCAATATTTCCTTTAAAAAAAGGGAAAGAAAGCATTATGTATGCTATTATTAGAGACTACATTGTGAAAATAGAAGCCTAATTGTAGATCACAACTCGACAGTAATTTATTTATGAAAAGTCAACGTTTTTTAGTTTGAGATAACCTATAGCCGTGTACATTTTGCCAGATCTACCGAATACTAGACAGGTCTAATAATTGCATTGTGTTGTGAATGGTGTACAACCTTGATAAAAAACCAGACACTGTTAGTTTGTGTCATCTTTCTTGAACAAAAGCGAATGTTTAATTAATTTCTGGCTCATCGATGTTGTCAACTTGTTAACATGGATTGATTCCCCAGCAAGCAAGAAGAAAATCTCAGGCTAGAGACTTGGTATTGATCATCCCGCTCAAAGTGTAGTATCTGCTCCCAGGAACATTATTGATCAATATTCAGATACCAGCTCATACCTGATCCCCTGATCTGGGACTGTTGTATTACATTACTGACTTGATTTATTTTTCATTCTGGTAACAGGACGCTTGTTGCAGTTTCAGTAGATTAGTCTCACATTTTGTCCGGCAGTTGATTATCTTCCCTAGTCCAACCATTGACATGGTCAGTTGCTACAGTCATATCCATTTTGACTGTCTGGCTGTTAGATTAATTTCACTAGTTCAGTCATTGACTTGATCAGTTGCTCCTGCTAATGTTGCAGGAACTTTGTCCTGTTATCAACTAACTCTGCTTGTCCAGCTCTTGACTATCAGTCTCTTGAGATTAATGTGTCCTTAGGACAATAGCAAACTATGACATTTGCGAACAAATTTGTCCTTTTCAGGACAATTTCTCTTTCAGTTTGTGGAGCCTTTCTTCAAACTCAGTGTGATGTCCACACCTGACCAACTTCATTGGAGATGAGATATAACCTGCCGAGCCATCCGTTAACCACAGTTCAACATCAACATCCGATCATCATTGGAGATGCGAGCTAACCAGGCACTCAACATTAACAGTCTTGCAACACCGATGATTGAACCTAACCATTTGTAATTGTACCTTCTGTTCAACTAAAACCGGCTATTTCATATTCAACTTATTTCCTGTATTTGTCATTCTTCTTTGGCCATTGCCAGTTTTTTTTGTTGTAAAACCGACCACTCCACAGTTGACCCCTACAATAAGGGACAATCTCATACATAACACATCACTCAATAAGTCACTGGCCTAACTAGTAAACCAACAACTCTTAGGCAAAATCCGACTATTCATCAGCATTGTCTTCCTCTACAGGAGACTCGGAGGTGGTCTGCCCACAGACATGTGGCATGCCAGGCCCATCGCTGTATTGACAAGCCCTCATGACAAGGAACAGGCCCCCAGCTATGGGTAAACAGTACCACTGCCTTGTGGTTATTCGTTGGTTCGATAAAGGCTAAGGGAGTAAACCCCAACAGAAAATCTGGAGTGTAGCCTCACAGGCAGACAACCGCTGTACTCAGCTCTACTCTGGCAGCTACTACAGTCAACCTGGTGCCGGATGTACTTGTACTTTCATTTTCAGCAAAACGGTGAGGGAGATTCTGACAATTGGGCAACTCAGTCTCTCCATAGATCTGCCCTGGCCAGCGCCCTGGAGAGAAAACTTCAGCTATGCATCTATATAGGACTAAACAGGGGAGCGACAGTTACCGGTTATAAGCTTACAGCTCAATTGGCATACAGCTGGGGGCCAGGAGTCGATCCCGACGATGTGAGAGGTTATTTAACCTCATTGGACTGCTACCTCCTGTCAAAGTTGAGCAGCCCTCAGCCAGTAAGGTGCTATCCCGCCACTGACCACCTGCCTTACTGGGTGCGTAAGGCATAGGATCATTCCAACAAGTGGTCAGCAACCATTGCACCAAACAAAAACAAAAGAAGTACAAAGAAACCAGCACTTAGGCTAGGGTGCTGGAATGTTCTGTACTATGATGACTGGCCTATCTACTGACATACTAAACATCTCCAATATCCGAAAAACTGCCATCATCAATAACGAGCAACTGAGACTAAAGGTAGACATAGCTGCACTACAAGAATCTCGCTTAGCAGATTCAGATGTCTAAAGGAATCAGACTATACCTTCTTGCAAGGGAAGAAGGAAGAGGAAGTCTGCGAACACGGTGTTGGTTTTGCAGTCAGTAACTCACTGCTTCAAAATGTACAACTCTGTGATTCACCTAATTTTACTGCGTTTGAACACCACAGATGGATCAATTAATCTGTTGTGTGTGTACGCCCTAACACTCGTGGCACCATACGACACAAAGGAGCACTTCTAAACTCAGCGTGATGGCACTATCAAGTCATTTCCACAGAATGAAGACCTGATCATACTTGGGGACTTTAATGTGTATGTAGGTGGTGACAACGATGCATGGCCAAGCTGCCTCTGTAACTTTGGAGTGGGTAAATGCAATGATAATGGTAAGCGGCTACTAGAACTCTCTGCATTACAAACACATTCTTTAGTGCCAGGCCGCATCACAGAGTGTATTGGAGACATCCTAGGTCAGGGCGCTGGCACCAGCTTGACCTCATCATTACTAAACGAAGGTAGCTCAAACATTTCCTGATGTCTAGAGCCTACCACAGTGCCGATTGTGGTACAGATCATTCATTAGTATGCAGTAAGGTTACTACAACCCAAAAAATTTCTACCGCACTAAACAGGAGTATATTGCACGTATTGACGTTAGCAAGACTCAACACCCAGACCGCACAGTGGAATTAAACATGATGTTTTCCTCCACCTTCAAAAAAGATCATGGTCAGCCTCTCATCTGAACAGTGAGAAGCACTAAAAAATGACACCCACTCTACAGCTCGCAAAGCCTTTGGGAGAAGGACAAGTTGCAAACGCAATGAATGGTATGATGCAAATTTTGTTACTCTCAACCCTCTGATTGAGACAAAACGTTCATCCTTGCATTCATACAAGGCCAACCCATCTACTAGATCGCTGACTGCACTGAGGTCTTCCAGAAGTGCAGTCCAAAAGGTTGTCAGAAAAGCTGTGAACAACTACTGGATGGACCTCTCCAAGACTATTCAGCAGGCAGCTGATACAGGCAACATGAAAAACAGGTATGATGAGATCAGGAGAGCTACTGGACCCATAATCAAGAAAACTGCATCACTGAAGTCCAAGTCGGATGAACCCATACTAGACAAAGTCAAACAGCTGGACAGATGGGTAGAACACTAATCCAAACTTTACTCCAAGGAAAACGCGGTACATCAGTCTGCCCTTGATGCCACTGATCGTCTCCTCCTTATGCATGAACTCGACAAGCAGCCTTCCATAAAAGAACTATCCAGGGCAATAAACATACTGTTATCTGGAAAAGCCCCAGAAAAAGACTATATTCCAGCAGAGGTCTTAAAAAGTGGAAAAGCTAGCCTGCTTGAGCCCCTTCATAGCCTTTTGATACAGTGCTGGAGAGAAAGTTCAATACCTCAGGGCATGAGAAGCAAATATCATCACACTCTACAAACACAAACGGGGCCGCAGTGACTGCAACAAATACCGCAGTATCTCACTGTTGAGCTTTGTTGGTAAGCTATTCATACGCATGATACTACCGCGACTTCAAGTTCTTGCCGATCGAATTTACGCGGAATCTCAATGCGGCTTTCGTTCAAAGAGATCAACTATCGATATGATCTTCTCTCCATGCCAGCTGCAAGAGAAGTGCAGAGAGCAAAACCAGCCTCTGTACCTCGCCTTCATAGATCTGACCAAGACGTTCGATCTCATGAGTAAAAACGGTCTATTCAAGATCCTCCCACTAATCGAATGCCCACCAAAACTCCTCAGCATCATAAGATCCTTTCACGATGGCATGATGAGCACTGAACAGTTTAACATCGACATGTCTGCTGGGTTCGCGGTGAAGAGTGGTGTCAAACAAGGCTGTGTGTTGGCCCCGATACTCTTCGGCATCTTCTTCGCCCTACTCATGAAGCATGCCTTCAAGAACACAGCGGATGGGATCTACCTGCACTCCAGATCTGACGGTAGTCTCGTCAACATTGCTCCAAGACTAAGATCAAGTCAGTCCAGATCAGGGGCATGCTGTTTGCCGATGATGCAGCCATAACATCGCATCAGGAAGATGGTCTTCAAAGGCTGATGGACAGGTTTGCTGATGCTTGCAGCCTGTTTGACCTTACCATCAGCCAGAAGAAAACCTAAGTTATGGGACAAGCAACCACCTGCCCACTCTGCATTTGAATCCAAGGTACACCACTGGAGGTCGTCCACCAGTTCCAATACCTAGGCTCCTCTGCTTCAGACACTCTCTAATTGGACAGAGCTCAACAAAAGGATTGGTAAGGCATCCACAACCCTCTCTAAACTAACTAAAATAGTCTGGGAAAACAGCCACCTTACCACTTCTACCAATATGACTGTCTACAGAGTGTGTGTTCTCAGTGTCCTACTGTATGGGAGTGAGTCCTGGACGACATACTTAACACAAGATAGGAAACTCCAGGTCTACCATATGAGGTGTCTACATAGTATACTTGGTATCACATGGCAGGACAAAGTGAGCAAAAATGATGTTCTGCAAAGAGCAGGTATTCCATCCATCTACTCCCTACTGCATGATCGACGTCTTTGCTGGCTGGGCAATATGCTCAGGATAGATGATGGGCGCATCCCTAAATACCTTTTCTACGGCGAGTTTGCCTAAGGCTCAAGAAAAGGGGGTCGCCCCCATCTCCGCTTCAAGGATCCTGCAAGCGAGATATGAAGGCTTGCTCAATGGACATTAATACATGGGAAGCCTCTGCAGCTGACAGACCTGCCTGCAGGAAACAGATACGCCAATGAATGATCACCAGTGAGACGACCCTTTACGATTAAAACGCTGCGACGAGAGCTAGGAGAAGAGCGAGCCTACAGGCAGACCAACCAGCCGAAGTTACACACTACACAACAGCCTTCGTATGTCAACGCTGTAGTAGACCAAGCAAATCAAAAAATAGTCTCTACAGTCCCATAAAAAGATGCACACATCTCAATACGGCGCTGATCCATCATCGTTGCAACTGATGGATGCCAAAACATATGTATACATACTAGTACATTACAGGGCGAGTATAAGCAATAAATATAGCATTAGTTTAAAATTTTAATGTTTTTTTCTTCCTCTTGGGTGTATAGTACGGTTTCGGTGCCCCTCCTCCAATGGTAAAGTTTACAAAAAAATAAATAATGTGCCCATGTTACTCACCCTGTTACCTACAATAGAAATTTCAAAATTCATACTGATAAGTTCAATAGTTTAGCATTTTATCATTTTATTGACGCTCACGATTATTGATGCATCGATCCTTCAAAAATGTATTACTTAATATAACTCAAAATTTGATTTAGAGCAATTCTTTTATCTATTAAAGTTTTTGCATTAAAATTATTTTAAAAGTTGGGGGGCAGGAACGAGTTTGGGTGGGACCACCTCCTAAGTGGTAAAGTTTACAAAAAAAAATAATGTGCCCATGTTGCTCACCGAGTTGCCTAAAATATATATTCCAAAATTCATAATGATCCATTCATTAGTTTAGGAGATTACCCTGTACATATATATATATATATATATATATATATATATATATATATATATATATTTAGTTCCATTAGACATTTCCACTTATTGTTGAATCTCAGACAACATGAAATCTGGACAGAATTTATGGGATGAACCAATACATGTCAGTGTGTGTAGTGACAGTAATCTTGTAAGGAACTATCAGAAATGATTTATGGAAATAATTTAGAATAAAGCTTACACATTGTCAATTGCGGCAAAAATACCATTAATTTTGCCTTATGTTAAATATTTGTTCGATGTGTTTTGGTCTCATGTTTGACAATAAAATAAAATGTTTTGTAGGCGTAACTGCATATTGAAATACTTTATTTCATCATTTGCGAAAACCTGCAGATAAAATTTTCAATGGTGATTTGATGCATTACAACTTTAGCCAGAACTCGCAGAACCCGTGTCCCGGTGTTTCCTGAAAAAGTTGAGGAAACCTAAAATCTCTTATCCCCCCACCTAAATCTCATCAGATTATAATATTTTTCTTAGATATCAAATCTGGCAAATTTTCTTCTCTTGGGTTCGTGTAATGTTCGTTCTACATGGATACATTTATGTTTTTAAATATTATTATTATTATATAAATAATAATGAATAAAGAAAATGTTTTAATGAATTAAGCACTATTTAAATGAATACTGGAAAATGATATATGTATATATATATATAATAATCATGAATATATATTAAATTAAATTTACCTACAGACGACGTCGATTCGAGGTTTGGCTCTCATCAGTGCAGGGAAGTGATAATTTCAGACGGTCACACGGCACGAACCTGGTTCACAGAGTCACCTTTGCACGCTTTCGCTCTATCCTTTCGGCTATAAGAAATTGTCACATGATACGGAGAAATGAAGTTATATTTATGCCAATTGTGGCAAGTGATGAACATCAAAGCATTCTATAGGACTCTACGACTCTAATCAGAGTCTCGCTTTGTAGCTTAAATGAATGCCTATTTTTTAATATCTCCCAACGGTGCTCAACTTCAATTTTCTTAAAGGGTCTTTTTAGTGTGTATATATATATATATATATACACACACACATTGAAACACTCATGTATAATTAGATTTATAAATCATGATTGTATTCTAACGAAATGTTTCAGGTATGGCTTCCATTCTTTGAATCCATTATAATATTTTTCCTTGCCGAGAATTACTTTCCATTTTCTTTTGATTCTTTTAATTTTCCATGGAAAATCCACAGACAATTTCCTTATTTTTTGTCTCACCATCTTAACCTCTTTTCGAGATTAATTTCCTCATAAAATTCCATTAGATTTTAACATGAATTTCATTTGCCACAAGATTTCCTCTATTAAAATTATTTTAATTCTCACTTTCATTCTCTCTCTCCTTCTGTATATCACTCTCTCTCTCTCTTTTACTCTATCATTATCTCTTTTCCCTCCTCTCACTCAATTTTTTTCTCCATAACATGAAGGTCACTGCATGCATCTATTATCTTTATGAATAAATGCAAAAGCTTTTTTTATCCATCACTCCTATATTATCATCAAAACGGGTTACTGTTTTTTAAATCAATAGTGTAATATAATATTTTGAAATACGGTATATATATTACTGAAGAAAGACAGACATTCAAATGTCTGTAATTCAAGGAGTAGAAAGTGGGCCTTGGGTTTACTTCGGGCAGCCTCATAACTCTCGCTTCCATTCTTTTGTCCTGTAGTACGCACATTCTATGAGCGATGTTTCTGACAAAGGGGGAAACATTGCTTTTTACTAGGTCGGAATCTATCCACCTAACAGTTATCGTTGGCTAGTTTTTGACCTTGAAGTAGCATTTTTTTTAGCTCTTTAGAATAAGTGGCTTCATTTCTTGTCTGGAGCGATTGCCATAAAAAAATTGCATAACTTTTTTTTAAACAGTCTATAATTAATGTTTGATGTTATTCATTTGAAATTTTAGTCTTCTATTTTCCTCTATATCTGCAGTAGTTTTATCGATATTAACAGTAATTAAGTAAAGTAATTTAATAAAAAAAAGAATAAATTACAGAAAAATATCCAGGGAGATAATTTAAATGAAACTAGTGTCTCAGCTGGCGAGAAAGACATACCGATGAGGCATCAGAGTTCATAGAGAGGGGAAGGTGACTGTACTCTCTCTATCTCTATCTCTCGGGGGGGGGGGGGGAGGGGGGTATTTTAAAAACAATTTTTAAAAAATCCAATTTACCGTCATTCTCATCCCCCTCTATTTATCTCCCCCTCTCCTCCTCTAGTGACGACAGATTTTTTTGTTGTTGTTTTTGAAGGACATGTTTTTATTTAGGAGATAAAAGAGCAAATAATATATTTATATACATAGTCTGAAATAAAGTCGTTTACTTAAAATTTAAACAAAAAATTAAATTTTATTGGTTTGTATTATAAGTTTTTTTAATTTATAGTTTCATAAATCCTGTTATCAACATTTATGCCCCCCCCCCCCCTACAAAAAATGAACTAAAAAAACAAACAACCATACTGGCCTTTCTTATTCAACCCTACTCTTTTGTAAAATAAGTTTTTCCTTTTATTTGGAATTAATTCCTGTTTCAGTAACGTTAATTATTTAGAGTGAAATAAGTTCCAACATTACTCATAATGAACTTATATATTTTTTACTTAAACCATGTTTTAGTCAAAAAAAACCCATTAAAAGCATTAAGTTATGTCACGTTTCATCCTATACATGAAATGCTGAAATTAAATTAGGTCAGGAAAATATATATTCGCCATCTAAACAAGTCAAGTAACAGGCTAGCTAAGGAAGAACGATAAATCAAGGTTATAAACATTGATTTTTTCACTAAAAATTTATGAAAGGAAGTTATCGCTTTTCCTTAGCTAGCATATCTGTTTATAAATATTGCGAATATATATTTCTGCCCAATTTCTATTTTGGTATTTCACGTGCACAATGAAACTTGCCATAACATGAATAAACGTCATAGTTTTTTCTACCTATCATAATTATATTAACATTAAAACGGTTAATGATTAATTCTATGACACAACATCTAATATTCTGTAATTTGCATTGTCATATATATATATATATATATATATATATATATATACAATAGATTCGTGGATAGTAAAATGTCTGATGCGGCTGGGTTGCTGAGAACAGATACTACACTTTGAATCATTTATTTGGTATACAGTAACATTTTACAATGTAACAAATTAGGCAAAAGGCCATCAAAAGTGTGGGAAAATGGGGGTCGCTGGTCATCCTTAGTCCCCAAATATAAAAAAAATGTCTACCCGACTCTTAACTAGAATCATCTCGGTCACCACAATACCACAATTACTCTTGGGGGCCATTCAACTTGAAGTATCCCCAAATTTTTGACAAATTTTAATTTTCATAAATATCTTCATGGGCAAAAATTCATTGGAGTGAAAGAAAAACAACAAACAAAAACTGTTATTAAGACCATCCAAACCCTCTCTAAATAATAGACCACCCACTGTTATCTGGTTTGTTCAGAACCGAAAACAAGCAGGTAAATCTCTAAATGGGAGTTGGATCTCAGTGAAAGGAAAAAGAAAATGGAGGATGGAATTTCGAGAATGGGCGGTGTCCTTCCAAGATAATACACTTTGATCTTAACCAAAAGGCCAAGGAACTATAAAAAGATTTTTATAACGAGGCATTTCTATTTTTAAAAAAAACCTGGTTAAATTATTATTGTATTATATTTTAATGGAGGTGGGGAGTGTAGTATCGGTTTGGTTGTCATAAGACCACCCTCCCAGGAATAACCTCCTCTTTTTAAGGAGGTGGGGGTAATCCTCCCAGGTATTACAGCCTCTTTTAAGGGAGGGGGTAATGTAGTATCTGGTCTGTTGTAAGGAGAGCATCTTCCCAGGGACTACCTTTACCTTTTTGGGAGAGAAGGGTGTATTGTAGTATTTTTTCTGTTGCCATGATACAATACTCGCAGGCATTACCTTTTCCTGTTATAGGGTGATACTCCCAGGTATTACTCCTCTATTTTGGAGGGAGGTATTGTAGTATCTGTTCTGTTGTCATGATACCATCTGACCATACATAAGCACTTCCTTTAGGGGGAGGGGGATCCTCCGAGGCTTTACCTCCTGCCCAGGGAGGTAGTGTTGTATATTTTCATGTGTCATGATATATTTATCCCAGGCGTTACCATCTCTTTTGAAGGGCAGTATAGTATATGTTCATCCCTCACGATACCATCGTCCCAGGATTACTTTCTCCTTTTTTTAGGAGGTGGAGTAGGGATAATTTTCTATCTATTCTGTTTTCATGATATCATCCTCCCAGGCATTAACTGCTCTTTTTTGAAGAGAGGGGTAATGTTCGTTCGTCATTATATTATCCTCTCAGTCATTTCTTCCTTCTGTGAGGGTCAATGTATGTAGTTCGTTCATAATGATATCATCCTCACAGCCAAGCAAAAATATGCGACCATATCTTCATTTTGCTATTTATATATTTCTCTCGCCCTCTCTCGCCGTGCATGTATTTAACCACTCTCGAATATTTCTTAATATCTTTGAATATTTAGAGATAGACTGACTCTTTCCAGCATAGCCATCTAATTTACATACGTGTGTCTGTACACATCACAAACACGTATGTAAATTCTATAAGATTAACAAAGAATAATAATACTTTAATATAATTATCATAACAATAATGATAATAGAGAAGTAAAGAGACTTATTATTTTATTTATGAAAGAAGAATGTCTTAAGAGATATATGATTGATTTCATTCTAAAATTCATAAACTAAGTAAAATAAATACTGGTAGTTGTTGTGACCAACCTTCAGTTTATTTATAAAAAATCAGACGTTTTTAGTTACAGAAAAACCCTAATAACGTATCATTTTATTCCTTTATTGTACTCTCCTTAATAATAGTAGCCCAGTCTAATAGTATTGAACCTGCAGTGAAAATAGCCTAGACGTATACTCTCAATATCCTACCATAGTTTTTTTTCACTCATTCATTTTTTGCGCTATGTTTCTCTTCGTTCCTTCTTCTGCTGTTGGCTTCTCAAAAAACACTATTATTTCTATTTTTCTATCTCATGCATATTGTAGGACAAAATTGACACTTTATACCAGCATAAAATGCTCCAATAGTTGATATGTAAATATTGATTAATTCAAGCAATAATTTTTCTACTAGATTATCCACTCATGGACTAGCAGCTAATCAGAACTCAGAGAATGAATTTGTCCATCTGAGCATAATGGAACATTCCAGTCTTCTTATGAACCGGCTTTCTAGCATTCTTTTCAGTTTATTTATTCGTAACTCAACTCATCACACAGTTGAGCACTGACTATTAAATTCAATACATATATAGACGTCTGTCTTAACGTCACTTATTTAGATCTATATTTTATATTCCATGCATATACATATATTGCCACTGCTGGACGAGTAATATAGAGTGATCCCCCCCCCCAAAAAAAGCAAATACCTCCAATGGAATCGATAATAATTGATAAAAAACCTATTTCATTGATTGTTAGACAAGTTGCCAAAACAAGATTATTAATTAACTATTATTCCATTGTGGTCCATTGGTTAATTTTATTTCACTTAGCTGTGTGCTAAATTGATTTCAGTCAAGCGGCACAGAACTGTGTTTAGTTAATTTAATGTCAAAACAAAATACCTTAGTGCACTTGTACCCACTCAATGAAAATATCTCCGACCCACCTGACTAGAAGCCAAGTCCCACCCCTTCACTGGAAAGTTCTCAGATGCCAGAAGATTTTCTACTCATATCCTCAGACCGCTTGCTTTTGGAATTCCCTCCTGCTCACTGTTTCCGCGACATGCAAAAATTTAATTGTAATGTGAACAAACATCTTGCTGTTCAACTCCCATCCAGGTTGCCCATTATAAATCTGGTCCCTTACGGTTTAGTGGAAATATGTCAATTGATTGGTTGTTTTGCGGCACATCAACCTCTTTGAAGTTATTTAATGCCAAAACAATATCTATTAGAAACAATTAATTCCTTGGTTTGATTTATTTATATTATGGCATATCAATCCTTTTAAAGTTATTTAATGATGAAATACAATACCTATAATTCAAATTATGTTTCAGAATTTTTTAGATGAGGATTACATTTTTTTTTCATCACTTTCATCTTTTCATAACTTTCATCTTTTTATCACTTTCATCACTTTCATCTTGGTTGTTATTTTCACAACGTTTCGGCCGATATCTAACGCTGTGAAAATAACAATCAAAATGAGAATAATAGTCAGAATCATCCAAATAATACTAAATTAAAATTATTTTACCACTAACTTGGGGTCATTAGGGGTGCATACTTTTACCAGCATTATTAATACATAAATCTCCACAATAGATCCGAGAGAATTTTTACTCGGCATAGCCGAGAATAGCAGATTCCATATCTGCTTTGAAAAAAAATGGTATTTCTCTAGTTTTCCGAATGTATTATTATTTTTACTCGGATTAAAACTGGGTCATTCGGTTATGAATATGTTTGTTCTTTTTGCCTTATTTTTTATGTTCGCGTTTGGGAAATTAACTTACGAAGACACAATAAAAATCCCCTAAAAATAAATGATGACCTACAAGCGAACAATTTTCTTTTATAATTTAACTTGATTTACATTGAATTACCAGCGGACTGGAACATTTGTTTCTTCGGAGCGAACGGAAACAAATACAGGAATCAAATTAGGAAAGCTATGAATTCACAAAAACGTGACATGGCTTTCATTTTAACAAAACTACACCATACATTTGAAGAAAAATAGGAAGATGAATATATATACATATATATATTCATACTCAGATTTTTCTCTTAAATTTTTTTTTATCTATAAGAACCATAATTGTGTTAAACCATGAGCAATGAAAAAGTTTCTCATTCTCCTCAATGTTATATATATATATATATATATATATATATATGCTAGAATTCCCTATCCGGCGTTATCTGGGAGTGTTTTGATTTTATTTATTTGTTTTGTTCTTTTATTTACACAACAAAGTCTCAACTAGTACGCCCACGTCACTCGCCGCCAGTCATCCAAAACGCTCCACAGTGTGCCCCACATTGATGTCGATGGCCAAAAGTAACGTGGCAGGCCATTTAAGACATGGAGGAGATCAGTTGATGACGACCTGATCTTGGCGTGTGGCACAAGCAAAATCACAACAGACAGGAGAAGTTGGAAATCATTCACGAAACGTCTAACCTCAGCATAAAACAAGACGAAAAATGAAAATATTATATTAAAAATTCAAGGATCGTGAATTGACTCCCAGGCCACACGTGGTAAGTATACTTTTATAATAAACTGCTAACATATTTTGTTAATAGTTTGGAAAAGGCTCTTTCTGCTGGAACTCGTTTTTGCCCAGACATTAAAACCGGCCTTGTGTCTAACTAGGTGCGTACCAAAGCAAATTGCCGCCAGGGGCCCTATTCATAAGACCCGTCCCTTTTTCTTGGAGGCAAAAAGAAATTAAAGATTTATAATGATGTTGATTGAAAAAACAATGAAAAACAATGAATTGAAAAAACAAATATTTTTTTTAATTAGCTGATAAACAGATTTATTGAATTTTGACTTTGCAAGCTTTTATAGAAGTAAAGTCACTTATTGTTATGGTAATCTACCCCAGTCCATGACTATATAGACTCTTCTAGACACTATGTATAGAGGATCTAAGGACAAAGTATCGAAGTGGTCTCGGGGCAGTCGTTCTGTAACATATTATTCTGTACTTCTGTAAATACACACTCCTGTAATATACCATCGTGTTGTCTTATTTATTATCGAACCCTCAAGGTAACAACACTGGCGATGAGCTCTCTGGCTTATTCAGACACAAAATAACCCAGACTTATCTTGCACACAACACCGGCAATGAAAACTCGGACTTATGTCGTATACAACATAACACTTACTACAACTGGAATGTTGGATTTTCGAGAAAAAAACTTAGTTGGTGTGATCAGGAAAATTATTAATTACAAGAGTAACAGCGAGAAGTTAAAAGCCGTACTGGATTTTTAACATAAGGAGTGTCAAATCTGTGAAAAGAAAAACACTCCAACGTCAGAAAATAGGATTGAAAAAAAAATTTTTGTTCTTGGGTATGAAAAAGATTTCAGCTCAAGATTTTGAAATTTAAATCATTCGACCACAAATAATAAAAAAGAAAACCAAAGAAAAGCGTCTATCGATTTTTCTTTGTTTTTTAATTGTTAAATCAGGAACACGAAATTAAGTTTGAACAGGCTTATTTTTCCTTTTGCGAAGAAGTTACTAATTTATTTTCCAGTGAGAAAAGTTATGACCGTGTAAAAATTATATATATATATATATATATATATTTACACGAAAAAGTCGGTAGCCTATTTTACCTGAGGATAAATGGAGGAATTCACAAGTGCTATGTTGGAAATTATTAAGCACCAAAAGCAACAACAGCTTCGACTAGAAGATAGATTCAGAGAAAAACAAATAGAACAAATGGATAAAGAACAAATATTTTAAGAAAAACAATTGGAGCAAATGAAAAGAACAGGAAATAAGTATACGAATTATCGAATAGAGGTCAAATGGTTAAGATGAAAGTGCATTTCCACAAAACACTATTTGGAGCACTATCGATAATTTTAATTACAGCTCTGAAAACGAAATTACGTGTGCTTCGTATTTTAGACGATACGAATATATTTATAATACGGACTGTGTGAATTGAACCGATTTTAAAAAAAGGTTCGTGTGCTATTAACAAAATTGGGTACGGTTTAACATACCAAATTCATCAATTATATATTGGCACAAAACAATCGACAACCTTACATTTGTTGAAGCAATAGAATTATTAACTATATTGTTTAGCCCTAAAACGTCTGTTTTTCACAAACGATGGGAATGTATTAATCTCACAAGGAAAGAAGACGAAAACTACATGCTTTCGCTAGCATAGTAACCAAACACTGCAATAATTTAAAATTGTTGGAGTTGAACGCTAACAGCTTTAAATGCATCATCTTTGCACGGGGTTTAGTATCGGATACAGATGCAGAAATCAGAAGGGTTCTTAATAAACTAGAGAATGAACCTGGTTTAACGCTTCAACATATTGCTAAAAGTGACGAAGTTGAAAATATCAAAAGTTTGTAAAGGTAAAAATATCGAATAAAAATAACTCGACACCGGCTCAGATTTGTCGATAATTCTTAAAACGTGGAAAAAATTAGAAAACCAACTTTGATGAGAACTAACAAAATAGACAAAAGCGTCACTGGGGAACAAATTAAATTTGAGGGCGAGCTAATTACAAATGTTACATTAAAAGGAAAATTAAATAAATTGAAAATGTTGTCAGGAATTACCCAAGCAACCTCTAAAGCACAGACTGGATACAGAAATTTCAATTATAGAATATGCCCATAAATTTTTTTCTTTCAAAATATTGAAACTTTAAATGCCTTAGTAGAGAGACTAAAGAAAGAATTACAAGAAAGCTTGTCGGATGTTTTTTTTTCTAGGGGACTGGGAAGATGTAAAAATATGACTGCCAAGTTTAGTTTAAAACCAAGTATTAAACCAGTTTTTTAAGGAAAAATGTTCTATTCGTATCATTAAATAAAATTGACGAAGAATTAAATACACTAAAGAAATGGGAGCATTATCGAAAGTAAAGTACAGTGAATGAGCTTCCCTGAAATCTACGTAAAAAAGTAAAGAGATCAGTGTTAGTGCAGATTTCTCCACAAGATTGAACCATTCACTAAAGGTCATCTACAGAAAGCTTTTTCACCGTATCACGGCTCTTCAGTGTGGCTAGACATACGAATGACAATATTTTATGTTAGTAGCAATGATTATTTCCATTACTAGAGAGGTCAATCCATGAGTTGGGAGCCAATGTGTGTGCATGTAGTATAATATTATATATATATATATATATATATATATAAGGAAAAGTAGAATAAAGATGTCATATATACCTTTAAAGTAAAACCTATCGATAAGAGTAATGCTCAACATACGATATAGAGCAATTATATAAACAAGTAAATGATGAGAATAAAAACTGATGACTTAATAGATATTGTATTTTGCACAATTTTATTCCCATCATTTACTTGTTATATATATATATATATATATAGATATATATATATATAATGATTTAGGTTCATTTCGATTAGAATCGATCTGGCAGATGTAGAAATATTATAGAATCCGGGTCTATATATATATAACTCTTTATTCGAATTGTTTACTTTCTATAAGTATCGATATTCAAGTCATAATAAAAGAAGGAAAAACGTGTTATGCACTGTTTATTTGTGCAACTGTCGACCCCACGATATCACTGTAAAAAACCTCAATGGAAGAAATGAAAATAGAACTAATTTCTGGATTAAATTGATATTTATTTGCTAATATTAAAGTTCCAAATCTACTATTAAAAGGCAATTTGGGACACTCAAAACGTACCATATAAGGTTTGGGATAGAAATCTATTATCATCGATAAAATTGCGAAAAAAATCACTTGACTATGTATAAGACCTGAAAATTATAGAAATTAAAAACTAAGAATTGAAATGTTAGTAATGTTATAGATGACGCACCCGATTTCCGTGACTTCACGTAAACAACGATCGGGCAGATAGCGGAAGCACTCGAGCGCTGACGGAATAATATCATGTTTTCTTTGTTTTATCTTATAAAAACATTGACAAAATTTTACTCTTCTCCCCCCCCCAAAAAAAAAAACATTATCTTCACAAGAAAAACAACATTTTAATCTATGTATTTTTTCTTTGAATTTATTCGTCTTATATTAGCGTCTGCCAGTCTTCCAGTTAGAGCTTGGCAGTTTGAATGCAGGGCTTGGTTATCGCTAAGAACGGGAGCCCTAACCCATTTTTCTTTTTTTCTTTGTTTGTTTTATGTTAGCAAGAAAAAAAGAAAAAAAGCGAAACAAATGACAAAACAAAAAAACATTGACAAAATCCCTCCCCCCCCCCCCCAAACAAAATATTTTCTTTCTACACATTTGATTGAAAATGGTTCATTTGACTCCCCACCCTACATTTTGTTCGATTTTTATCTTTTTATTCATGTATATTTTCTTTGAATTTATCCGTCTTATATTATCGCCTGTAAGTCTTCCATTAACGCTTGGTGTTTTCGTCTCGGCAACTCTCAAGCGCTTCCGCAACCTGCCCAATCGTTGCCGACGCGAAGTCAAAGAAATCAGGTGCGTCATCTATAACAGCACCAAAATGTTAATAAAGGTTCAGGGCTTGTAGCACACGTGTTCTCATTGATTCTTTGTAAACGCCGGGAGTGCCTCGATGTGGTTAAAGATAATTACTCATTACTGAAATTTGTCACTGTATTTATAGTCCTTTTAATGATGAATATATCCTCAGATGCATCACCGAAACTGAATAGTCTAAAATGTAAAGAATGGCCACAAAACGGACAGAAGGTTCCTCATTCAATCCCGGGCAACACCAATCCTTCCTGCTAATATATATGTATATGTTGTATGTTCTAAAGAGTTGTTCGCTTTTATTTTATTTTGTTACTTTGTTGTCTGTAAGAAGACAGCCTTGTCGGGAACTGTTCGGCACACATAAATGTGTTTCTGTCTCTGTAAGCAAAACTCGTACATAATATTTATGAATGTCAGTTTTGTCCTTTGAATTTCTAATGGAATTATGGAGACTTGTACAAAAATGTGCTTAATACCAAAATAAATATTACATTAACACAAAAATAGCAGTAAAGATAATTCACTTAGGATTTCTGTTGTTTTTCTTAATATATGTCTACATTTGTGAGTGCCTGAATATATAGTCTTAAAATGAAGCCATCTGTATGAAGACGTATGATAGAATTAAATCAAGATCAATAAAAGTTTGTTTTTTCCCTTCAATATCTGTACCTATATACTAGGTGACTGCTTATGGTAACTATACAGGCAAACTATTTGATAACTTATATATATATATATTAACTCTAAGTAAATAATATTAAATTATTTTTACCTACATACGCCAGCGTTTCAAGCTTTCGCTCTCATCAGTGTAGGGATGATAATCTCATCTCAGACGGTCGCACGGTTCGAACCCCTGCCACAGAATCAACCTAGACTCCGCAAGTAAGTGTCATAACCATTAAGCAACGAGACATTACCACATTCAAGAAGGGAATTTAAGTTCTATTTATGCGAAGAGCAGCATATCTAGAAAAACTGACTAAAGATTCTACGAACGATGTCGGAATATGCCTTATAGCTACGTGTCAGTCTATTTTAAACTTCCTCAAACAGAGTTCAACATTAATCTATAATATATATATATACTAGAAGAATACCTGTCCCAGGACGGGTAAAATTAATTCCGCTAACAGAACATGCTTGCACCACTTTTATCTTCACTTACGAAGCTATAATGCTACTTAGTCTTATGTCTAGAACCCTTATCCCAATTTTGATCAAAACCCATTACATGATTTTAATTCAAGAAAATGTTTAAAATGTCAGCATAAGGTTTCTTAAGAAATTGAAATTCAGAGAATCTCGTTTAATTTGTGTCTAATGACTATGGATCAAATTTAATGCAAATCTAAAATATTTAAGCGCTTTCAAATACTCCAAAGTAACTGAAATTTAGAAAATATTTATTATTTGTTAAAATTTCACACAAAACAGAGGTATCTGAATTTTCACGAGGATCTTCCACCCTCTTTGCATGAAACTAAATTAAACTAAATATAGCCCACATTACTCACTCTTACGCCTAGGAGCGGCGTTCAAATACATAACAAATATGCACATATACACATACCTAACTTCATATATATGGAATGTTTCATATATGAAATAGTGGATAAGCCATGTGTACATGGTGATGGCTGATAGTACAGTGGTAATAGTTATTAACTGATGATAAGGTGATTGGATTTCGAATCACAGTTTGAAGCACCAACCTATTTCTATATGGCGTAAGAGCTGTCTCTGGATGAACAACATACGTTTGCTCGCCTATCCCTCATAAGTTAAGAAAATCCCTGGCTCTCACTTAGCATGATATAGATTACCAGTAGCGTAAATATGTAAGCAAATGAAAAAATTCATTTAAACGATATAATTTCCTCACCCTTAAGTAGTGGGTTTGTTAACTCAGATGGCAAAACATTCAACCCCACTGGTTACCGTTGGACTGCTCTGGTTCCTGGCTTTTTAATCTCTAAGGTTGATATGCTTGCTATGTCAAGCAACAGTAATGAGTCATGAAATGACGAAACAGGAACCTGTGAATGATTATATTTTATATACATGTTCTCTGCCTGATCCGAAGATCCTTTCACAACCTAACAGCAGACACTTTCCGTCCCTTATACATAGCTCTGGTGCGCCCCATTCTTGAGTATGTCATCCAAGCAACAAATCCTTATCTAGGAAAAAATATCATACACCCGGAGCATGTTCACTGGTTGGCAACGAGAATGGTGACAGGACTCTCCACACTTACCTACAAAGTGCAGCTCCAAAGACAAAATCTATTCTCACTTGAGCAGCAGAAAATGCAAGGAGACTTGATTCTGGCATACAACATCATCTACGGGAATTTGAATCTATTTTGCAAGGGGTTTTTGACCCAAGTGCTTAGTCGTGGTCTCTACGAGCATCCACAAAAGATGTACCACTGTCGCTTTGGGTTTTGGACGTAAGAAATTTTCAACAAGAATTCAAGATTTAATTTTTGGCTAGTTCTACAGATACCTCTTTCACTATGTTTTAAGACTACGATCTCCCTGTCTTCAAGATTACAGGTATGTGACAGGATTGTAGGCAATTTGTAGTTCTCTTGGAAGAAATTTGACAAATTGTTTAAAAGAGGGAAATTGCTTATTCGCTTCCTCTATTTCAATAACTTTTCGATTCCACCTCACTGTTAACCAATCTGGTAACGGTGAAAGAATGTTGCTGTTTTCATTATTTCGTTAAGCAATTCTAACACTGTGATCACCTCACAGCTTTGAAGAAAATCAACAAATTCTGAGTTCATGGTTGTTCTTAGATACTATTATATAGGAGGCAAATCCATCTCCAAGCAAGATAATTGGCTCCAATAAGAGGAGGCAATATTATCATGTGATTTGGTCCTCTCAGATCCCTACATGTAAATCCGAAACGAGGCTAAGAACGCTTTTGCTATAGCCTTCAGGACCGGCTGGAGAGTTATAAAAGTGGAGGGCTCTCCTAAATAGTGGGGGGGGGGCGGTTAAACACATGCATATATAACTTCATTATTGATGACCGTAAAATGGGGGGGGGGGGGGGGCAAGTGAAAAAGTGGGGGGGGGCTTGAGCCCCCTGTCCCCCCCCCCCGGTGACGCCGTCCATGGCCTTCAGTCAAATCAAATGTGTGTCCGACCACTCTGTTTTTCAGCATGTTTAAAAGCTAATGTACTTTAACTGTATAAGAGGTTAATGACTCTTGGTGGTCATGGGCAAAGATCCAAACGTTTTCATTCTGTGAGCCATGACCGTTATTATCGCTTGTAGTAAGGATTGAACATTCAACCTTCAGAATACACTCAATTAAAACTCATTTTTAACCAACGCTCTTAACGATTAGGCCATATGTCTGTGCAGACAATTCTAGTATGAATAGTGCGAGGTGACGATGGTTACTGACAGATAGCAAACTTCATGTGACCCCTCTTCGAAGTATCCGATTCTTTCTAGAAAGAATCTGTGAAACCAATGCCAACAACAGAATCATCATCCGAATTTACTTCATCATCTCTAGTAAGGACTGAATTTTCAACTTCCATACGACTGTTATTTAGAACTGACTGTTAACCAACGATTTAATCATTAGACAATATGTCCACATAAACAAATCTTGTATGAATTTTGGAAGCCTTAAATCTAATCATGTCTATCTGGTCTATCCGTAAAAGGAAAGTTCTTGAAAAATAAAATTTATGTATTCTCTGCCAACTGCCTTTTGCACCTCTTTCTCTCTCCACTTTGCTCACTGAGCAACAACAACAACTCTTCAATCAAGAGTAGAGTTCTTATACTGTTAAATCCACCCCTATGCAAATTGACTCCCCACCAGAGCCATCCAGCGGTTAGAGACTCCAAACAGCCAATTTGCAAAGGGGGATAACTCAAATGGCACTTAACTAGACGTGTAGTATAACTACTTATTACTGTAGAATTATTATTATTTTTGGAGTTTCCTATATTCGAAAAGATGCACCTAAAGAAGGTCGAAGGTTATATCAGCTGAAACGTTGTGAATATAACAACCGAGATGAGAACGGTAGTGTGAATAATCCAAATGATACAAATTATTAAACCTCATCTCATAAATTTCCAAACAGATGTTGACCTGTATTAATTTTCTTTGAAACTTTAACTTGCATCAAAGAACATAAGGTTTCCCCTTCAATTTCTTGGATTTTCTTTTACTTATTTTAGTTTAAGGGTGGAACTTCTTGTTTGTTCTTTTGTAGCAATAAACAGATGCAAGCTGTCTTCTCTTGGTGTGCAGGTTCCAACCGGGAAAACCTGTAGGCTGCTCTAGCTACAAAAAGAGACGGCCTTTTATACTTATTTTGCATCTTTCTGCTTTCTTTTCTCATCAACTTTCATTCCTCTTTGATACCATCAAAACAGAGCTCCACTCCAAGGGGAGGCAACTTTAAGCAAAAGAAAACTCTTCCAGTTTTACCAGATACAAGTAATTTATAGGGTAGTCTGAAAGCGTTGGTAGAAAATGTAAGCATGTGTTTGTCTATTAATTCTAAGATTCATTTACTCAAATAATATACAAGGTGGTTCGAAAATCTTGGCACCCCTATAAAAATATAACAACAATAGCACGATAATCACCTAAGCACGGCTTTATAAAATATCACACAGTATTTTTTTCATTCTGCATCATGAAAATGATGGTGATGATACAGACTGTCTTCATGTATGACAGCATCAATGAAAGTGAATAAACTGAATCCTTAAGGGGATGTGTTTTTATTGCTATCTTACTTGTTCACCTATTGTTTTTTTTTGGTGGTGGTAAGAATATTGTCATACAACTTTTATAATTGGTTTTCTACTAATAAAATGTTTACCGATTAAAAAGTGAAATGTTTAATTGCTTGTATTACAATTTAAAGTAAACATTTTGTTTTTCGAGTTTAATTGAGAAGAATACAAGTTTATTCCCAGGAGAAAAATGTGGAGGTTGAATGAAGAACACTTGAGTTTAGAAACCAAATGATTGCACGTTCGGTTACCCAATCCACTTCGCGAAATGTGGAAGAATAGTGGAGGAAATTGAAGGATACACTGTTGGAGGTAACAGCGCAGACCTATAGAATGACGAAAGGGCTCCTAAGACATATGGAGATATGGTGGTGGAATGAGAAATTTGAGAAGTCTACCAAAGAGAAGCAGAAACGAAGGGGTGTGTTGAGAAAAGGTTTATGTGTCTTGTGGCCAAGAGAAGAGCAAGGAGCCAAGATGGAGGATGAACAAGCTAAGTTTCTAGATATACTACAAAGAGATGACCAGAAGAATGAAGTATTTAGAATAGTTCAACCGATCGCAAAGACAAATATGGATATTGTTGGAGAGAAATGCATTCGAAATGAGAATGAGGTGCTAGCAACAAATGAACAAGACAAGATGCTGTGAAATGTTATTATGAGAGATTTGTGAATATTAGGTGTTCACAGACTAGAAAATTCTAGAAGTTGTAGGAGTAGATTCTGGTTCAGCTGTAAGAATTGAGAAAGAAATGTAAGATAGAGAAGGGTAAGGCTGGAGGACTCATGAGTTGTTACAGAAATGCTGCGGGTGAAACAGGCATTGAGATAATCACAGACTTAACAAATAAAATCATAAAAACAGGTTGTTCTAAAAAACTGATATCTTAGTGCAATTTTGATTAAAGTTAATGTATCAGGTTCTGAAAGGGATTGAGAGAATAATTGAGCAGCAAATAAGTCAAATAAGCATAAATGAAAGGCAGTTTGGATTTATATTTAAGCAAAGTAGTGCTGGTGCTATATTTATCCTGAGATAAATGCAAGATAAGTATCTTGGTAAGAAGAAAAACCTGTATTTTGCTTTTGTGGATTTGGAGAAAGCCTTTGCCATGAGATATTGTGTAGTCGGTTATGCATAAAGGGGCAAACGAGTGGTTGATGAAGGTAGTTGAAGCAATTTACAAAAATGTTTAAAGTCGTGTTAGAATCAACTGCACATTTAGTGAGAGCTTTAAGGTTAAAGTAAGAGTACATCATGGTTCTATACAGAGTCTGTTGCTTTTAATTAGCACCTTAGAATGCTCATGATTTATTACGTGCCTATGATACAATAGAAGATCTACTTGTTATGATAAGAACTTGGATGAATACATACGTATAGATAGACACGCATACACACGTATATAGATACGCACACACACACGCATATATACACATATATATGTGTATATAGATACACATATATACATATGTGTATATAGATACACATACATACATATACATATGTGTATATAGATACACATACATACATATACATATGTGCATATAGATACACACACACATATGTGCATATAGATACAGCCACACATATACATATGTGTATAGATACACACCCACATATATACATATGCGTATATAGATACACACACACATATATACATATGCGTATATAGATACACACACACATATATACATATGCGTATATAGATACACACACACATATATACATATGCGTATATAGATACACACACACATATATACATATGCGTATATAGATACACACACACATATATACATATGCGTATATAGATACACACACACATATATACATATGCGTATATAGATACACACACACATATATACATATGCGTATATAGATACACACACACATATATACATATGCGTATATAGATACACACACACATATATACATATGCGTATATAGATACACACCCACATATATACATATGCGTATATAGATACACACCCACATATATACATATGCGTATATAGATACACACCCACATATATACATATGCGTATATAGATACACACCCACATATATACATATGCGTATATAGATACACACACACATATATACATATGCGTATATAGATACACACACACATATATACATATGCGTATATAGATACACACACACATATATACATATGCGTATATAGATACACACACACATATATACATATGCATATATAGATACACACACACATATATACATATGCGTATATAGATACACACACACATATATACATATGCGTATATAGATACACACACACATATATATGCGTATATAGATACACACACACATATATACATATGCGTATATAGATACACACACACATATATACATATGCGTATATAGATACACACACACATATATACATATGCGTATATAGATACACACACACACATATATACATATGCGTATATAGATACACACACACACATATATACATATGCGTATATAGATACACACACACACACATATATACATATGCGTATATAGATACACACACACACATATATACATATGTGTATATAGATACACACACACACACATATATACATATGTGTATATAGATACACACCCACACACATATATACATATGTGTATATAGATACACACACACACATATATACATATGTGTATATAGATACACACACACACATATATACATATGTGTATATAGATACACACACACACATATATACATATGTGTATATAGATACACACACACACATATATACATATGTGTATATAGATACACACACACACACACATATACATATGTGTATATAGATACACACACACACACATATACATATGTGTATATAGATACACACACACACACATATACATATGTGTATATAGATACACACACACACATATATATACATATGTGTATATAGATACACAGACACACATATATACATATGTGTATATAGATACACACACCCACATATATATATACATATGTGTATATAGATACACACACACACACACATATATACATATGTGTATATAGATACACACGCACATATACACATATGTGTATATAGATACACACGCACATATACACATATGTGTATATAGATACACACGCACATATACACATATGTGTATATAGATACACACGCACATATACACATATGTGTATATAGATACACACGCACATATACACATATGTGTATATAGATACACACGCACATATACACATATGTGTATATAGATACACACGCACATATACACATATGTGTATATAGATACACACGCACATATACACATATGTGTATATAGATACACACGCACATATACACATATGTGTATATAGATACACACGCACATATACACATATGTGTATATAGATACATACCCACATATACACACGCACATATACACATGTGTATATAGATACACACGCACATATACACATGTGTATATAGATACACACGCACATATAGACATATGTGTATATAGATACACACGCACATATAGACATATGTATATATAGATACACACGCACATATATACATATGTATATATAGATACACACGCACATATATACATATGTGTATATAGATACACACACATATATACACACACATATATACATATAGATACACACACATATATACATATAGATACACACACATATATACATATAGATACACACACATATATACATATGTGTATATAGATACACACATATATACATATATGTATATGGATACACACATATGTGTATATGGGTACACACACATATATACATATGTGTATATAGATACACATATGTATATATGTGTACATAGATACCCATATATACATATGTGTATATAGATACACATACATACATGCATGCATGCATATAAATACGTGTATATAGATACACATATATACTACCGAAGATATGCTCCCTAAGGTCACTCACAGCAACAAGGCTGGTAAACAGAAAGCGTTCAAAATTTGTTTACTATCTCTTGGTTGGTGTATCAGGGCTGTATGCTTTTACCCCTTCTCTACATTCTTGCTCTAGAGCCGCTACTGCACAAGCTAAGGAGTGGGGAGGAAAGTTTGGTTCCACGTGGAATCGCCTTGTCTTGTCAGGCGTTAGCCAAGGTTTAAGCGCTCGCCGAGGACACCACCATATTTTTGTCATGTTTCAGACACATCGAGAGGGTAACAGATGCACTCACATGCTACGAAACGATCATAGGGGCCAAAATTAACTGCAGCAAGTCAACTGGCTTGCGGTTGGGTGCCTGTTGTGGTAACACCACCCTTCCGGCTCCTGTCTGCTTGACAAATGGCCTGGTTGTAATCCTTGGCGTGTGGTTCAGACCAGATCTCCAGCTCGAGAGCAATTAGTCAGAAGTACAGTCAAAGGTCAAAGCACCGGTTAACACTTGGCTTCAAAAGGAAACTCTCATTAAAGGGTAGAACAAAGTCGTATGCCACTTACGTCTTTCCTCTCATCTTTTACCATTTGGCCATACTTCCCCTATCTGTGATCCAGCGACTTCTGTCCAGGCTTCTCCGGAACCAGAAGAGTCACTCGGTTCACAGACAGGTTTGTATTCAACGCTTGGGGATGCCCAACTTGACATGTCAACAAGACAGCGAAAGACTGGCTTTCCTTAGTCGAACATTGACAGAAGAATATGTGTGGAACCCTGCGGCTGATAACGCCTTCTCCAACCTCATCCTTAGAAAAGAACTCCATAGGAGATTAATGAAGGGGACAGCTGACAATCTCTTTTTGAGCGGTTCGGGTGGTTAGAAGAGGAGATCCACTCTTAACGGAGTTGGGCGCCACGTGTAATCTCAACAACTCAGTTCTCTCTGACCTGGCGATTGGCATGGAACACGTTGCCCCTCAATGCACTACAACAAAGTTCTGGAATGGATGTCTCGCTTGAGTGTCCCTGCTGCAACATGCTCGAAGAAGAAATGCCTTCTTCCAATCCACCAACTCTGGCGGTACTGGGGGTATGTCAATGAGGCTATGGCTTGTATCGGTCCCGAGCAGCCGCTGCCACGAAACCTATCCTACGTAATTGACAATGGCCGGCCACCAGGGAGTGACGAAGGTTGTTTCTCGCAATTCTGGCCTTAGCACGAATGGTGGTGTGGATGTCGCATCTGAGAGATTACCTGGGGGTTGAATCTTTTGCTAATCAGGATATGATCGCATTCTCTAAGCACCAGCTGAAGGTTAAGATCAGATGTGATTGAAGAAGATTACATTCCTCGGTTTTTGATAAAAAGGTGGATACAAGTAGCGAGTTTGTGTGTATGAAAACGAGTCAAGCAAGGGTACGTATGATCTGCCTGAGCATGGTGCACACGGTTCCTGGTCCAGTAAGACCTCAGCTCTTTGGGTAAGTTTAGCTTATTATCTAGTTGAGTGAAGGAGTTACCCTCCTGATAATATAAATCCTCTAAGATACCCACTCTCCACTTTTAATTTTTTGTCCTCGGCCTCTCCCAAACTGTATTTATCTTGGAAGAACACCACCCACTCTCTAAACACCATCCCCGTTTTCTTTTTTCTCCCACTTAGATCCCATTTCCATTTAGAGATTGACCTGCTTGTTTTCGGTTCTGAACAAACCGGATAACAGTGGGCGGTCTATTATTTAGAAAGGTTTTTTGTTTTTCCCTCACTCCCCCGTGTTATTCCAATGAATTTCTGTACATATAACCATATTTATGAATAATTAAAATTTTAAACAAACTGTGGATATCTTAAATAGGACGGCCCCTAGTGTCAATGTGGTTACTAGTTAAGAGTAGGATAGACACTTATCACTATGGACTAAGCCACACATATCCCACACTTTTGATGGCCTTGTGTCTAATTTGTATTGAATGTAAATTTTTATATTTTGTGCAAATAAATAATTGAAAGTGTAGTATCTGTTCTCAACATCCCGGAGACATCAGACTTTTTACTACCGACGAAACTATTGTGTATATATAAGAAAATATGACAATGCAAATTACAAATGTATCTTAAAGAATATTTATTTATTAGAAACTGTTTAAAAAATAAATATGAAAATTAGCAATACCTAAAGCTGTTTGTGGGTGTTTGCTGATTACTATATATACAATATTTCAAACTTTTATGTATTATAGAATTAAATAAGCATAATCTGTTTTGATGTTAATATAGTCATCGTAGTTGAAAAAAAACTTTCGCATTTATTCGTTTACATTATATATATATATATAGGCCCATATTATTAGAGTAAACAATAAACCTACAAAATATAATAATCTTTCTCCTTATAATGTTAAGTATGCTTATATGTACAGAATTCATTCCTAAACTAATTAACCGATCATTATGAGTTTTTAACAGAGCTGCATAAGGTGTAAGGGGTCCGAATGTTGGCTATATTTAGTTTAATGTAAATGGGTAAAAAGCGGATGAAAGCAATTTTGGAAAACTCAGATACCTATGAATTCTGTGAAATCTTAATATTAGACATTAATTAATGAATATTGCTCAAATGTCAGTTTCTTTGATGTATTTTAAAGTCTTTTTAGGTGGCATAATATGGGCACAACCTTCCATTTAAAAATTCAAATACATCAGAATTGCCTTGAATTTGATCTATAGTCATTAGACACCAATGAATCAAGATTACATGAATTTTAATTACTTCTTCAAACCCCTTAAGCTTAAGCCTGAAATGTTAGACACTTTTATAGAATCAAAACCGTGTAATGGAGTTTGATCAAAATTAGTATAAGGATTCTAGACATCAGTTTTATTATTATATCTTTATTTTACTGTTCGTAAAGAGACACAGAAGTGATGCAAAACTGTTCTGGTCGGAGAATAAATTTTAGTTGTCCTGGGACGGGTATCTTTCTAGTGTATATGAATTTATTATTTCATGAACTAATTTTCTATTTACTTCCTCCCATTATATATATATATATATATATATATATATATATATATATATATATATATATATATATAGAGAGAGAGAGAGAGAGAGAGAGAGATATGTAAATGATGTATATTTTTAAACCAAAAGTAATAAAATAGAAAATGGATTTAGTTTAGTATTTAAAAAAGATAATTTGTTTGTTTTTTTTCAAAGGATTTTGAAATGAAGGGTTTATTTTGCTTGAGATGATTTTTGTAGAAGAAAATCCCTTCAAAATATTCTTTATGGAATGACGGGAAGTGGGACACAGGCCCCTCTCGCAGATAATAAAAAAAAACATCTCTTGGTGGACAAATCTTCTTGGATTTTTGTGTATCAATATTGGATGAGTAAATGTATGCAGTAAGAAAAATGTAAATAACAGTTTTTATAAGTACATAAACACAAATGTATATATGCACACTAAAACATGCACATACGTATATTAGATATATTCAATGTATTGTGCTATAATATATATCTGATTAAAAATACATCTTTTTATTTGTATTATCTAGTATTTGATCAGATTACGTGATTTTTTTTCTATTTATCTTCTGAAGAAATATAAACTTAGTAAATAAAAATAAAGAAAAAATAAAGTTAAAGATAATAACATGACTAGGATTTTATTATTTACAGCCTTACTAATGTAAGTTGTTTAGAATTCATGAAACTAATTAACCGATAAAATAGACAATAAATCTATCATATGTAATGAAAGAACAAATGTTGCCAGAATTCACAATTATCTATATAGATATAAAGTAAACTGTTTTTCACCTGTCACTTTTACGATAGAAAGAAAATAACCGCATGCATGATAGGCTACACATTTTACCTCACCAGCAACATAAATTCCTAATGGGTGTTTAATGAAAAAATAATTAAATTTCTATTTCTAACAAAAAACATTAAAATTAGTCCGAGATTTCTACCTCTCACAAAAACATCTTCAAAAGAGAGGGTAACTTTCATTATCTTTCTCTATTGAATTAGTCCTCACACTCACCTCAACGACACCATGAGCTTTGTTTATAGAGGGGAACAAATTTCACCGCACCGCCTAATCCATGATTTTGGAATTTCTATTCTGTAATTCTAGCTGCATGTTGTTTACAGGTTATTCAATAAATGCATTCTCTTTAAACGGAATCATTGGCCAACACCCAAACTGTTCATTTTTTTAATGTGTTGGATTATGAGGGGCCCTGTATTTTAAACGGGTAGATTAGCTAGTATGAATTGTGAAAGAAATAGCATTAAAAAAAAAATAGGTGCATTGTGATTTTGGAACAAACAACCATGATTCATTAGTGAATCATTTTGTAAAGTCATAACAAATTTGAGGATGGGAAATGCTCAGATCAAAAGCATGAATGAGGAATGTTTTTCGCATGGCGATGTCACGTGTACATCAGGTGACATCATTCATCTTTTTGTGTGAGAGTTTAGTTTTTGGCAGATCACCATGGAAGCTTGTGGCGAGCACACGCAGATGAGGTAGCTTTCGAATGCAAGAGTTTGGGTGTGAATCGAAGAGATATGGGCTAAACCTACTAAAAAATAACTAACTGCGTCTAACGTCCCACACAGTACGAATGAAAGAAGATGTGAATGAAGAACCGATAATGGGAAACCCCTCCACTGGAATGAAAGCATGAAATAAAAAGAACAAAAGAAATCTCTCAGAAAATCCGACTTCGAGTGTCTCTGTTCTCTGCTTAAAGATAGAATTTGCCCACAAAGACAGGTGCTGCGCGGCGATCACGGGCCAGCTACAAGATGAGGCCAGCGACGAACGAGAACTACAAAGGTAACTTTCTTATAATGTAAAATATCTGGAAACTGTGTTTCAAAGTGACTCTTGAAAATGTGTTAGAATGACTCTTGAAAAATGTGTTTAGAAATCTGTTAAAATGACTCTTAAGAAGGTGTGTTTAAAGTCCCTGTTGAAAAATGACTCTTCAAAATGTGTTGAAAATCCCTGTTTAAAAGTGACTCATAGAAATGTATTAAAATTACTGAAAAACATGTTTGCTTAAAGAATGACTATGAAAATGTCTATGAAAATTGTATTATCAGAAGTATTAAAAAAAAAGATTGAAATCACTATTAATCCTCTCATGAACAGTTCGCATTATTTTCGACCCGGAGAGGATGAAATTCGAACTGTTGAGGTGGTTTCGGAGGACTGCCTCAGTCGGAAGGATTTCTGTCTGTAGTAATAAATAAGCTCTCCCCCCTCCTGTGGTTCTCGTGACGTTTAATTTTAGTAGTTATGCAACAGATGGACTTTTCAATTTATTTTTACCATAGTCACCAATACATTTTTAAATAGATTTCTTTTCATAAGACATTGCTCACACTTAATATTTGTTATGCCTTGACAATAAAATAATTATTTACCTACTTTAAAAGCAGTTATTTTTTTATTTTTTTATTTTTTATGTGAAAAGTAAACAAAACAATGCAATCAAATACGATAACATTTACCATACATTTTGTTATATACATTTTAACCAATATATATTAACCTAACAATTAACATATTTTACAACTTCCTTCTATATCATTTGTCAAACAAACACTATAAACGCTAAACGAAAAATGGGATGCCACTTTTTATCGCCGCCTGTCGCCGCCCATAAAGTATTTGCATAAGTGACTAAAATGAAACAATTAATCGTAATTATTTAAAAACAAAGACAGGGTTATTTTTATTTTTATTTTTTATTTATTAAATACTCTAGTTATATATTTCTTACTTTTCGTTTTTTATTTTTACTTTTCAAAATAGAATTTATTTTAAATTGTAGTATTTTATACTTAATATTTTACTCGGTACTTTTGTAGTTTAGCTGAAATAATAACGATATAATTTAGATACCCCTTTATAGAAGAGGAAATCCTACTTGATTGCATCAACTTTTATTTCACTCGCTGACGAGAGAACAGATTAATACAGTATAACAGATACTACACTTAAACGTTATTTCTATTTTGAAAAGTAACAAAAAACATCAGACATATCATATAATACGTTATTCGCATATTTATGGTGCTTATTCACTTTACAGAAACTGCATAAGTACCCTCTTTATATATTCATATCTGGAAGCCACATGCAAGGAAAAATCTTCGCTTTAACCAAGTTAATTAAACACTAACAGCGAAACGTCAGGTATTCTAGAATACATACCTATATCAACTCATAAAAATATACGTCACAAAACTAAGATATACTAAAAAAAATACTGATACTTTCTACACAAAGTTAGAGGTCCACAAAGCTTCAATGACCTCGATACTATCACTGGTCAAGTTAGAAATACATTCAGGGATGCATGTAGGACTAATTAAGGATGCTAATGACTTTGATGCTACTTTATAAGAAGCTTTTACATCTGAATATTTGAAACATTCGTTTGACATCATGTTCACTACATGTGCAGTGTCTCATCCAAAACAACTTTGGGATACCAACCCCATGAGCAAGCATCAATTGTTTGTGATGGTATTACACAAGTAAAGAAAAAGCAGACTTCTGACATATACTTTCTATTGTTCCACGTGGAAGTCCTGCTGATGAGCTCAATGCTTGCATTAAATTATTATATTTGTGAAAGTACATCAATTCTGTTACATTATCTCCAAACATAATGGCATAATTGCAACAACCATGGCAAGAGTGTTATTACTCAATGTATTGCATTAATTGTTTCATCTGCTGTTTTACTTTAATATCGTGGGGTCTGTGTTCGTGCTGGTCAATTATAAGCACCAAATAATTCAATAGTTACAGATTTGGCAAGGAATTTTTTCAGATATTTTACTTTTGTGGGCAACGCCGGGGCACGGGTCAGCTAGTAATATGTATATATATATATATATATATATATATATATAGTATAAAATTGAGGCAAACACCCAAAAGCACAGAGGATGCAGAATATATTAATAAAAATAAAAATAAAGACATATTTTTTTTATTTTAACTTTCAAGAATTTAATTTTTTGTTTTTCTAGAAACTAGCCTTATCAAGCAGAGAGATTTTGTAGAAGACCAGTAATAAAAAAAACACCATTGTCGTCGCATTGCCATTCCGACGGACAGCTACCAACAGGTACTGCTACTGCTTCGACAAAATCTCTCTGCTTGACAAGGCTAGGTTTCTAGCGAAATGATTGCAAAACAAAAAATTAAATTCTTGAAAGTTAAAATAAAAAATCTGTCTTGATTTTTATTAATATATTCTGCATCCTCTGTGCTTTGGGGCGGTTGCCTCAATTTTATACTAAATTTCTTAAAAGATGCTTTAAGAGAATATGAACTAACCAATATGTATATATATATATATATATACATACACACTAGAGAGTAGATTAACACAAGAAATTCCTGATCACAACCTTAAACTATTTAATTATTTGCTGTTTATGCAAACTTCACAATGTTAATATAAATAGTTTGGGAGGTGGAGTTGACTTGCCACCCAGACTTATGAAGGAAGTTTAATTGCCAGCCTGGAATTTAAGTTAATGTTTGGGTTAATGAAAGGCATATTTTGCTTTAAAAAGTGTTGCTTGAGTTTTTCAGAAACTAACCAAAAAACAACCATAAAGAAACAGAATATGAAAAATAAAAATAGAATTATTAAAATGAATGTAATGGAAAGAAGCGGCCATGTTGAATAATCGCGTCTTAGTTCGTTGTCTGTTCTAAAATGCTATTCTGACGATCCCTTATTCTTGAATCCTCGAAAATAGAGAAATAAAGATGAAAAATGTACATGTAAATAAATAGATAATGTATGTGGCATGACTCGCCAAGTAATCTTTTGCTGTTACATGAATCATATCATGTGAAAAAATAATAGTTAAAAGTATTAATAATGTATGTTTATTGACTGCGTAGACTACTGTGTTTTTTACTGCCGAACCGCTTTTCATTTATTCCATTATTCTGAAATACACCCGGGAAGAAAGAGTAATTGAAGTTGGTGTCCTGTATTTAAATAGCAAATCTAGTATAGTTTATAGACAATAGTACGAACGAAAATGTGAAATAGTACTACTAAAAAGATATTTTGTTTAGAAAAATTATTTCAACACTCGAAAAAAATCAAAGCAAAAAACCAACAATTTTACATATTTTAAAATATATGTATGAGTTTACACACATATCAGTGTAGTGAAGTTTAATATTTATAGAAATTATTTATGTTGTTTTAAAGGATTGAATTTCAAGGTTCGAGATTTATCCTTATACATATATTTTCTTAGTTCACATTACACAAAAATATAACTCAATAAGTACTATTTATAAAAATATAACACATTTACCTAGAACTATATATAATCGACAAAGTAAATATTTAAGTTGAGATACAGCATTTTTTATTCATTCTACAGCTGTTATTTCGTAAGGACAATAAATTTTTCCAGATATCAAAAAACGGAAGTTAAAAGTTAATATCCGGTCACTTTGAAATAGTTTTCCTTAAATTGAGCTCTTGTATCAAAACTCATAATAGTCGCATTATCTTTTTATAATCATTTAAAGATACAAACTAAATCGAACAAAAACTGACTGGAAGAATTTATTTATAGAATCATTAAAGATGTTGAAGTTGGTTGAGAGAAAGGGGGAATCAAATACGGAAAAGACTTTCATTTGTACTCAAGAAAAAAACAATGACAATTTCCTAGGTTCAAATGAAACTGCTCCCTAACCTTGTTCTGAATTTTGTGTTATTTTGTAAAAATGAAAATAAAATTGTTGAGAAACAGCTGTATACTACTTGGATACTATTGTGTGTACTCTTTATTTGGAATATGATTTTTTTAATGTAATATATATGAATATATATATATTTCTTTAAAATCATTTCAAATGATTTAAGTTATTCCCATACTATTTGACAGAATTTAAACTGAACCTTTACAGTAATTATATCTATTTTTGCCACAGGAAAGACGTATTATAATTATATTTTCTCTTTCAGAAAAATATCAATTTTAACCAAAAATAAGTTCACAAAAATATTACTTTATTATTTTAATTATTCTGTCTACAAACGTTTCAGAAATATTAATGCTTCAATTAAATTGGAAGACAGGATGACAATGCAAAAATGTCATAATACTCAAGTCAAATCGTCGACTTATTTAAATACTGCACAGTTCTCCTCTTCAGGCCGGTAATAAAAAGGTATTCGAGATAATCCAGTAGGGTCCAATCCAATTACATGGATAAAATTCTAGGGTTGAATGGGATAAAGGAAAAAGAAATGTTTTAAATTGATAAGAATCTGCATCGCCCGAGGAGATCAAAGATGGCTTCCAGTTTTTTGTTTTTCAAGGAGAGGTAATTCTAAATGATTTAATAACTTATAGTGTCCACAAATTACACTTTTTCCTTTTGTTAGGTATATATTTATTAGCTCTACCTAATATAGACTACTTCAACTCAAAATGAGTTTTCTTACTAATTAGTTCCCTAACATATTTAGCTAGTGATGTACGAGTTTTCTCGGAATCTAGATTAAGCTTATTTCCAATATATATATATATGGCCGATGGATAAGATCCTCGACTGCGAATCAGTGGCGATTTGTGATCGGGGTTCGTGCCCACCGACCGTTGAGAATTAGTTCCTACACTGAAGATTGCGTTAGCATGAAACATCGATGTCTGTAGGTAATTAAAATAATTAATAAAATATTTATTTATAAATATTATTGTTTATCAGCCCCCTCCCACAAAGGCTGGGCACTCTCGAGTAACTTTAATAACAAGCAGTGCAAATAGCTATATGCACGATCCAAACGCTGTTCGTAAGATCACTCTTTACTGCTTGGTATCTAGCCGCCGATTCGCTATTTACATTTAAAGTTCCTCTATATTTACTAACTAATTGGCTATGGCCGATGGATAAGATCCTCGACTGCGAATCAGTGGCGATTTGTGATCGGGGTTCGCGCCCACCGACCGTTGAGAATTAGTTCCTACACTGAAGATTGCGTTAGCATGAAACATCGATGTCTGTAGGTAATTAAAATAATTAATAAAATATTTATTTATAAATATTATTGTTTATCAGCCCCCTCCCACAAAGGCTGGGCACTCTAGAGTAACTTTAATAACAAGCAGTGCAAATAGCTATATGCACGATCCAAACGCCGTTCGTAAGATCACTCTTTACTGCTTGGTATCTAGCCGCCGATTCGCTATTTACATTTAAAGTTCCTCTATATTTACTAACTAATTGGCTATGGCCGATGGATAAGATCCTCGACTGCGAATCAGTGGCGATTTGTGAATTGGGTTCGCGCCCACCGACCGTTGAGAATTAGTTCCTACACTGAAGATTGCGTTAGCATGAAACATCAATGTCTGTAGGTAATTAAAATAATTAATAAAATATTTATTTATAAATATTATTGTATATATATATATATATGTGTGTGTGTGTGTGTGTGTGTAAATAAATAGAAGTTTAATTACTGAGTTTATGATGATACCTGTTTGGTAAACCCGTGTGGTAAACATTTATATCAGCTCTGTATATTTTTATATTTCTATGTATTGAGCACTTTTTCGATATTTCTTATTTTAGCAGCTCTCTATTAATTCGTTTATCATTCTTGAGAATCCCAAACTCAAACTTTGAAAAGAGAATACAAACGCACAAATATAGAACTTTTGCCCCAAAACTAATTAAAACCTGAAATTGCAAAGCTACCATGAGAATCCTATATCAACCTGCATTTTTCGCTTTTAACTAATCAACCTTGGTTTTTCCGACCCCTAAAACTGGGCTGTAACATGTGTATCGTACAACTAACATTTTGTGTCCCACCATTGCTTAGCCAGTGTTACAAGGTGAGGTGATAATGATGTATAGCAGGGATACTGGTAAGTTTTCTTATATTAAAAAAATGTACAAAAATCTTAAAGTCTTGCTTCGTTTTTTAAAGATCAAAATCGAAGTATTATTGATTAAGGGAATAGGCTTTGTTTGCGCAATGAGAGCGATACAGTAGGAACAAAGGCCTCAAAACTGATCATTGTAGCCCCGGTTGACGATATTATTCATTTTTGTATGCAGGAATTTAACACCTATTGCCCTTGGAGAAATCTGCTTATGCCTCATAAGAAGGCTGAAAATAGCCTCAAATAGGCAAGAAATTGATCTATATCACAAATACAGAAAGAGGAAGCATTTCAAAAGATGGGATCAATGGTTATGTACATTATTCAAGTAGTGGTGAACATGGAGGGACCACCCATGATTTATTTGCTTTTTTTAAGGAATGTTACAGATAAAAGAGTCAATTAAATCCTTTAAAACGAAAATCTAATCGGTAACATCTGGAAAATTGGTTTAATTGAAGGCAAACTGAAATTGCTGATAAAATAAAAGAGGTTATAAAACATGGTACGATAAAAGTCCTGCTTTTTTTTTATACAAAAGCCTCCACCCACCAAAAATTCTTTTCTAGTTTGCTTTTACACCGTTGTATTTTTTACTTCCGGTTTATTTATAAACAAACCAACCGGTGTTGCAAACAAACAAATAGCATGGTTTATGTTTTTTTGAGATTTTAAACTTCACCTCTTTTTCAAGTAAAATGGAAAATACATCATTTTTCATTTTAAAACTTTTTTTATTTAATCAAAATTTTACAATTTTTTTTAAAGTTTTGATTTCTAAAATTCCTTTGTGTGCGTTTTGTTTGTTGTTCTTTTAGATTTGTTAGAAGCAGCAAATATTGACTTTCTACTGGACAAAATCTAAAATCACCAGTTTCTTTCAGCCAGCCATAAAAGTGAGGATATTCACTACCGACAATTCATGCCTACTATAAAAACCCAGACACAAAGCTTTCCTCTTTCTGTTTTTTTCTCTTTTGGAGTCAACACTTGTGTACGACACATCCTTCCTAGGTCTTTTGGGTCTCAAGTCCATCGATAAACTCAATTAGAGACATACAGAAACTACTAAATATAGCGACAGCATATACACACTGCTAAGTGAACTGTTGTACACAGTTCATACATAAAATCACTGGCAAAACAACCAAACTAATATATACACACATCTATGATGCCTATCCAATTTACACACACTGTCACACTAAAATGAATTTATCTATTCAAATTCTTCTTATAGACAAAACTTCTTCTCAATTGGAATGCTTAAAGACTCTTTGAACTTTCGTATTATACCAACTCTTTTGTTGTCTTAGCAAGGTGTCAAATAAAATTAATTGTTTTTTTGTATGCATAGACTGTCATTCTGTCATTAGATTTTCTACTATTAAGTTTTAATTTGATCACGTATATCATAGGATTACATAAAAATTGAATATTAAAAAAGAAATTATTTAATTTATCGCAAGTACAAAATATCCATAAACTTCTATTTATAATTCTTTTTTTTTTTAACATGTTTTTAAATATTTTCCTAAATTTTATACATAATCAAATTGAAATTGAATATCTAAAAAATTAAGCTTCTGTATTGTTATCTATTTATTTTTAAAACTGTTTATGAAAATAGAAAGAAAACTGCTTTTCTTTATAAAAAATCGAATCATTGTGGGATTTCTGAACGAAAATGTAAAATCCAATCGGAAGTAAAATATACATATATATTTTTATGATTTATTTAACTTAACTTGATGTTTTAGCTGGTGTAGTTAAATATGTCTATGTATACAGAAATGCTATACGATTATGTATAAATATTGATATTATTAAGAGTATATCTCATGAAAAAGAAAATACTTAAATCTATTCCAATAAAAAAAATGAAAACTGTACTTACTATGGCCCATGCTGAAATGAAGGAAAAGACACATTAGAAAAAAGGAATTAATATCATGAGTGTTGGTTACACTAGACACAAAAATTTATTTATAAAATAGTTTTAATTTATATTTAATGTAGATATTTTTAGCGGTCTGAGATAAGGGATAAAGAATGTTTCCATATTAAATAGATCGAAACGTAGAAGTAAAAAAAAATTTTTGAAATTTTCGTTAAAGCATAAATATGATTTGAATAAAATTTTCTCCCAAACTGTAAAAATGAAAAACATTTTGACTGGAAATATTAGAGAAAAATTGGCATTATTATAAAAAAAAAGCCATTACTATATATGCAAACATTCATAACACCAATTAAATGCATTTGTCTTTTTATTGTATTTTATGCTACTATGAAATGACATGCATGGGTTTATATACTTGTATTTTGTCTGTAACATAATTAAAACATAGGAGAGAAATATTTTAATTATTTTATCCCCGATCACTAATTAGAATCCCTTCTGTCTTGATAATAAATATTTCAAGAAAACAAATTTCGTTTTTACTAGCAAATATATGCTCCCTTCAGTCATAATTGTTTGCTAGTATATATAATGTACAGGGGATGGTATCATGACAATAGAACAGATACTACACTATCTCCCTAAGGGAGGCGGTAATTCCTGGAAGGATTGTCTCAAGACAACAGAACAGATACTATAATATTTTAGACTATTGTACAATAGTCTGAAATAGTATAGTTTCGGCTTCAGACAGACAGATACCAAATCTCCATTATTAATAGATGGATACTTACTATTAAAATTATGTTTTATTTTTAATCAATTTTAGTTGCCTAGGTTTTTAAAAAATTATATTAAATAAATTATTCATGAAAAAGATTTATTTTATTCATAAGAAATAGAAATTCTAACTTTCATACGAAAACACTTTGAATTTAATGTAAATTATATCTTTTGTTACCTTCGGACCATGTGTAGGTTCGGCACCTCACTTTTCTCCAGGCAACTGAAAGGAGCGGCTTTACCTGACACAGTACCTGACATCGCTAAAAAATAATTCTGAAAGTTAAACAAAACAGAACATGTATTCTTAAATTGACTTTGACTCAATTAAAAAAGATTAAAATTAATTTATATTTACTTGAATCTTGTCTCAATAATATGCAAATTAATGTACCAGCTTACGAAGTCATCCAAAAACAGATCGAAACAAAAACAACAGAATCAAACACTATTTTTCTACACATGACACAACGATATAGATATATATATATATATATATATATTTAGCTCCAATATTGATCAATAATTTTTTTAAATAACGTCAACTCGAAACATACAGACAAGAACTTCAAACCTAGATTTCTTAATGCAAACTGACGTGTAAATCAATAAAAAACGAATAAAACATTTAAGGAATATACGATATTCTAGCTTTTATATTTTTAGTGACAACGTGTTAACGTCTATTTTTCCGGCACACGAGACCGTCGTTTTGCGTTATCATAGTTAACACAGACGTTTAGGAAGGGGTGTCATTTGAGAGACGTCAGATATTATGATAAACCCGTTTGTTTCAGCTACAGGAATAATTCGTGTGTTGAATTTACATATACAAAAAAAAGACAATTATTGATGGAATGAACTTATAAGTATCTTGGTTGGTTCATTGCTGATTTCCGGGGAATGCTGGGGGCCCTGTCCTAGGCTATTTCTGTACCTGACTAAAGAGCCCCCTCGAGGGAGCTGATTTTTACCACTTTCTGACCGTATGTTACATCTTGCTGCTGTGGAAAGCACGTAAATAATAAGACAAGTTCTTGGCGGCCTTCGGGCTAGGATCATAACGTAGTATCTGTTATTTTATTGTTTTGCATCCCGTGTCAATAATATGCAATTTGATGTACCAACTTACAAAGTCCCCAAAAACATAGTCAAAGAAAAACAAAAATATTAAACACTATTATTTCTACACATGACAAAGCCGTTATATATATATATATATATATATATATATATATATATACATATATACAGGGTGGGCCAAAATAAGGGTCCTATCTTTGAATTTGAATAACTTCCACAAAATAAAAGTTAAACTCACCAAACTTTATGTGTGTGTAGACTGACCCTTCCAAGATTTTTTGAAATAAACAAAACAAATTTTAGCCGAAAAACACTTCTTAAAACTTACAAAAACTAAAGTATTGTTTTTTACACTGTTTTGAGTTTTTTAAGCAAAAATAATGTTTTCTAAATGAGGGTACGTTCCTTAGGGCTAATACGGCTCATGCTTGCTTCGGAAGGGGTCCTTTACTTATTCTAAAAAAAAAATTTTTTTTAAATCAATAAATAAAAAAGTTATGAATTTTTAAAAATAGGACCCTTATTTTTGCCCACCCTGTACATATATATATATATACACACACATACACACATATATATATATACACACACATACATCCAATATTGTTCTCAATTTACATATAGAAAAAAAACAATCATTGAGAGGATGAGTCTATGAGTATGTTATAATGGTAAAAATTATTTTAGTAAAACTTTGAAACTATTTGTTAGTGATTTTCTCAAAATATTTCTTCAGTTTACTATTGATTGAGTAACAACGATAATGAATATCAAATAGAATGCTCAAATAACTTTCTTACCTTTTAGTTTCATTACCAATGTTATATCTCATATATAAAGTAGAGCCACATCTTTTGTTAAATGTTGTATATATATATATATTAAATTCCCGAAACAGTTTTTCATGGTTAACAACTGATGATCCCTTAAAATAGTGTTAGAAATAAACTAATATAATAACTGTAAAAAATAAATTGACTTACATGAGTGATTTTCCACTGGAAGACTTGGGACTATAAGTTTGTTTTTTTTTAAATTTAGTTTTAATGGTTGAGAAACTTCCGAGACTATATATATATATATATATATATATATATATATATATATATATTTAATTCTGTTTCAGCAGTTATTTATAGCAAATATCGGGCTTTGTTCTTGAAACAATTATATTTCCAATCGATTTCATCAATTACATATTTAATCCTATCAATATTTTCATTTTGTGTAGTGATATTTCAGATGAGGGAGGAGGATATTTTCTCCCACACTAAAGCCTCCCACTGTCACTTATTAAAAACCGGATTTTATTTAATAAAATATTATTTTACAATAAATTAATGCTGAAAATTAATACATCTCTAAATAGGTAGAAAAGTTATTTGAAAATTATTTTTCTCATAATCGTGATGGTTACAGTCTAATAAACTAACGAACTATTTAAAACATTAAATGTAACAAATTAATTAAGTATCTGAATGTTATGTGCATTACGTAATGCCTTCACTTGTACCAGAATGGTGTAAGCACAAATGGATAAGAGAATGTGAGATTGCTGATTAAACAGGATGCGAACATAAAAGTCACAGAATGCATAAGCAAAAAGAAAGAACAAATATAAAGGCTGCGTGACGGAGTAGAAGTGCATGCTTAGGGGAAAAAATAGAAAAAAATGAGGATCACTTCATGATTTCGACCAGATGTCTATTTTTCGTTGAAGATTCGCAAGGCTTGTTACAGATATGCAAACGCTCAGAAAGCAGAAAAAACTTTTTCCTTTTACAAACAATTTAACAAAAATAAGAGGGAAATGTTTTTAATTGTGTTTTTATTTTTTTAAATTTATTTTAGATTTATGGGTTTTCTTTGCAAGTTTTTTTTTATTATTTATTATTTGTTTCGTTATTGGTTTTGCAAAGGCCATGTGTTTATTCTGTAGTTTCTTCTATATAGGCAAAATAGTGTGCTCGAGGTTTATTTGCATATCGTTTCTGGCAGTGCTCGAACGTGGGGGAGACAAAGGCATTGCCAGGACACGTACATTCAGAGAATGAGTGTTTTCTAATAAAAGTGGTGTTTTTATTGTCTGCCTATCGCAGCAAAGTCCAATTTTTTTCGTCAAAACTCAGGAATCTCCATTAAATTCATGGTGCACTATTCTGCAAAGGTACCATTTCGCCTGAATACAGACCAACGAACCTAGACTTAAACGAAACACTAAAAAGATATAAGTTTATGAATAATATAAGTGTTACTACAGCTTTGAAAGTGTCGTTAAAAGATATAGTTGAAAATTTTGACAAACCAGTTAACAGATGCGTGAATTTATATCAATAAATGAAAATATATTCAATCATTTTTTTTTTAATATTTTATAAATCCGAATTTTCGGTTTGATAAACCTTAATCATTGTCCGAAAATTCGGATTTATAAAATATTTAAAAAAATGATTAAATAAATTTTCATTTATTGATATAAATTCACGCGTCTGTTAACTGGTTTCTCAAAATTTTAAAATATACAAGTTTTATGTTCATAATACGTAGATAGTGTTATTAAACGCTACACATAGAACGACCACAAAGGTATAATCAGAGCAGTCAATGTTAAAGAAGTTCCAACCCATAATGACTTAACACTCAAGAATTCCATTTTACCATCCCTCCTCTCGGAATATTATTGGAAAAGACTCCAAGATACAAGTGTTTTTGCAATAATCGTTATGCTCAACCACGTGTCCAGGTTTATAAATCCACAGCTCACTTCCAACTGACCTTAATGACAGGCCAAAACCGAAGCCATTCAAGTATGCGTGGAGTTCAGGGCTTCAAGTGTAATTGACTGATCTTTAGAATTCACTGCTTCAAGTCTTCAACGTCTTTTGCTCTGAAAGATGCATTTTCAATTCGAAGGTCTTCCCTGACATCAAACACTGAGGCGTGTAGAATAGCAACATTCGCTTCAGGGCATTTTATACATTTAGAAATGGTTTTACACACACATTTATTAGATACAGCATCAATACATTTGAATAGACTATCAGTAAGTATTTCAATTCTTAATCATTCATGAGTAAGAAGTGTTCACCCAAATCGATCAGGCCAAGAATATGCCATTTGCATTCCCCTAGAGAAGGGTCAGTTCATTGCTTGAGAAAGGTAGTACAAAAATCGGTTCATGTTGGAAATATGTGTATCTTGTCGTGTATATATATACACACATATATACATCATACACTAGCCTTTAGGTATGTGCATGGAAACAAAAACATATATATAGATGTGAATCTGTATGTATAAGTTCACATAGGATATTATATTAACAATAATACAAACGATTATTATTCTACTAGGTAAAATACGAATTCTTCAGATCTATGGAGTTATATGGAAGTTATTAAATGTATGCACATTGAAAATTTACAATTAATAGAGATTTGATTTTTTTTAAAGTTTTTCCCTGTCACTAAATCTAATGATTGTTTTAATGAGAAATTAAAAAGAGGATATGTCTCATTCGACTGAAACATCAGAGCGAGTGGTTGAGTTTAGATTGCTGCTTCCCCCCTGTTGTGAAGTAGTCCAACAGTAAAAAGAAGTCAAGTCGAGGTTGGGTTAAGATAACAAGTGTATTAATATAAAAGGTACAAAGGTAAGGAAAATGACTGGCACTCGGCTAGAAAGTTACAATACTATCCTTTCCTCCCTGGTGATTGTCTACTCGCACTATTTATAGTGAGAACCGGTGTAGTTTCTCTTCTGTTAGAACGACCGGTGTAACACTCCCCAACACCATTACGGGGGAGGAGGTGGGGTTTGTTTTATACATGAATACTGTAAAGGAAAAATAAAATCGTGAAGTGATTTTTCAACCCCAAGGAATTTTTTTAAATAAAATTTACAAGAGCTGTTAATAAAAAGAAGACGTCTGCAACGATAGATGATGGAACCCTTGCCTGACATATCACCAAAACTACGACCGTCGATGAAGAAGGTATACCATGAGGATTGAAGAAGGTATACCATGAGGATTGACGAACACCACAGCTACGTAACAGAGAGAAAGAGAAACGGTTACTTTTAGGGGAACTGGATTTTCCTCATTAAAAACCGACCTTGTGTCTGTCATCGTGGGGAGGCAAGTAAATAGGGGCTCGTGTGTGAGAAAGAGAAAGGTAAACAGTTGAAGTTTATTTAATATGTTGGCGTACATTAGTAAAGTCGACTATGCTACAGAGATGTACATACATAAAGTTAGAATCACTGAAATGAAACCTAAATAAGAGCTATAAAGTCCCACTACAATATTAAACGCATGTGTTATTAAAGTTAAAGAATAAAAAAAGCAAACGTTCATTGCACTGTGTAAAACGTACATGTCACTGTGTAGGTGTCCTTTACATGTAGAGTGGAGAGGAAAAAAAGGTTGGTCCTGTTAAATCCGGACGCTAGAAAGAGATCAAAATGTTGCTATATGTAATGAGTTAGTCAAAAGGATAGAATAGAATGAGTTTAAGACTGAGTTTGCTTGAAGAAGCTTTATTCGACAAAGATCTATGCAGGGATCTAGTCTCTACGAGAAACAATGGCTGACTAAAAAAAAGAGTGATCAAGGGAAGTAATTCACTTCCGAAGCATAGAAGGAGACAGAAGAATTCTCTTTTGATCACACTATCACAGAGACCTCTCAAGTTAGAACCAATTATCTCCAAAGTAGATCATTTTCGTAGTGGCACTACAAGCAGATGCAGCAGCGATAAGTCGCGGTTAAGGATTTCGAATTTATGATTAATTTCTAAGATCGGCGCTGATTATGGTGCAAGCATTTAACTTCCTGTCTTGCTTGCCCAATCAGAGGCCATCTCTCAGGCGAGTTAAATACACAACAAGAGTTGATAAAATGGAGTGCCATTAGTTTCCTTTTTTCCGGCCAGGAGACCACACAGTGAGGTTACTCTTCAACAGTTATCTTTCAATCCCCAAACTTCATCTTGGCCTACAACCTTCCCACCGAGTCCACGGCCTCTGACGTCGACAATACCCAAGAATCCAACATGGCTACAGCCCAACACACATGGACTTAAATGTAACACACACATACACATATGGACACGGCCTGACCCCACCACCTGTGTATGTAAACACATTCTCATATTAACTCTTTTCGTTTCCTTACAAACAGGGCAGTCAAACGTTTTCATATATGAACTCTTCTCTATTGCCAACTTAAGAGACACTTACTCAACACCATGTGAACTCTCTAACCTTTTGTTTTCGTCCATACTTATGAACTCAATTACTAACACTCTTCTGTTTCATTCCCATTTACTTACACCACAACGAAGACGACTCAATAAAGTTGTTTTGAATATTAGAAATGAACGTTCGTCTCATTTTCCATACCTACACTGCTAGAATTCTCAACTTACACCGTATTTAAAAAGAAATCCAATATTTGTTCATAATCGTTATTCCATAGGGAGTTCGACTCGAATTGCAGGAATACAAAGGGATACAGAAATGTCCCTTTTCCCTCTTTTGGCAATTATATGCATACGGCACTGCTGAGTTTTTTTATTCAAATAAAAATTTTTCTATACAAACGTTGTTTAAAAGAATATTTTTTAAACACCGACGGTATACTCGTTCAAGCAGGTGAACTTTGCTTTCATAAACTTCCCAAGTTTTAATTAGGTGACTAAACATCGAGTTCAAAACCTTAAATTATCTTTGAAAATAAAATAATTTTTCTTCTTGCCAAAGCTGAACTTTTAGTTTAATAATTGCTCTAGCAGAGATTTTTGTATCGATTTAAACAATTTTTGTCAATAAAATTTAGACGTTCGGAGGTACGATTCACAAATTGCAACATTTCCTAGAGAAGTCGACATCTCAATCTCCCAAATTATAAAAACAAAACAATATGCTTATTTTAATAACAAAAATAAACTAATACAAGTCTTTGTTTGTTTTTCTCGTGGTGATCTCTGACTTTTAATAATTTCAAAGAATGAAAGAATTAATAAGGAAGCAAAAATGGAAATAATTTAGAAACGAAATAAACTTTTTTTCTTTTTTTGTGTGTTATTTCTTTGTATTTTGTAGAAGATTTTAAAATCGAAAATCCAGTTCTGATTTTTCCAAACAACATTTTCAGCCAATTATTTATTATTTCTATCGTTTTTTTACGGCGATTAACATTTCCTGATATTTTCTATTTGAAGAGTTCGACATATCGTTTGAAGAACAGTTCACTAAAAAAAATGGCAAAGTGTTCTAAGAAGAAAGTTTTGCAGAATTAAATCACGTGTATGTTAAGTGCCATAATCAAAACTAATAGCAACACAAAGAGATGCTCACAAAAAACTCTGCCTTTTTACATTAACTCAGTCAAATTCACATTGTATTCTAGATTTATACTAAAATAATCAGAAATTTTTTTTTTGTCAGAAAAAAGAAAAACATACAAGAAATTCTAAATACTTAGCATTTTTTATTACAACCTATTCCTCTACAAAAAAAAAATGGTAGCAAAATCTTTTTGGCCTCCAAAATAAGCAAAATATTCTAAGTTATATTTTGTGCATCGTTTTCTTCTTCAATATCACTATTCTTCTTACCTTTGCTAAAAGCAAAAACAATGCTTTTTACTCGTCTCTTACCTTGAATTTTATACTCTCTCTCTCTCTTCCCATAATTCTCTACTTCCATAAACCACTTCCAACTATTTTCATAGATTATTTATAAAAAGACTATTTTCGTTATGACAGTTTCTTCCACGAAGTCAGGTAAGTCAGAGCCTAAACAAGTGTTACTGGTATCATGTGACTCAGTACTAACTTTCTAATTGCTGGAAAGTTGACGACTAAACTGGCTTATCAGGTAAACATGACGAGGTATAAGAAAATAACATTTAGGCAATGGGATTATCTTCGTTGTTTCATTCAAGTCTTTATTAAAACAGAAGAAATACTCAGCTTGTATCAGGAAGCAGTAGCTCATTTGAAGAGAGGAACTTGGACAAAAAATCTGTCTTTTGGCATCAATTCACATGGTCGAGTGCCAATTTGAAAGTGTCTGGACCAATCGAATAAGGTGACTTGAATCTTCTACCAACTGTTAAGGAAACAAGGGAGACAATCTACTTGCCTAAATGTCATATATATTTTCTTATAGTCTGTCAACGAAAAAAATAAAACAAACGATAAATCAAATAGTATTTCATCATTTGAAGGAATTTAATTTGACAAATATAGAGTGCCCCCCCCCCCCCAAAAAAAAATATTCCACCCATAGAATTGTTAATAAAATTCACAATCCTTTCTGCAATCAAACCATATTTGGTACTAATAAACTTCCGTCTATGCCTGATATGTCCACCAAGTTTCAATCATGAATGTCCAACAGTCTTTGTTTTATCGCTGTTCAATGATAAGCACATCTGGATATGACGTGAAAAATTGTCAATAACTTTGACACACTCCTTTCTTGACACGGCTTTGATTTGGACAAAATTCAGAATTCAATAGAAATTATCTTTGAGATAATCCCACAGATAAAAATCTGTGTGTTAAGGTCTTGTTAGTTTGAAGTTTTTCATGATCACATCTGATGAGACGATTGCCAAAGTGGCCCTGCATATCATTAAATGGAAATAAAACATGACTATTAGACATTTATGATGAACACTTGACAAACAAGTCAGGAATTGACTTAAGTTTATTTGTACCAAATATGGCTACGAATTTTATTAATGATACAATTGGGGAGGGGGGGGGTACGGCATAACCAGGGTATTTAATGCTGAATACGGTCATTTTGGTAAAAGTTTTATCCTTCATGTTCTATGTCTTCAAATATTTATTCATCATGTTTCATTTAGGTGTTTTGTAGAAGAAAATTGTTGTTTTTGGCTTTGCATAACATGATTGAGTTTCGCAAAGGAAAAGGAAAAAACAATAACATCAATGCTTGGTGCATTTTTGGTCCGGAAGCCAGTATCTTCAGACAACCTGATCTAGTCGCACCAGACCATTGGGAGGGGGGCACCCTGTACTTTACACATATATATAAAAAAATGATTGAAGTTTACTACATTAGATTTAGATCCTATTGTTTAATAGAAGCGTTTACAGGTAGACTACTCTTATATTTCTGCCATTATTCTGGCTACACCATGTACTGTACAATCTAGTTTCCTGCGAAACTCAAGATGTGTTATTCTTCACTGCACATAACAGTCGAGAAGTAAAATGAAGCCGTTTCGTTTTTGTACGTTAAACTATTAAAAATCACATTGCCCTTGTGGCCTTCATGCAGATAAGTGGGCTTTTCTTCCGGTTAAGACACAAACACATTTTGTTTGCAAATACATCTTGTAATTATTGTCAATATATGTTTTAAATGTCGATCTCCGTTTTCTTGTAGCACATCTGATGATGTATACTAAAATCCTTATAGAGAAATATAGCTAGATACTCTGCAACATAAAAAATAAGACCTGTTAAAGTGTGTATGCACCCTTTTGCAGGTCAATAGGCATCTAAACCCATGCATTTCTTTGTGTAATTCTTTTTACTCAAAAAATAAAATCATTCTCTAATCCATGTTATTTCGCACTTGAATTTTTATTCTGTCATTCTTTCGATGCAGAACTTATGTTTATTTATTCACCTTACATAACGACCATTTCTGTTTTGCATAATTATCTCCCTTGTATGCTCGTCACATTGAGTACATCATAAAGGGCTCTCCGTGCTTTCATTACGACCAAGTCAACATGAATATGCAAATGAATACTCTTCGATTTTCCACAGGGGCCTTTAAATGCAACATTCTCTTGATTTGCATTTCATTTCCTTCAGCAGAATTCTTCTCTAACATTCTTGAACCCTTTTTTGTTGACATTTTTAAATCTTACTTCATCGTCATAGCACCAACATAATTATCTTCCTCCTCTAGGTCTTAACATTTTTTCTTTTTCCTCTGCATATACTTTTCCTTTAATCTTTTTATTTCTTCACTTCATGTTTTTCGTTTGTTAACTAGTTTTATTTCTTTCACTTTCTGTTTACTTATTTCCTTATAAATTTTTCATTTACTTTCTTCACATTTTTCATTCTTTCATTTCTTTTTATTTTCTTTCGGTTGTTTTTTTCTTTTACATTTTCAGTTCTTATTTTTAATTTCTTTCACTACTTTCTGGTCTCCTTTATTCTTCAAGTCTTTCATTCCCCCTTTATTTCATTACTTTTTCCTTTCATTTTTCATACTCTACTCTCACTTCTTCCACAGTTGCTTTATTCATTGAAATTACATTTTTTGAAAGGTTCAAATATGAAATGTAAGAATTTTAGATGATAGTTTAATTTTATAAAATTTAAATTTTCAGCTTTATTTTTTACATCCCTACAAATTTTGGTTAATGACTTTCTTAGCTAAAACATCTGTACATCAATTAACTTGGAGAAAATCAGTTGTTGTCTGCTTTTTGTTTATATATACAAAGAAAGCTGTATTAATATTGCTACTCGTTCGAGCTTGGGTGAATTGCACCACTTTGATTTAGAGCATGCATGTTAACTGTGTTACAGTCATGTTCACTAAAAGAGGGACAAGCACATTTTTTATATAGATATTACATCACTTATCATTCTTTATAGCGTTTTACTAAACAAATATAAACGGATAAAATGAATTCACCAAATAGAATAGTTTTTCACCACTTTTATGTCCCTTTAAAATCAATCTGTACTAACTTCTGTTCCCTCTGTTAAGTGTATAGTGAACTTGTATATATATATATATATATATATATAAGTAAATATGTGCATATAAGGATGGAAATTTTTTTTACCTACGAGGCTCAGAAATACCTGCCTAGTACACGGGGGCAGGCTACCCTCTCTCAGAGTGTTGGACCCGTAGACCTTGTCAGGTCCTCAATCTAAGAGAAGAAAACTCTGATAATAAAACCTTGCTACTAACCACTTACATCTTGGCAGCAAACCGTTGGGGAGGGAGGCCTCCTTAGCTTGATCAACAACCTCCCGAGAGCTGGAATCCCGAACAAAGTATCCGGTTTGCAAAGCTAAAATAGCTTAAGGAGTAGATGGGCTTTGCCTATCGCCCGTGTTCACACTCCTTCTGTCTATTAGCCAGGCATAGAGTTGCAATTACTGGGACGCCTCTAAAGACACCTAGTGCTTGGCCTTGTTTCCTTACTAGGGCAATGAACGCCGCCTCTCTTTCTCTCTATCTGGGCAACTTGGGGATAGTTTTTTCGTCACTAAGTTCTACATGACTTGACTGGATTGCTTTTGTTCTGACAGTTGAAGGTACAGGTTAAACAGCTTGTCTAGCTGCTGTTTCCGACTGGTAGTAGGGGCCCTAACTCTTAGGTAGCGTTAAGAACAGCTGCTCCATCAACAGTTACATGATATTGTGGGTAACTGTACGTGCCATGATGCGCATGGAAAGGGACCTTGCAGTTACCATCGGTGGGCTTTCTCGAGGCCACAATCCCCATAGACAAAGTCATGACGAATGGACTGGTTGTGTGAGCTTATTGGTACCAAACAAGCACCCACTTTGCCCTCCCCACTCTATCCCAAAACAAACATGAATTTAAAAATAAAAAAATCAAGCCTAAACCAGACACCCAACAACAAAATATTCGCCTCTGCCCTTGAGGCTCGCATTCTCAAATATCCGGGGACTTATAACCAACATTAACGACGTAGAAACTTTTCTCCCGACAAACTCCTCGGATATCCTATCACTAAGTGAAAGGAACCTTCAATCCTCAATCTCCTCTCACCACTTAGTCATTATGGTAGAGTGGAAGGTAATCAGTAATGTCTGACAAACACATGCATAGGCTAGAAGTTTATGTTCGGAACACCTTCCCATTGACTAGAGCACATAGGTTAGAATCAGATCACCAAACCTACATGTGCTTTAGATTGACCTTACATCACAGATTTAGTTACTTATATTTCTTATATCGTTCTCCTTCGACCCAGGACTGTACACTGCTTGACTGTCTCTGAAAGCTTAGATAGAGCATTCTCACTCGACTCGAATGCCCAAATACATGTATTTGGGGATTTTAATGCACACCACCGTGACTGGTTGGGATTCTCCAGCGTTACTGATGCAGCTGGGAACTCTACGTTTAATTTTTCCTCAGCTCACGCCCTCTCACAGACTGTCACTTTTCCAACCCTCCTTCCTGATCGTGTGAACCAGCAAACCTCACTTCTCAACCGGTTCTTGACCTCACTACCCGAGACCTATGTGGAGAATGCCCATAGCCCGCTTGGAAACTCTGATCACATAGTGGTAATGATACTTATCACCTTAAAAACTCGTCCAAAAGCTGAAGAGTCGCTGCTCAAAACGACAAGAAACTATGAGAAGGCTGATTTTGAATCTCTCAGAGATCACATCAGCGACGTCCCATGGGGTGAAACCTCACTCCCTGCTGATTAGTATGCAAATGAGCTAACCGAATGGTTCAAAGCAGGCATTGATGCTTATGTCCCCATGCGAAAATTCTTCAGCAAACCTTACTCTCCTCAATGATTCACCTCAGAATGTGCAGCTGCTATTGCTGAGAGGCAGAAGGCATTCAGAAAATTCGGACGCCATAAGTCAACTGCGAATAGACAAATTTATAGAGGCAAAAAGATATACAGAGAAAAAAAAGAAAGCATTCAGTCACAGAAACTAGGTACTTGTGGTTTCTGGAAAATCTACAATAGTCTTCCCACTATCAAATCACAACGATGTTGTTTGCAAGGTAACTGATAAGGCTGAACTACTTGCCGAGCGTTTCGCCTCAAACTTTACTTTGGACTCAGCAAACCACCTCCTCCTTAAATTCCCAATGCATACTTGAGAATCTGGTCATCACCCCATCTCAGGTCAGAGACATCATAAAAAACCTTGACACCTCCAAAGCTTGTGGGCCTGAGTTTATACCTGCAATAGTAATAAAGAAATCCTCTGCTGAGCTGGCCCCTGTCCTCTCCAAACCATACAACAAATGCCTTGCTGATCTTATTTCCCTGATAGTTGGAAAATTGCCTATGTGGTACCAGTCTTCAAAAATTCTGGAGATAGAACTGACCTTCTAAACAACCGCCTAATCAGTTACTCCCTTTATTTGCTAAAATCTATTAATCATTAATCAATCTAGCAATAGTACGGCACCTAGTTAATTCTAAACGTCTTTCTGATCATCAATACAGATTCAGACAAGCACAATTTATGGCAGATATTCTAACGGTCATCTCTGAATGCATATATCATACACTGGACAAGGCAGGTGAAGCTAGAGTGGTAGCGCTGGATATATCCAAGGCCTTTGACAAGGTCTGGCATGAAGGGCTTCTCCTAAAACTGCACTTATATGGTATTACTGGACAAATATTTAATATAATTAAATCCTTCCTAACAAAAAGGAAGATCCAGGTTGTCCTCGATCACCGTTCATCTAAGCAACATGACATAAATGCTGGTGTACCCCAGGGATCCATACTTGGACCTCTACTGTTACTGATTTTCATAAATTACCTCCCTGATGTCATTGAGACTGGGATAGGAATATTTGCTGACGACACCTAACTCTACTCTCGTCATGTGGGCAAAACCGACGCGCACATATCTGAGGCAATGGTTGAATCCTTAGAAAATGACCTCCAGTCTGTAGTGGAATGGGGTCAAAAATTGATGGTAACTTTTAATGCTGCAAAGACAAAGCTACTTTCCTTCAATAACTACAAGGAACCTCTTCAACCACCGATTGTCATGGCAAATAGCACTCTGCATGAGAGTTCATCATTCAAACTCCTCGGCCTAACTTTCACAGATAACATTAATTGGAATAAATACATTGAAAACATTACCAGGGCTGCTGCAAAGAAGTTAGGCTCCCTCTACCGTGCCAGTAAACTTCTCACACCTGACAATATCCTATATCTCTACAAAGCCACCATCCACCCATGCATGGAGTATTGTTGCTACATCTGGGCTGGAGCATCATCCACTAGTCTCTCCCTCTTAGACAAGATCCAAAAAAGAGTCGCCAACTTAATAGGTCCATCACTATCCACCAAGCTCCAGCCCCTGTCCCATTGCCACAATGTTGCTTCCTTGTGCCTGTTTGACAAGTACTTCAATGGATTGTGCTCTGATGAACATGCTGCTCTGGTGCCACCTCGACGTAAATTCACTAGACCAACCCAACAATCTAGCAAATCCCATCCATTCACTGTGAAGGTTCCCCAGATGCTGAAGAGCTTTTTACTCCAAAAGCTTCTTTCCTCATGCTGCTGGACTCTAGAACTCCTTCCTTGCTTCCTGACATGCAGAAATTTAAAACTAATGTAAACAGACATCTCGCTGCACAGCTCCCAATTTAGGTTGCCCCCCCCCCTCTCTAAAAAAAAAAACAAAAAAAACTTTCACCCTTTTTTCAGTAGCCCTTACGTCTACAGTGGCGGCCTGCCTTGTTAGGGGGGAACTATGTGAAAAAAAAGTAAACATTATATCTAAAATCCTTATTCTAATTTTGATCAGAATCCATTACATGACTTTGATTCTAAAAAATGTCTCAAATTTAAAGTGTTATCTTAAGGGGTTTTAAGAAATTGCAATTTAGGGAATCTATTTTTATTGGTGTCTAATAATGACTATGGATAACATTTAATCCAAATCTGAATATTTGAATTTCAAATAAGAGTTTATACTCATATTATACTCTCTAAAACACTTTAACATACTCTAAAGCAACTGAAATTATATATATATATATATATATATATATATATTTATATATATATTAACTGATGTCTAATACCTATTGTTAAAATTTAACAAAAATCAGATATCTAAATTTTCACGAACGACTTCCACCCTCGTTTTAACCCTCTTTGCATAAACCTTAATTAGAGTAAATATAGCCTACATTAAAACCCCTTACACCTAGCAGCTGTGTTCCAAATTCATAATGAAAGGTTAATTATCTAAGGTGTGAATCCTGTACATAGACATATATAAACATGCACACATACCAAACTTTATATGAATAGAGATACTCATTTTACTTATTTTGTTTTTAGATGCATCCTCGCATCTCCAAGCAGCTCTATCAATCGGTCAATCGTTAGTTCGGTGGATCACTTTGCCACGACTCACTTCGAAATAGTATTTCCATCACTAAACTTGCAGATTGAACAGTTTTTTCTAAAAGAAGGTGAGTCCAGCTATTTCTGTAGGTTCGTCTATCACATTTATGTTATAAATAGCATTAGCATTGCTTTACATCCTAATTATATGAATGCATTCTATTAGATGCGTTCAAGCATCTCTATAAAAGGCCATGTCCATTGGTCGGTCTGTCAGGTTCAAGCTTTAAATAGCATTTTCCTCGGTCTGCTATGCTAAACCTTGGATAGCATTTTCTTCAGTCTGTCATGATAAAACTTGAAAAGGCCATGTCCATTGGTTGGTCTGTCATGTTTAAAACTTAAAATAGCATTTTTGTCGGTCTGTCATGCTTAGATAAAAAACTTAAATTACATCTCCATTGCTAAACGCACAATTTGAATGGACGTATCTTAATTCTTCTTTTTGTTTTTTTCTAACCTGAATATGTGCAGACCTGAAGCATTGAAAATTCTAAATTTCAACAAAATGTACTCGCATCTTTCTTCAAGTCTTTTTTAAGAAAAATGATGTTCAAATCTTTCTATGTACTGGATGCCCTCAGCCTCTTTTTTTGTTCTTGCTTTGAACCTCTCCTTCCCCCCATCCTACTGAGATTTTCTATCACAGTCAACTTTAAAGAATGAAAATACTGAGTAGACTCCTTTATTTGATCCACAGGTTTATGTTGATCTTGTTCCTGTCACTGGCACGAGTGATGTCCAATGAAAGCGATCCGAAAAGATCTCCCGTTTTTTTTTCTTTAACAAATCGAGAGTTCGGTTTCAAGATCATTTAGTGCAAAAACACATGTTGGCTTAGTGTACACAGGCACCATAAGGAAGGAAGGAATGGTGTGAGTTCCGATATTTCCCCAGGAAGGACATCAGATATGACATGTACAGGAATAAAAACAAAATCTGTTGATAAAATGGAAGATTTTGTTTAAAATCCCTGTATAAGTGAGAGAGGGTTGAAGAAGGCTATTGGGTACATTTGAAATGTTGGAAAAACAAGAATGGGTATTCTTAGGCGTCCATACAATGTGCACGTTTTTAGGGATGAAAATGCTATTTAAAACTTAAACTTGACAGACTAAAGAAAATCGCATTTTTTTAATATCAAAATACGAGTTTATCCAACACAATTTTTAGGCACATATTGAGAGTGATATAGCAAGATTTTATGTGGCTATGTGAAAATAATGTTAAAAACGGTATTTTCCACGTAAGGTTAAAATTAAGCAGAGAGTGGAAAATTCCATTCAAAATCATGTTAGAGGTTAGGAATAAGGGTCAAGATATAACTTCACAGAAAAGAAGTCCCAAATAAGAAGAGAGAAAGATCTGCCTCTTTTGGCCTGTGAGCTGACTATGTTTGGGCATTTTTCGAAGCTTCGTTGGGAACAGGCATAATGCTGTAAAAAAATAAAGCAACAAAGAATATGAGCACGTAAGCCATTGATCAACAATGTTGTTGGCGTTTTTTGCTTTTTTCTTTTTCACATTATTCCAGCTACAAGGAGAGACGAAGGCAAATACTTTGGCTGCTACATCACCACTACGAGCCTTTTTACAACTAGACGTCACTATCCAATGAACTATCTACTACATGTCAAGAAGAACAACGAACAGCTGGGGGGATTGAAGCAAATCACTTATTCTATGCGTGTTTTTTTTAACAGTTCATCCCAAACAAGGCAGACTGCCGCTGTAGACACAAGGGGCTACTGAGGAAAAAAAGGGTGAAGGTTTTTTTTGGGGGGGGGGGGACAACCTACATTAGGAGCTGCGCAGCGAGATGTCTGTTTACATTAGTTTAAAATTTCTACATGTCAGTAACGTCAGGAAAGCAGGAAGCGAGTTCCAGAGTTCAGCAGCATGAGGAAAGAAGCTTTTGGAGTAGAAAGCTCTTTCGCATCTAGGAACCTCCACAGTGAATGGATGGGATTTGGCAGATTGTCTGGTTGGTTTAGTGAATTTATGTCATGGGGATACCAGAGCAGCAAGCTCACCAGAGCACAGTCCATTGAAGTACTTCTAAAACAGGCACAAGAAAGCTGCAACGATTGTAACAATCAACACATGAAGTCATACATTCTTACTATGTAGTTTTTTAAATATTAAAATTCACTGAAAAAAATGTTATTTCAAACTTAAACTTGATGGATTAAAAAAAAAACGAATATTTTTAAAAACTTCAAGACACCCGAGTCAATCCAATCAAAATTGTAGGCACATATGTCACAATTGACGTCATTATTCATTTATTTTTATATTGAGATTTATTGCAATAACAGTCCTACATCATATTTAGTTTAACATGCGTTTCATATGCTGGCTAGAAATTGATTTCCTAACTAACCTAACTCGGCACAGGTCTTTATTCCTCTTTTTCTCAAATCCATCCTTATCATTTCCTCACATGTTTTGCTTGGCCCTCCCCTACTAAGTGCTACTCTAACTTTTCTACATCTACTAATCTAAACACAGTATAGGGAGATGTGTGCAGAACAGGAGACTACTCATAACAATGTAAGGATGCATGTAAAATCATGAAGAGAAATGAATAATAATAATAATGTATATTATTTTCTCGCTTGTTCAATTTATTGATTCAATTACACTGGATTCTCTGGACTATTTGTAAATTTGACATCTTAATAATGGGGTCTACAGTTGTTCTGCACCCATTTAAGAACGATGTATAAAAATCCTAAAAATGTGCAATAAAATCCACATTTCTTAAAGTTTACCAAAAATACCCCTCCATGGTTATTTAATGGTGAAATCTTTCAAACCTAAATCCCTTCAGTGATTTCTAGATATTTTTCTTTTTTTCTTCAGTTTATATATATATCTTCAGTGATTGCTAGACAAACATCCCAAGAAGGTATGGGTTGAGAAGAATCTCTTTCCAAGATGATTTGATTTTATGACAAAACATCTCACATGTGCCAAATAAAGAAATAGAGAAACTTGAAAAAATAAAATAAATCTAAAACAGAGAAACGTCTTTAAACGCATTATTTACAGAGTTTTTAAAAGAAAAATGGATATTTTGTACTAATGGAGTAATATATTTTGGGAATAACTTATGTTTTGATTCAAAAGGCTCTAATGGAAATCATTTAAAGAATGAACTGAATAAATTTAACAACATTTATGGGGTCTATCTGATGAAATATTTAAGAGAATATAACTTATTTATATTCTGTGAGATTTTATAAATAAATAGTCTACAAAGGAGAGCTGCGGAATTGGCATCTCACCATCTGATGTAGTTACACGTCATGCATCATATTCGGTTTACGTCCCTCTATCTCTGAAATCCAGCATCACTTCCTCCCATGTTTTCTTTGACTTTCCTCTATTAACCGACCCTACTACCTTAACTGTTCTACATCTAACCCAAGAACCCCCACTCATTTTTGTGACCAAACCAGTAAAGTCTCCTGTTTCACACACATCTCTCTATACTGTCCAGATTGAATCTCCCTCTGAGGATATCAGATCTAAGCCTGTCTTTAAGACTTACATTACACATCCATCATATCATTCTCATATCTTTTCTCTCGATGCAATAAAAATACTCAAACCTCACTGACCAGGTTTCACTTCTATACACCACACTGCATACACATGCTTGATGAAGTCTTCCCTTGTAAAGTTATAATGCTCAGCTAGTAAGTAATGACAGAAGTTCTCTGTACTTACTCCATCCACTCCTAACTCTACCCAAGAATTTTTTTTATTTAACCCATATAATGGAATCTCATAAGTACTTCCACCGAGTCTGAATGGACCTGAGAGTAATGGCAAATAATGAGTCACTCCACACTCCCCAAAGCTCCCAAATTGGGAATTCCCACCAAATGTATTTTATGGTCATACTCAGGACAGAGTTGGGATAGACAGAGTTTGAGTAGTTCATATGGTTGGGAAATAGGATAGGCAGAATTAATGATCTGTGAGGAAGTGGGAGGAGGAGGAAGAGGATTAAAAAATGAAAGCAAAAGAGAAGAGTAAGAGAGAAGGAAGAGGAGAGAAAGGAATGCTTGTATTATTACAGTCTGTATCAGTTTTGTTTTTTTCAATAATTAATAACTGACATATTTTACAGAACACATTAACATTAAGCAATTTATAACATTCAGTTATGTGATACGATTGGAGCACAGGGTTGAGTAGGTGCTAGTGTGATTGCAAGAGTTAGGAGTTGATTAACTAAGTTTAGGGAACTTCTGCCATTACTAACCAGCAGAGCGTTACCACTGTCCACCAAAGAAAGCATATATAAGGCATGTGTACACAGTGTGATGATGTATGGAAGTAAAACTGGGCCAATGATGGTTGAAAACATGCGGTGCACAGATAGAAATACGAGAATGATACGATGGACATGTAATGTGAGTCTTAAAAGCAGGCTAACCTCAGGGGAAGATTAAATCTGGACAATATAGAGAGATGTGTGCAGAAGAGGAGATTTCGATGGTATGGCCATGCTGAAATAATTGATGAGAGTTCTTGGGTCAGTAGATGTAGAAAAGTTAAGGTAGCATGTCCAGTTCACAAGGAAAACACGGAAGGGAGTGATAAAAGTGGACTTGAGAGAAAGAGGGATAAATAAAGACCTGAGTAGAGATAGGTTAGTTTGAAAGTCATTTTCTTAAAACCGTCGAGGACATGTCGGTATGTAAAGCTGACCTTAAACCGATGACGATGACGATGATGATGAGTTATAACGAATAAATAATTCAACATTAACAGAAAATATATCAAAGTATAAGTTACGAAATTACGAAATTGCAGCAAATTCAGGATATTTGCAATGTCAATTTGATTTAACTAAAATACTTTTTCTTATAATTTTAAAATTATGTACAAGGCGAATTTTAGTGCTCTCATTTCAAATATTGTGTAATTTACACCCAGGTCCAGCAACTATATAATAATAAGAGACACTATGTGTCTACCAATAACCGTTTTGGCCGATATTAGACCAACTAACATGAAATTTAATATGAATGATCGCATACCAATATAGATTGTCCTCAGTGGAGTTATGAGCTGAGAGTCTACAACTCCTCAGAAATCAAGTCTATTCCCCCTCTCAATTATGCTAGCAGTTGAAAGGAACACATTTAGCATGACACAAATTTTGGAATTACTCAAAGTTTATTCTTTTCAAATGTAAAAAAATAAAAAGATTTTTCGAATTTACTTAGTCTCTGAAAAACATTTTTTCCATTATAAATTCGATCGAAAATCAATTTTACTTTGTACAGTATTTTAATTTTAGCCGTAATAATATATATATATATATATATATATATATATATATATATAAATAACATGAAAATAAAGATACGATACATACCTTTAAAGTAGAAACTATTATGAAAAATGATGCTTGATTTACGAGATAGAGCAATTATATAAACAAGTAAAAGATGGGAATAAATATTGCTTAAAATGCAATATCTATTAAGTAATCAGTTGTTCAAAATAAAGGATTTCAAATGAAAGAAATGTTATTTGTTCCTTCCTTAAGCCATGGCTTTTCCAAGAATTATATCTTATCATCAGAGGAGTTCAAACAGATAAGTTGGTAAATTATCAAAAGTCTGGTAATTTCCCTTGACCAACTTATCTGTTTGCACTTCTCTGATGATAAGATATCATTCTTTTGAAAATCCATGGCTTAAAGAAGGAATAACAAAATTTATTTTATTTGAAACCTCTTGTTTTGAGCCATTGATGACTTAATAGATATTGTATTTTAAGCAATTTTTATTCCCATCTTTTACTTGTTTATATATAATTATAAGATGAAATTAAAAATTGTATAAAATACAATGTCTCTAAAGTCATCAGTTGCTTATATATTAGATTTTTGAATGCGAGATGATATATATAATTATTTTCACAATCAGACAACGCCGCAGCCCACAACCTATGAAAGAAACAAACCGCGCTTTGCTTATGATGAGCCCAAAGGAGGGCGAAACTCGAGTCTAGGACTTCCGGTTTGTTTTTTTCATAGGTTGTGGGCTGCAGCGTTGTCAGATTGTGGAAATAATTATATATATATATATATATATGACAAACTGTCTCGGCCCGGGGGGTCTAGTCGATTATATAAAGGGTAATTGTTAGTCTGTCCTGCTCAAATACAGAAACTATAAAAAATATGCTGACAAACTACATATCTCGCTTTAGTATCACCTCAGCCGAGTTTTGGTAAACCATTTATTATAGTATTCATTCATTTAGAGTCAACAGCGATCAAATAATTGACTGTGGAGTCATTCAGTAAATCAAGGAAAATAACTATAAATATGTATGAAATTATTTATCGATGAAAATTGAAAATTATAGAAGTAAAAAAATAAGTGAATAAGGGTAAGGAGTAAAAGTATACATAAATACTTATTCATTCCCGGGCAATGCCATGGCTACCTCCTCGATTTTTGTAAAACAAAAATATGTAAATATATATGTTTTGCAAATATATATGTTTTGCAAATATGTAAATGTAAATTGTTTCTGGATGTTGTAATGGAAAAAATCCTATTGAGAAAATGTTGATTAGAAAATATGTATTCTATCGTTTTTTTGTGTTTGTGTATTTTGATGATATTAGGTATGGTGTTATGAAGCACTTCCTTTTACCTGTCAGCATAATTGGGTGTCGAACGTGAATTTATTTGCTATTTTTGTTCGCATTTTTTCTATTAAAGAAACAAGACATTTTGCAGAAAAATACATATATCTGTATATTATAGGCGATACATTATTGGTACTTTAATTTACTTTGTGATGAAATGAAAAGTATAAAAGTTGCAAATGTTTTATTCCTTTGGAAGAAATAAATCTAAATATAATTTTCTTTTAAAAGTTTAATGTTGTGCCATCATGCTCTGATTAAGCGATCCAAAGATGTTTCCATCTTATGCTGACAGTCTATACAAGTCTCCTCATATCTACTTCTCTTTCCCAGATTTAATATTTAGTTATCCATTTTCCTTTCTTTTTTTTTATCTTTGTTAAAACCTGAAGAGAGGAAACTGGAACTGAAACTAAGAGTAGAAAGTGGACCTTCTGTTTTCTTTCAGCAATTTTGTTTTTTGTCCCTTATTTATTTTGTCCTCACATTTCAATCCAACCATCTCATTAACCCTTATTATCGAGTAGCTCTTTAGCCTTGATAAGTGGCGACTCATTTGTTAAAACCAAAAAAAACTTCCCCGGTCTGTCTACCACATATATAGGAGGCCTTTCTGAAAAGATTCAGAAAATATGTGTTATTGACAATCTCAAGACGCCGTTCGATAGTGATTCAATACTTCGAAGCTATCCCACCCGAGTAAAACTACCGATGGAAGAAACAAATAACAAAAAAACGTATATATATATTCATCCAGTTTATTTATAGAAAGGCAACAAGACGATTTAACAAATTAACTAAAAGAACGTTGCAAGGCCTGAAAATATAACACCAACTTGCAGAACTCCAATTTTCTCATGAGGTATCTGAAAGGGGATGGACAGCCAAACGGCTAAAGCAATGTGATAACAACAACCACAATGAGGATAACAGTCAGAAAATTATGAATTACAATGAAAATTACTCACCTCTAAATACACGATAACGAAATTAGAATCAACTTCAAATGATCAAACAATGAATAAAATACAATAGCACAGTGGTTGTAAAATGAACAATATTTTATTGAGAAAAAGAGATGTACTGGCTGTATTGGTACGCATGTGTGGAGGTTGGGTTGTGTTAGTATGAGAGGTTGTGTAAGAAAATGTGTGCAAGTATGTTTAATAGTCAGTGGGTGTATATGTCTCATATTGTTGCTTCATGTTTGTGTAAGTTTGTCAGGTAGAAATATATATGTGCATGCGTTATCAGCAGTAGTAATAGTTTGTAGTGCTACTGGCTTTGTTAATCAAGTAAATGATGCTCATAGCTGATTTTATGTAGACAGTGCTGATGATTGAAGATCGCTATAGTTATTTGTTGATGCTGATGATTGCAAATGGTGCTAGCATGACAACGTATAGTAATAATTTCTCCTACATTAGCTCTGGCTGAGAAACGCTACATGTGTTTCATTGGTGGAAAAATACAATTTACTTTGGCATAGAGAGGTGGTGTCTTGTTGACTGCCTGTGACTATCTGTTTAGCTGTTAGTTTGTCTTGGCTTTTATAGCACACATAAGAATGATGTAAATAAATGAATGACATAAAAAAGAAGAGTAAAAGGAGGTTAGCAGCGTTTTATGTCAGGTAATAAAGGGTAACGAGACTAGAAGTGGTAGAATGAGAGGAAAGAGTAGTAATAATAGCAGTCGTATCAGAGAAGAAAAGTAAAAAGCGAATATAAGAGAAGAAAAGTAGAAAGCTAATATAAGAGAAGGAAAGTAGAAAGCTAATATAAGAGAAGGAAAGTAGAAAGCTAATATAAGAGAAAGAAAGTAGAAAGCTTATATAAGAGAAAGAAAGTTAAAAGATAAGATAAGAGAAGTAAAGTAGAAAGCTTGCATAAGAGAAGGAAAGTAGAAAGCTAGCATAAGAGAAGGAAAGTAGAAAGCTAACATAAGAGAAGGAAAGTAGAAAGCTAATATAAGAGAAAGAATGTAGAAAGCTAGCATAAGAGAAGGAAATTAGAAAGCTAATATAAGAGAAGGAAAGTAGAAAGCTAATATAAGAGAAGGAAAGTAGAAAGCTAATATAAGAGAAGGAACGTAGAAAGATAATATAAGAGAAGGAAAGTTAAAAGCTAATATAAGAGATGGAAAGTAGAAAGCTAATATAAGAGAAGGAAAGTAGAAATCTAATATAAGAAAAGGAAAGTAGAAAGCTAATATAAGAGAAGGAAAGTAGAAAGCTAATATAAGAGAAGGAAAGTAGAAAGCTTATATAAGAGAAAGAAAGTAAAAAGATAAGATAAGAGAAGTAAAGTAGAAAGCTTGCATAAGAGAAGGAAAGTAGAAAGCTAGCATAAGAGAAGGAAAGTAGAAAGCTAACATAAGAGAAGGAAAGTAGAAAGCTAATATAAGAGAAGGAATGTAGAAAGCTAGCATAAGAGAAGGAAATTAGAAAGCTAATATAAGAGAAAGAAAAGTAGAAAGCTAATATAAGAGAAGGAAAGTAGAAAGCTAATATAAGAGAAGGAAAGTAGAAAGCTAATATAAGAGAAGGAACGTAGAAAGATAATATAAGAGAAAGAACGTACAAATATAATATAAGAGAAGGAACGTAGAAAGATAATATAAGAGAAGAAAAGTAGAAAGATAATATGAGAGAACGAACGTAGAAAGATAATATAAGAGAAGGAAAGTAGAAAGCTTATATAAGAGAAAGAAAGTAGAAAGATAATATAAGAGAAAGAAAGTAGAAAGATTATATAAGAAAAGGAAAGTAGAAAGCTAACATAAGAGAAGGAAAGTAGAAAGCTAACATAAGAGAAGGAAAGTAGAAAGCTAACATAAGAGAAGGAAAGTAGAAAGCTAACATAAGAGAAGGAAAGTAGAAAGCTAACACGAGAGAAGGAAAGTAGAAAGCTAACATAAGAGAAAGAAAAGTAGAAAGCTAATATAAGAGAAGGAAAGTAGAAAGATAATATAAGAGAAAGAAAGTAGAAAGATAATATAAGAGAAAGAAAGTAGAAAGCTTATATAAGAGAAAGAAAGTAGAAAGATAATATAAGAGAAAGAAAGTAGAAAGATAATATAAGAGAAAGAAAGTAGAAAGATAATATAAGAGAAAGAACGTAGAAAGATAATATAAAAGAAAGAACGTAGAAAGATAATATAAGAGAAGGAAAGTAGAAAGATAATATACTAGAAGGAAAGTAGAAAGATAATATACTAGAAGGAAAGTAGAAAGATAATATACTAGAAGGAAAGTAGAAAGATAATATAAGAGAAGGAAAGTAGAAAGATAAATAAGAGAAGGAAAGTAGCAAGATAATATAAGAGAAGGAAAGTAGCAAGATAATATTAGAGAAGGAAAGTAGAAAGCTAACATAAGAGAAGGAAAGTAGAAAGCTAACATAAGAGAAGGAAAGTAGAAAGCTAATATAAGAGAAGGAACGTAGAAAGCTAGCATAAGAGAAGGAAAGTAGAAAGCTAATATAAGAGAAGGAAAGTAGCAAGATAATATAAGAGAAGGAAAGTAGAAAGATAATATAAGAGAAGGAATGTAGAAAGCTAGCATAAGAGAAGGAAATTAGAAAGCTAGCATAAGAGAAGGAAATTAGAAAGCTTGCATAAGAGAAGGAAAGTAGAAAGCTAATATAAAATAATGGAAAGTAGAAAGCTAACATAAGAGAAGGAAAGTAGAAAGCTAATATGAGAGAACGAAAGTAGAAATCTAATATAAGAGAAGGAAAGTAGAAAGCTAATATAAGAGAAGGAAAGTAGAAAGCTAATATAAGAGAAGGAAAGTAGAAAGCTTATATAAGAGAAAGAAAGTAAAAAGATAATATAAGAGAAGGAAAATAGAAAGCTAACATAAGAGAAGGAAAGTAGAAAGCTAGTATAAGAGAAGGAAAGTAGAAAGCTAGTATAAGAGAAGGAAAGTAGAAAGCTAACATAAGAGAAGTCAAGTAGAAAGCTAATATAAGAGAAGGAAAGTAGAAAGCTAATATAAGAGAAGGAAAGTAGAAATCTCCTCTATAAAGGCCAGTTGTCTGTATGTCTGTCTGTCTGTTTGTATGGCCAGCTTCTCCTCAAAAACTACGCGGCGACATGTCAAGAAGTTGATATCTTCAGCACCGTACAACACCTGGGATCATAATATCTCAAAATGACAACAAAAAAACATGTTGCTGGGGGTCAACGGGGCCAGTCTTCGGCAGCGGGTCTGGTTTTTTCAAACTTTTCTAATGTTATTCACTAGTAATTTGGAAATCAGCCAATGTAATTATGTACTAATAATTTTGTTTTCAACCAACTTATTCTTGTGCACGTGACGTCACAGTAATAGGTATATGACGTCATCGTTATAGGTTTTGAAATTTTTTTTCTCTTCAAAACTTATTTTACTTCGACATATTTTTATAGATAACATACAGAGTAAGATGATGAGAGTATTCCCGAATCTATAAACCCACCTCTTAGGGGTCCATGGGGCATATTTCATCGGGGGGGGGGGGGGCTTTTCAGTTATTTTTCATTATATTTTATAGTGATGAAACAAGTTTACAGTGACCCGTTGGGTCAGAACCACTCTATATATGTATAAAAAAGACCCAGAACCGGGGGTGCTTCTACAATATAGGACCCGAAGGCTTCTGCAGAATAGGGACCATGGGTGCTTCTACAGTATAGGGACCAGAGGTCCTTCTACAGTATAGGGACCAGAGGTGCTTCTACAGTATAGGACCCAGTACCGGGGGTGCTTCTACAATATTAGAACATAGAGGTTTCTGCAGAAAAAGGACCATGGGTGCTTCTCCAGTATAGGGACCAGGGGTGCTTCTACAGTGTATGACCCAGCACCAGGGGTGCTTCTACAATATAGGACCCGAAGGCTTCTGCAGAATAGGGACCATGGGTGCTTCTACAGTATAGGGACCAGAGGTGCTTCTACAGTATAGGGACCAGAGGTGCTTCTACAGTATAGGGACCAGAGGTGCTTCTACAGTATAGGACCCAGTACCGGGGGTGCTTCTACAATATTAGAACATAGAGGTTTCTGCAGAAAAAGGACCATGGGTGCTTCTCCAGTATAGGGACCAGGGGTGCTTCTACAGTGTATGACCCAGCACCAGGGGTGCTTCTACAATATAGGACCCGAAGGCTTCTGCAGAATAGGGACCATGGGTGCTTCTACAGTATAGGGACCAGAGGTGCTTCTACAGTATAGGGACCAGAGGTGCTTCTACAGTATAGGACCCAGTACCGGGGGTGCTTCTACAATATTAGAACATAGAGGGGGGCCCAGGGGTGCTTCTACAGTGTATGACCCAGCACCAGGGGTGCTTCTACAATATAGGACCCGAATGCTTCTACAGAATAGGGACCATGGGTGTTTATGCAGTATAGGCACCGGGGTGCTTCTACAGTATAAGATCCAGAGGCTTCTGCAGTACATGCACGGTGGGGTGCTTCTGCAGTATAGCCACCGGGGCGCTTCTACAGTATAGGCCCCAGCACCGGGGGTGCTTTTACAGTATAGGACCCAGCTCCGGGGGGGGGCTTCGTCAATTTAGGACCCAGAGGCTTCGGCGTTGTCCGGGAAAAAAGTGCTCAATATCCTATTTTGCTTGAGGAGAGGAGGAGGAGGGAGAGCCCCGGGCAACGCCGGGTACCCCTGCTAGTCTAATATAAGAGAAAGAAAAGTAGAAAGCTAATAAAAGAGAAGGAAAGTAGAAAGCTAATATAAGAGAAAGAAAGTAGAAAGATAATATAAGAGAAAGAAAGTAGAAAGATTATATTAGAAAAGGAAAGTAGTAAGCTAACATAAGAGAAGGAAAGTAGTAAGCTAACATAAGAGAAGGAAAGTAGAAAGCTAATATAAGAGAAGGAAAGTAGAAAGCTAATACAAGAGAAAGAAAGTAGAAAGATAATATAAGAGAAAGAAAGTAGAAAGATAATATAAGAGAAGGAACGTAGAAAGATAATATAAGAGAAGGAAAGTAGAAAGATAATATACTAGAAGGAAAGTAGAAAGCCAACATAAGAGAAGGAAAGTAGAAAGCTAATATAAGAGAAGGAAAGTAGAAAGCTAATATAAGAGAAGGAACGTAGAAAGATAATATAAGAGAAGGAACGTACAAATATAATATAAGAGAAGGAACGTAGAAAGATAATATAAGAGAAGAAAAGTAGAAAGCTAATATGAGAGAAAGAAAAGTAGAAAGATAATATGAGAGAACGAACGTAGAAAGATAATATAAGAGAAGGAAAGTAGAAAGCTTATATAAGAGAAAGAAAGTAGAAAGATAATATAAGAGAAAGAAAGTAGAAAGATTATATAAGAAAAGGAAAGTAGAAAGCTAACATAAGAGAAGGAAAGTAGAAAGCTAACATAAGAGAAGGAAAGTAGAAAGCTAACATAAGAGAAGGAAAGTAGAAAGCTAACACGAGAGAAGGAAAGTAGAAAGCTAACATAAGAGAAAGAAAAGTAGAAAGCAAATATAAGAGAAGGAAAGTAGAAAGATAATATAAGAGAAAGAAAGTAGAAAGATATTATAAGAGAAAGAAAGTAGAAAGCTAATATAAGAGAAAGAAAGTAGAAAGATAATATAATGGAAAGAAAGTAGAAAGATAATATAAGAGAAAGAAAGTAGAAAGATAATATAAGAGAAAGAACGTAGAAAGATAATATAAAAGAAAGAACGTAGAAAGATAATATAAGAGAAGGAAAGTAGAAAGATAATATACTAGAAGGAAAGTAGAAAGATACTATACTAGAAGGAAAGTAGAAAGATAATATACTAGAAGGAAAGTAGAAAGATAATATAAGAGAAGGAAAGTAGCAAGATAATATAAGAGAAGGAAAGTAGCAAGATAATATAAGAGAAGGAAAGTAGAAAGCTAACATAAGAGAAGAAAAGTAGAAAGATAATATAAGAGAAGGAAAGTAGAAAGCTAATATAAAAGAAAGAAAGTAGAAAGATAATATAAGAGAAGGAATGTAGAAATCTAGCATAAGAGAAGGAAATTAGAAAGCTAGCATAAGAGAAGGAAATTAGAAAGCTAGCATAAGAGAAGGAAATTAGAAAGCTAGCATAAGAGAAGGAAATTAGAAAGCTAGCATAAGAGAAGGAAAGTAGAAAGCTTGCATAAGAGAAGGAAAGTAGAAAGCTAATATAAGATAATGGAAAGTAGAAAGCTAACATAAGAGAAGGAAAGTAGAAAGCTAATATGAGAGAACGAAAGTAGAAATCTAATATAAGAGAAGGAAAGTAGAAAGCTAATATAAGAGAAGGAAAGTAGAAAGCTAATATAAGAGAAGGAAAGTAGAAAGCTTATATAAGAGAAAGAAAGTAAAAAGATAATATAAGAGAAGGAAAATAGAAAGCTAACATAAGAGAAGGAAAGTAGAAAGCTAGTATAAGAGAAGGAAAGTAGAAAGCTAACATAAGAGAAGTCAAGTAGAAAGCTAATATAAGAGAGGGAAAGTAGAAAGCTAATATAAGAGAAAGAAAAGTAGAAAGCTAATAAAAGAGAAGGAAAGTAGAAAGCTAATATAAGAGAAAGAAAGTAGAAAGATAATATAAGAGAAAGAAAGTAGAAAGATTATATAAGAAAAGGAAAGTAGTAAGCTAACATAAGAGAAGGAAAGTCGTAAGCTAACATAAGAGAAGGAAAGTAGAAAGCTAATATAAGAGAAGGAAAGTAGAAAGCTAATATAAGAGAAAGAAAGTAGAAAGATAATATAAGAGAAAGAAAGTAGAAAAATAATATAAGAGAAGGAACGTAGAAAGATAATATAAGAGAAGGAAAGTAGAAAGATAATATACTAGAAAGAAAGTAGAAAGATAATATAAGAGAAGGAAAGTAGCAAGATAATATAAAAGAAGGAAAGTAGAAAGCCAACATAAGAGAAGGAAAGTAGAAAGCTAATATAAGAGAAGGAAAGTAGAAAGCTAATATAAGAGAAGGAAAGTAGAAAGCTAATATAAGAGAAGGAAAGTAGAAAGCTAACATGAGAGAAGGAAAGTAGAAAGCTAATATAAGAGAAGGAAAGTAGAAAGCTAATATAAGAGAAAGAAAGGAGAAAGCTAATATAAGAGAAGGAAAGTAGAAAGATTATATAAGAGAAGGAAAGTAGAAAGCTAATATAAGAGAAGGAAAGTAGAAAGCTAATATAAGAGAAGGAAAGTAGAAAGATTATATAAGAGAAGGAAAGTAGAAAGCTAACATAAGAGAAGGAAAGTAGAAAGCTAATATAAGAGAAGGAAAGTAGAAAGCTAATATAAGAGAAGGAAAGTAGAAAGATTATATAAGAGAAGGAAAGTAGAAAGCTAATATAAGAGAAGTAAAGTAGAAAGCTAATATAAGAGAAGGAAAGTAGAAAGCTTATATAAGAGAAAGAAAGTAAAAAGATAATATAAGAGAAAGAAAATAGAAAGCTAACATAAGAGAAGGAAAGTAGAAAGCTAGTATAAGAGAAGGAAAGTAGAAAGCTAGCATAAGAGAAGGAAAGTAGAAAGCTAATATAAGAGAAGGAAAGTAGAAAGCTAATATAAGAGAAAGAAAGTAGAAAGCTAATATAAGAGAAAGAAAGTAGAAAGATTATATAAGAGAAGGAAAGTAGAAAGATTATATAAGAGAAGGAAAGTAGAAAGATTATATAAGAGAAGGAAAGTAGAAAGATAATATAAGAGAAAGAAAGTAGAAAGATTATATAAGAGAAAGAAAGTAGAAAGATTATATAAGAGAAAGAAAGTAGAAAGATAATATAAGAGAAGGAAAGTAGAAAGCTAATATAAGATGATGAAAGTAGAAAGCTAACATGAGAGAAGGGAAGTAGAAAGCCAACATAGGAGAAGGAAAGTAGAAAGCTAACATAAGAGAAGGAAAGTAGAAATCTAATATGAGAGAAGGAAAGTAGAAATCTAATATAAGAGAAGGAAAGTAGAAAGCTTATATAAGAGAAAGAAAGTAGAAAGATAATATAAGAGAAAGAAAGTAGAACGATAATATAAGACAAAGAAAGTAGAAAGATTATATAAGAAAAGGAAAGTAGAAAGATTATATAAGAGAAAGAAAGTAGAAAACTAACATAAGAGAAGGAAAGTAGAAAGCTAACATGAGAGAAGGAAAGTAGTAAGCTAACATAAGAGAAGGAAAGTAGAAAGCTAATATAAGAGAAGGAAAGTAGAAAGATAATATAAGAGAAAGAAAGTAGAAAGATAATATAAGAGAAGGAACGTAGAAAGATAATATTAGAGAAGGAAAGTAGAAAGATAATATACAAGAAGGAAAGTAGAAAGATAAAGATAATATAAAAGAAGGAAAATAGAAAGATAATATAAGAGAAGGAAAGTAGCAAGATAATATAAGAGAAGGAAAGTATAAAGCTAACATAAGAGAAGGAAAGTAGAAAGCTAATATAAGAGAAAGAAAGTAGAAAGATTATATAAGAGAAAGAAAGTAAAAAGCTAACATAAGAGAAGGAAAGTAGAAAGATAATATAAGAGAAGGAAAGTAGAAAGATAATATAAGAGAAGGAAAGTAGAAAGATAATATAAGAGAAAGAAAAGTAGCAAGATAATATAAGAGAAGGAAAGGAGAAAGCTAATATAAGAGAAGGAAAGTAGAAAGCTAATATAAGAGAAGGAAAGTAGAAAAATTATATGAGAGAAGGAAAGTAGAAAGATTATATAAGAGAAGGAAAGTAGAAAGATTATATAAGAGAAGGAAAGTAGAAAGATAGTATAAGAGAAAGAAAGTAGAAAGATAATATAAGAGAAAGAAAGTAGAAAGCTAATATAAGAGAAGAAGAGTAAAAGTATGATGTAAATGAATAAATGACAAGACAGAAAAGTAAAAGGAGAGTAGCAGTGGTGTATTTTTGGTTGTGAAGGATAATGAGACGAGAAGCGATGGAAGGGGAGGAATATACCCAGTACTAGTAACAGCGTAAGGAAAGGAGAGTAAGAGGATGGCATAACTAAATAAATTAAAAGAAAAGGAAAAGGAGAGCGGTAGCAGTGTATGTTTAGGAGTTACAGTAATTAAACGAGAAGTTATGGGAGGAGGGGAATAGGCAAGTAGCAGAAGCAGCATTAGAGAGGGGGGGACAGAGGATGACATAGATAAATTATGTAAATAAAAAAGAAAGGAAAAATGAAAGCAGCAACAGTGAATGTTTGGCGATGAAGGGCGAATAAGATAAAAATATCTATCTATTGACCTTCAAACAGATTAAGGATACTATATGTATACACTAATGTACAATGTAACAACGTTGACTTATCAAGTCACGGGTCATCTAGTCTATTAAAAAAGTTGAACTACAAATTAAGAAGGTTAAACTTCAAATTAAAAACAATCTGAATTAGAAATCGGCAGAAGCTGAATTTCACATTTAATTTTTATCAGCATTTTTTTAGGGTTCAACTTTTTTTCATTTTAAGGTCAACATTTTTCATTTGAGGTTTAAAAGGTGTAATAAAATTATCAATCTCTAATTCAGGCTTTATAATTTGAAGTAGATCTATATTTAATTTGAGAGTAAAAAAGTTAAATTCACTAAAGCATTTGTAACTCAATCCTATTACTACTGAAACAGACCAGCACTTGTTAGGAATATACATTTGATTGTAGGCAGTCTCATTTCCTTCTAGACAGACTATTTATTTGTTTCTAAAGTTTGAGCTTTACCTAATTTCAAGTTGAGCTATGTTAATTTGATAGCGATCCTTTTTTAATTTGAATGTAAAAAGGTGTAACTTGATAAAACATTTGAAACTGTCAGTGTCATAACTTTCACAATGTAAAGGAAGATCAAGTTGATTGTAAACAATTTTTGCAAAGCCAATCTCATTTCTTTCTTGACAGACCATTTATTTGTTTCCATCACTTAATTTTATTAAGTCCAATCTTAGGTAGCAACGTGTATCTGCGATGGCTTTCGTGCAAAACATACTTCCGCTAAAGTACACGGTGCCATTTTGATGAATGAGCTGACATCTTATTTTTACGTGTCAGTGATTATTATGCTTTTCTTTCCCTTGAAATCTTTCAAATGTTGGAAAGGCAAGAGCAACTTTCAAATAACGCCCTTCGAACGAGTGCTTCTCGAAATCAAGAAAAAAAACTGAAGTACATAAGTAACACATATGTTGTCAAGATTGAAGTACTGGTTGACATGTTATTAGTTTGAGGGTTGCTGGGTTTTTTTTCTTTAAATTTTACGGCTCTTTTTTTTCAAGATCCATATTCCATCAGATTTTTACCGGTTCCAATTTTTGAGAAAATACTTTTTACTCTCATTCTTCCAGCTGTGAAAAAAAGAAATAGGAATCCATTCCTACGCTGTGGCCATTTCATCTGGACGTTTGGTGACGACAATCCTATCTACAAATTAAGCATAACAGATCAACGATAATGCTATTTCAAAATTAAGCATGACAAACTGACGATAATACTATTTCAAACATAAATCAGACGGACAAACTGAAATAGTTTTTTCCACAATAAGCGTGAATACCAGCCGAGCTCGGTCTTTGCCATTATTCTGGCAACCTAGGGGCTGGCTTGAACCCCCCACAGAAATTAATTATGTTCGAACTGAGCTCTAGGACATACAGTCTCCAAGGCATTATTTCCTTCAAGAGTTAGGGTTGGTTTATTGCCCATCGTCTGAGGCACCCTTACTGGTTTGTTCTAGGCTACTTTTGTTCCTCAGAAGAGCTGAGTTCCCCCATCTTCCGGCCTTGTGTCATATTTTGCTACAGTGGAAGAACAAGTAAATACTAATTTAAACTAACAAACCTATGGAAATGCTATTTCAAATTTAAGTGTGGCTGACAAACGAATACAATATTTATTGCTAACTTAAACTTGACAGAACAACAACACTTATATTTGTAAAGTAAACGTGATAGAGCGGTACCAATACTATTTAAAACTTAAGGATGCCAGAACAATGGAAATACTTTTTCAAACATAAGCATGACTAACTAAAATGGTATTTCACGCATAAGCATTTGAGACCAACAGTAATGCTTTTTAAAACATAAGCATGACAGACCAACGAAAATGAAATTTCAAACATAAGCATTACAAATCAGCAAAAACGCTATTTCAAACAGAAGCATTACAGACCAACGCAAATGCTATTTAAAACATAAGCATGACAGATTAACGAACATTCTATTTCAAACATAAGCATTACAGACCAACGAACATTCTATTTCAAACATAAGCATTACAGACCAACGAAAATGCTATTTCAAACATAAGCATTACAGACCAACGAAAATGCTATTTCAAACATAAGCATTACAGACCAACGAAAATGCTATTTCAAACATAAGCATTACAGACCAACGAAAATGCTATTTCAAACATAAGCATTACAGACCAACGAAAATGCTATTTCAAACATAAGCATTACAGACCAACGAAAATGCTATTTCAAACATAAGCATTACAAACCAACGAAAATGCTATTTCAAACATAAGCATTACAGACCAACGAAAATGCTATTTCAAACATAAGCATGACAGACCGACGAAAATGCTATTTCAAACATAGGGTAGAGCTTTTTCTAAAATATCAGGTGGCCATTCAATCTTCATCTTTGTCCATGAAAATCTTGTTTTAAACTGAATGATGGCTGACCAACGGTCAATGCCTCTCACAGAGGTCATATCTGAAAAAATGTCCTCAATACACCAAAAGTTGAGTTGATGAAATTATACTTGATTTCTTCAGCATTTTAGGAGAAAAGTGTCTGTTCTTATTACATGGCTTAACAATTTCGGTTCAAGCACCACATATACATATGCTTGCATGGGTTAAATTACGAAATTAATAAATTGATTATTATGAATTGTGGGACACTACTGCAAGGGTTGGTAATGTGGGCTATATCTAATTTACTTTAGCCTTATTTAAATGGGGCTAAAGCACTTTGTGAAAATTTAGATACCTTCGATTTTGATAAAATTGTAACAATATATTTTCTAAAAACTTCAACCTTTTTTAAATAAAGAGTTGTCGAGAAGCATTATTACCACAAATTCTCATTTGAAAATTCGAATATTTCCGATTTCCATAAAATTTGATCTATAGTTATTAGGCACCAATGAGGCAAGATTCCCTGAATTTCAATTTCTTTTAAGACCTTTTTCGTTTAAGCTGCAACTTTTAGACATTTTCTAGAACCAAAATCATTCAGTAGATTTCGATAAAAATTGGAATAACGATTCCAGACATAAGATTTAGTAGCATATACATATCTCTGGATTTTAATCTTTTTGAACAATTGTATGACTAAAAATAAACATCGTCTTGAACAGCTGTAAGCAACTTTAATACATTTGAGCATACTCTTTACTTGGAATATGATTTGAAATTAAAATAAATCGTTAAAAATACACATATACATATATATATATACTTATGAAACTGCGTGGGGCTTGCTTGCTTATCTTGTTTGTCACCGTGCATAATGGCTGCCGTCACAAAAGGATGAAATTTTTAATTCGAATATAAGAACAAAAAGGGGGGGGGGTAATTTGTATCCGTGCACAATGAATGGCATCAAAAAAGGATTGAGGTGATCCATTTCAGCAGAAGGGAGGAATAGCTCGTTTATTATGCCATGACATAAATAAAGGGCAATTGATAAGAAAAGTAATGGAAAGAAGGAGGAGGAAAGAGGGAGGAGGAAGAGGAAAAGGGTAAAAAAGAGAAAGGGGAAAGGCATACAAACAAATGATTATCAAGAAAGAAATATATATAATAATTACTTGAAAATTGATGACGTCATCATGGATAATGGTAGTTTTTGGTAAATTTATAAATGGACTAAACGACCCGTGTCACTCATTATATCTAGCCACACTGAAGAACTGTAACACAGCGAAACAGCTCTTTGTAGATTACTAATATATGTATATCTGTGTGTGTGATTTTATTTGATCCTTTTCTTGAGTTACCTACATATTATTAACAGATTGGATTGAACCACTGCATGCCCTTAAGGATGATTTTTATCAACGACCCCCCCCCCACACCCCCAAACTTCAAACGGGAACAATAGTAGCTATAATTATATATATATATATATATATATATATATAATCTCAGATTTCCAAATGGACGATTGGACAAGATGAAGAGATGGATGAACAGGAAGGTTTTGCATCCATCTGTCCATCTTGTCCAGGATTTTCAGAGAAGAACAGAAAGTGAGAGGGAAATAGATTGATGGATAGATAAACAGATGGATGCGAGTAACCAAGTGAGTCATCGTCCCCTCTTGCTCCCTGTTTATCGGCTCCAGCACAAGGGGAAGTCACATGCTTACCATTTTTTTTTATCAAGCCGAGCTATATTGATCAACGCAGGCATTAGATCATCGTGCGGACTTTGCCGGCTTTGCCTGCTCGCCCCATTCAGTACAGTTCGTTTTCGTTGCGTTCATTCTGTTAAACTAGCCAACGTGCCTGTTTGCTCAGTGAGTCACCGTTACTGATCTGATTACGACACGCGCGTCGGAAAAACGACTCTGCGCACGGGTGGGTGTGGGTATCGCGCAGAGTTAGAAAGACGGAAAGAAAGAGAGGAAGGGGTTATATTATCTTCTATTGCAATGGGTGGGTGAGATGGTAGGTTCACAAATCGGATGGCAGAAGGCTGGGGCTTCCTGCTGAGTGGGAAGGGTGCTGTATAATTTAGTGGATATTTTAGTGTCGTCTTTTTGTGTGTTTTGTTTTCAAGTAAAAATAAAAATCAAATTGCCAATTTCATTTCAGATGCATCATACTTTACGCTTTTTTATTTTTTAAATATATGCAAATCCATCATATACATACTTATATAATGTAACTAGCAGGGTGAAATAGAAAAGAATGATTTTAAGCCTCACTTCGTGTTGCACTGAAACAACCTCTGCCTGAATAAAGTCGCCGTTTAACTAGAAGTAATTTACGTGATGAAAATAGGATTGATCCATTAATAGATTACAAATTGTGTTAACGCAAATAGGTCACACATTTGACGAAGTGTATTTGCTTTCAAACGGTTTATGTCGTTAATACTAATTAGTTGTATGAAATTTGTGGCTAAAATTGTATTCATGCAGAGGTTTGTTTTGTTTTTGCCACACGGACAGGCTTAGTATTTTTTTACACAGACTTCCTGCAGGAGGTAAACATACTAAAAAATGCAGTAACTGTTTTTAAGTAAATACACTTTAGATATTCATCGAGAACATATTCGCTTTACCTATCCATTTGTGACATATTTGTGTTAAGTCAGTGTTTCAATGTAAGTAATTTATATGATTAAAATAGGATTTATCCATAAATAGTCTGACATTGCTAGTAGTGACGAGACAAAAGAATCCACGTGGACAAAATTGTATTACTGCACAGGTTGTATTTTTCCACATGCACTTAGGGTTAGGTTGTTTTTTTTTTTTACTCCACACGGATTCTTGCTGGGGGTAACTAAACATTTAAAGGTAAGCAACCCAATAATGAGCTGTTGAATGTAGAAGATTGAAAAAAAATATTTGTTACCCCCGCCCATCTCCCCTTAAAAGAACGGAGAAAGAAGATAACTTTTCATTCTAGTAAAAAATATTGGGTACTGGTGCAGCTTTTGAACCAGACAAAAGATCATTTTTGTTCGGCATGTTCCGGCCGTCTACGTAAAAAGCGAGAAGATATCGAAACGCTTGTTCTTTACAATCTTTAGTTATTGAGAAAAAATGCACAATTTCTTGAAAACAAAAAGTGACTTTCCCATGAAAAGAAAATTGTTTCATTGAATATCTTCGTAAAAAGAATAAGTAAATTATCATAAAAATAAACATACGGTGAGAGTTCTTCTTTCAGTATGTTTTTTTTTGTGTTGAGAAATTGTCGTGTTTTGATTTTGACGCCGGTTCATTTTCATTCGGCTTTTCCTGGCTGTTTACGTATTTCTACGTCGACAAAAGTCGGTTAAGTCTGGTTCAAAAACTATACTAGTGCAAAATATTGTAATTGTTTTTTTTAAATGAGGTATTTGTATAACTAAGTCTAAGACTTGTAATTTAAAATTTAATATACGAAGACAATGTTATTGCATAGGTTAATGATAATGCAAACATAATATGTTGTGTTCTCGGCAGGGAGGGTGAAATACTTCTCGCTTAAGCGATTAGCAAAGAAAAAATTTCTAAGAAATGTTATGAAATAATTTAGCTCACTTCTTCTGACGGTTCGAAATATTTGACATTAAATCCGATATTCCTGTATATCGCAGTAATGTATAAAGTTTCTCGGCGTTGTGCGAGGAAAAGATGAAAAATAATTTAGGTCACTGCTAATGACTTCAGAATATAGAAATTCATTCCGATATTACTCTATTCCGCACTAAGGTAGAAAGTTTGCCGGTGTTGTAAGTTTAAAGAAGACAGAAATACGTCGTTTTAATTAACAGTTGTTGTTTTTCATAGATGATATTCATTGCTATCTGTAAGCGTTCGATAAGTATTCTGTTTGTTTGGTGTTTAAACAATTAAAACGTAGCACAGTAATTGTAGTGGCAGTGGTAGTAGAAAAATAGTAGCGGGTGAAATTTGATGCTACCTTTTCCTTGAAATGTTTGTTTGGGAGAACGGATAAAATCTAATAAATATGGAATGAGGATGGATTGAATACAGACTTTCTGGAAACACTCATGAGTGCTTAAGGTAATTGGAGTGCTGAACAGATTTGCGGTTATTTTCCTATAATGGCTGAAGTTGTAGGGGAAAAATGACTTTATTTTAGTATATAGAAGGAGAAGATATAATATATAATATAATATAATAATATAATATAATAGATATACAAGATAATCTCCGAAACAAATGAACAGATCATTATGAATTTTGAAATATATATTCTAAGTAACACAGTGGGTATCACGAGCACATGATTTTCTAAACTTTCTATTTAGTGGGTGTGTCCCCCGAAACACCCCCTCCTTAAAAAGCATTTTAAATAAGTTAGATACAAAAAATAATAGAGAAAAGAATGGCTTTACAACAAATTTGGAGTTATATTAAGTAATACATTTTTTTTAAATGACTACATCGCAAGGGCGTCAATAGTATGTATGTGCTGGGTAAAATCCTAAACTATTGAACATATGAATTATGGAATATTTACTTTAGGCAAAAGTGTGAGAAACATGGAAACATTATTTTTTTTAGAAACTTTACCATTTAGGGAGGTGCCACTGAAACCATACCAGACCCCACAAAGAAAAAACATTAAAATTTAAAACTAATTCTATATTTAGTGTAGAATACACGTACTGGGACGATTATTCTACTAGTATATATATTATTATTATGCTAAAACCGAGTGAATCAACACTTACTTCCTAAAAGCTTTTTCCCCATATACTTTAAGGACACGAAGTAAATGCTAAAATATCCCTTAGTTCTGTAATTGAGTTATGTTTAAAAAATAAGTATTTCTGTAGTTTACAGACCATGCTGAACTAACGTTATTATTTAGAAACCCATTCTTAACATAGTGAGGGGGACCTTTGTTAACTATTCTGTACTTTCACATAATTTCATAAACAAAAGATACTGTAAAAGTTTAATTTTACTTGAAAATCCTATCTAAAAACAGCACGATCTGTAAACTGCAGAAGTACCAAAAAATATTCCATTTTAATTCTAATTTGTTATTAACTGAACATGTCACTCATTTCTTACTTAGCTATCTATGTATTTACTTCGCCCTCACTATATAACGATTCAATCACTCTCTGATATTTTTATGTTTTTCTGAGCATTTAGAGAAAGATAAAGTTCAATATTTAAAATTTAACTTTAAAAAATTACATAAAGCTATTAATAAACAAATAAAGTATAAAATTACGGTTATATCATTCGATAATTTAATGACAATTTCCAAACAAAATGACCTTTACATATGTTTCTGGAGAAGTCTGAAGCAAACATGGTTCGATCTGGTTGTTATAAACCAAATAATTTATTTTATTGTTATATATATATATATATAGATATATATATATATATAACAAGAGAAATACGGGAGAGAGACATTGAAGCATGAGTGATAGAGACTGTCTAAAATAAGAGCTGGGCAGATCAAACAACATACATTGAGAAAGGGCGAGAGTAATAGACGGAACCTTAGTAAGAGAAGGTATTGTCTTGGCCTTTGGGTCTTGATTTACTCCGGTCTATGGGTTTGTCCTGCGCAGTTCTAGGAGGTCCACCCTCCCAGGCTTCGTCTCTCTTCTTTGGGGAGGAGTAAGTTTATTGCTTACTGCCTGAGGCGCCCCTACCGGGGAATGCCGACGGGGCTGTCCAGGCAATTTTTAAACCCCACTTTCCCGACCCGACCTTGGTTCATATCTTACTTGTGGGAGTAAGATAAAAACTGGCCTTGTGCCTAACTCCTGGAGAGGAGTAAATAAATACTCACAATATCACACGACTTGCTTCGCTGCAAATAGCAAATACACATGTATTAACGTATTGACTTGGGTTACAACTTAAAAATAATTTTTCGTTTTTATATAAAATACAGCCGGCGTTCGCGTTACATTGATTTCAATAATTTTACACGATTTTTTTAATGAAAAAAATAAGGGATTAAAAACGACTTTTAACATCTAATTGTCTTTATATTTAAGAGTTCACAAGAAAAAAATGGAACGTAATTTTACATAGACGTACGGTCGATTTAAAAATAATATTTTGTTGCAAATCAATAATACAAATATAAATAATCCCGGGCAACGCCGGGTCGGGACAGCTCTTCCTGCTTATTTGTTTGTTGATTCATGAACTCCTAGGCGTTTGGAGATAGACCCTCCCGCTCACAACCATATATTATGAAATACCATTAGCAAGGGTACAGAGAGTTTTCCAACATTTCAGCTTCTTCCGACTATGTATTACAAGGGGCCGAAACAGGGCGAGCAAGACGGTAAAAAAAAGTAATATTGTGCTATAAGCATAATGAATAACTGCATAGTGATCCTCAGTAAATCCCGAGCAACCTCGGGTTTTCCTGCTAGTATATATGTGTGTGTGTATAAGTTAGAAACAGAAGCCTTCTTTCATTCATCTTTTTCCTTCTGGGCCGACCAAAATTGAACGTAAAATATGCAACCGTTCTTTTTGCAATTAATTGCCCAAATTATTTTCTAATTAAAGAGAATTCCTATCCAAAAATGATGACCTCTTAAAAACGAACGCTAGTATGCCCTGAGGCTTTCCTTCATTTCCGCCTGTGTTTCACTCCTTTGCAAATGAAAAATTAAAAAAATAAAACAGAAAATTTCTGCATGCATATGATTTTACTGGCACCAAGACAATTTTCAGGAAATCTTATGAGCTTGTCTTGGAGAAAATGACATTTTCGAAATGTGTGGAATGGAAAAGTAAAAAAGTATTTCTATAAAGGAGGATCTCATCAGACTTCGACTGTTAAGGCGAATAGTCTATTTGAAAAATTCAATAGGCAATTCTTGCACATCGCGTTCTTGGATAATGGAAACTCTATCAAAACTGAATTCATAGCTTTCAGAGCAAGTACACATTAACCTATTTTGGCCTCTTCAAATATTACTTTCTATCTTTCCTCTCTCTCTATCTTTTTCACACACACAATGGAGGTGCATGATTGACCTAATGGATATTGCTGCAGCCTATGGAATCAGTGTTACCAAGTTCAATTTCTACTGGCTATATTGTTGTTCATTTACATACTAATACATTAATGCAGCTGGGAAAGGTATGAATCCATAATCTTTCTTCCAGCTATAGGTAAAAATAGCAGCTTGTGTGCAATTAATCGTATACAATGTATTATTTACAATAGGTACTGTGTGTTAGATATTGGGTGAGTAACCCCAATAGTATATAAAATGGTTGGTTGAGAATAACAGGGAATGAAAAATTAGTCAAGGATCAACTTGTTAAACTAGAGGATATGATGTCACATGGTTCAAAGAGAGAGTGAGAGAGAGAAGAGTATAGTTGTTTGAACATGAAAAATTGAGATGGGCTGAGAAAATATGATTAAACAATGATCATCGATCTCCTCCATCTCTCCCCACTCCACTGGTCAGTGATTTGGAACGAACATAAAGTTGAATAAACCACTTCTGTCTTCCGGCAGTCTTGGGTCGACTTAGTCCTTTTTAAAAGTGTAAATAAAGAGTTTTGATTTCAGGTGGCAAGCCCTCAGTCTGGAAGGATCATAGAGGGACACGTATAAGAACAAGAAGCTACCAAAGTATGAATACAATTTGTGAATTTTAATGTGTTTTTGTAATAATGACAGCAACTTGGTTTCTGCATGTACAAAGCTGAAACGCATCAAATAACAAAAATAAAGATGATATGTCATTAAACAAAATACAACACCATTCTATTTCTCTCATATATATATATATATATATATATATATATGATGAGTCAATGAGAATAATTAGACCTGCAAATGAAGCAAATCAAAATCTTCGGTTGTTCAGAACAAGGACATTTAGTGAATAACAATATTTATTTTTATTTTTCATTCCTTAAGCCAGGCTTTTCTAAGATTAAAATCTTATCATATTTTTGCTCTATCCAGTATATTGAGCTTTTCTTACCTCACAATAGGTCCAACTCTCTTAAAGTTTACCTTTTAGTTATAATTTTTCATATATATATATATATATATATATATATATGTACATACATACATACAAGAGAGAAAGCGTTTTTGTTTGTTATAGAAATTAATATGTTAACGGCCATAAAATTCAAATTACTTTTTACAAGGATCAAATTCTTCAATGAATTACATGATCTCATTCAAATTTCCCTCGGATTCAATCTTTTGAGACTAGTGTTCAATTATCAATTCCTATTATCGCTTACCAGGAATTAAATTGAAAACAACGCCTTATACCAAGATCAAATAACTTTTCTCAAGTAAATTTTTTACAAAGAATTCAATGGTGGTAATAATTTTGTATTAGTCTTTTTTTTTAAATAGCGTGGGTCAGCATCATGCTGGATATCTATAAACAGTAAATATTATGTCTTATTTTTTTATTCCTAAAATAAAGTAAGATAAAAATCATATGGTGTTCAGCATTGAAAGCAGAAGCACACATGATCCTCATTAATTCCCGGGCGATGCCGGGGTGCAAGCTAGTATATATATATTAAATTCAGGATTATATCATTCTATGATTTAATGAAAATTTCAGAACAAAATAACTATTGAGCTTTACTTTGCTTTTGGAAATTGCTTCTTAGTCGAATCAATCTGAACTATATAAGTTTACTTTTATATAATTATTATATATAATTTATAATTATTTCATGTATATACACATAATATTATAAGGTGATATAATATATTGTGTATAGATTTTCAGTATTTACTTCAACAATGGTCAATATGTGAGTAGAGCTTAGTAGTATGAAAATATATCTATGCAATTAAGCTACACAGAGGCGTCTATGTTTCCCACAGGGAATCATGAGGAACATAGATACATTTTCATACTACCATATATATACTAGCTATTCCTACCCGTCGTTACCCGGTAGTGTATTTACTTGCAATTTGTTTTGCTTTGTTTTTAACTATGCTATTTTTTTTATACTTGTGTCAAAGGAAAATAACTGTATGGAATAATACAGAGTTACATCCTTTTTTAAGATCTCAGCCATTTGAAAATAATTCCGATTGTACTGAGTATTTTCTGAAATGGTTTAACTCGAATTACAGTTCATTCTATTTAACAACATTCTGTAACGATCCACCAAAAGAACTGACGAGCCAGAATCAAATATTGATTTTGTAGAAAGAAAGCTATAGATGACAAATAAGCAGTAAAGAGATTGACTTTACACACATGTCTTATATATAAAGTATATATATATATAAAGTATATATATATATGTGTGTGTGGGTGTGTAGCTTTATTTATTCCCTATGACGTTTTAGTATATTATATACATTCTTCACATCAGTGATGTGCAGAGCGGGCTGGGTGATTAAGCGGTGACCCCAGGCATAAAATCTTATTAAAATTATTCTTTTTCTCATAATATTTCCCATTCCTAGGACTTATACTTTAATTTTCAGTTTCTACAATCAGTGAGTTGACCTGGCATCATCAGACCTCTGCACACCACTACTTCACATATAGGAAAACCAAGAGACAAAATAGATTTTTTTCACAAAATTTAAAACAGTTAAGATAAAGTTAACTTGATCCCATCGAATAGGTCAATAGAAATCAATTCCATGCTGCTTACAACCCACAATTATTTTAATTTCAGCTTCATGAATTACGACTATTTTTGAATATCGTGGAGTTGTGAACGAAGATGTTCGACTGCACTCCCCAATATAGATGGCCAACGATTATGCAATCTGTACCCAATTGAGCAGACTCCACAAGAGAGACAACTCCGATGGTTCAGATATGCTGCCTGCTGGAATGGCAATTGCCTTTGGATCCTTGAACCTGGCTGGTGCAAACGGCAATGAAATCAGTTAAAAACGTGGTTTGCTATGATCAAATGAGATGTGGAGCCCAAATTCTGGCTTCAGCATCCATTGCTGGATATGGTCTTCATTCATTTGGGATATTAAAGTTTCTTGGTAGAGCCTGCGTAACCCTTCTCAGGTGATCGCTGTTACAAGTACATTATTTGGGAATTCCACGTACTGTATGTAAAACACTCCAAGTTCGAAAAGATGCAACTGAAGAAGGTCACAGGTTACAGCGGCCGAAACGTTGTGAATATAACTAAAAAGATGTTAATAGTAGTCTGAATATTTTAAGTTATCAATCCGCATCTAAAAAATTCCGAAACACAGCAAACAATGTTTTGAATGAAAAAAAAAAAATTAAATTACGAGTTGTATTTATGATTAATAATAATAAACTGCCAGAGATAAAATACACTCCTCATCACCCCCCCCCCAAAAAAAAATACACACGTGTATGTGGTAGCACCAGCCTTGTCTGATACATTAAATGACTGAGAAAGATCAAAGAGAATGGAAAGACCATCAAGCAGACCCCACTAGAAGCGTGCATAGAGTACTAGAACCTTGGAGAAGCTTATTGCCACCCAAGTTCCAGAGAAAATCAATGGTTATCAAAGGAGGGGGAAAGTGCTAGAAATCTTAGGAGACTTGTCACTCATACACCAGAAAACACCACTGGTTATTGGCAGTGAGCAATCACTGATAATCACTTGTGTGGAAACTCCTAGTGACCAAATAATATCTGGACATAATAGAAAGTGGCAGCGGAGGGTCTGAGATGATGGAACCTTCCAGACACTGACTGGAAGGGTAGAGAGTGCGTTGAAATTTTAAGGAAACTTACTCTCACTCAAATTCCGGAGAAAACCAAAGGCAATTATAAACAACAAAAATCACAAAAACTTCTATTATATTCTTCAATTTAAAATGAGTTATTTCTCTTGCTGATTTTTATTCTTAATTGATTATTTTAATATGTTTGATATTAGTAATTTTTTAAATAAATATTAGTTAAGTACGTTATTTTATTGACAATAACATGGTACAACAACAAATGAAAATTGAATAGTCAGTAACAAAGTTTGATTTGTCAGTTTAAATGCCATTTGGGTCCAACTGTGAAAATCCGACAACATAACTTCATACGTTTGATTGACTATATTTCTGCTTGCAATTTCTACCAATTTGCATGGCACATGTTGTTCTGTTGTGTTAACCACTGTAAATAAGAGTTTACCTGAAGACTGTAATTTTCAATTATTGCTGAAGATATCATATATATATATATATATATATATATATATATATATGCGATTTTATGAAGGCTTACCAAAGCATTCCTTTCAGGACACCAATGATCACCATTAAAGATATTTTTTTCTTACAAATATTATTTATTCAAATTAAATGTTTTTTCCTGCACGTGTTTCATCAACTATTGCAATGCCACATTGTGTATTGTCGGCAGTTTAAACCCTTATTCCAGACATTTAATTTCCCTGATGATCTGCCAAGCAAGTACCTGCTTAGTAGTGAAACATGTGTAGGAAAAAACATTTAATTTGAATAAATAATATTTGTAAGAAAAAATATCTTTAATGGTGATCATTGGTGTCCTGAAAGGAATGCTTTGGTAAGCCTTCATAAAATCGCATATAAATGCTCTGCACTCTAATCGAGTATCATCGAGCTTGTTTTTATTGGAACAACCCCGGTCTTCACTGAATGATCTATTTTATAAGTGAAAAATCTAAATATATATATATGATGCAAAAGTACTACACCTTATCTCTATTTATATAAAGTTATGTATGTGTATATGTTTATATAGTTTTATGTACTGGATTCACTCGTAAACTAATTAACAATGTTACATAAACCATTTTTTGTTTTAATCATTAGCTTTTTCGCTGAGCACAATTAAAGAGAGAGATATGCTTGATTCTTACTCTGGCTAATGTTTTAAGAGCTCATTTTTATCGATCCCCACCGATTCTGTTCTAATCAACTTCTGTTCACAAAATGCTCCAATCATCATGTGATCTCTTTAGTCTTTAGTTGAATTACTGTCCTCCGCCCATGCTATTTTCATGGATGTCAAATTAAACGTTTTAAATCCTATCCCAAATCTATTCCAGACCACTCAATATATAACGCTACCAGAATATAACGGTGAGTAGTTTATAGCGATGCAAGTGTTGCACAATCACAAGTTGATTGGAAACAACGCCAGAGAAAGCAGATATACTAAGCTTCAAGAGTTAAAGTTTTTGCATGCAAATTTAGAGCTATACCACTGAGTCAATTCCCAGACGCCTCAACCTACTAATCTCAAATTACTATAAGTATTAATGTTTTCTATTCCAGTAGAAAATTAGATATAACAAGCCAATTTTTTTTTATTCACCATAACAGCAACTAACGTGTTTTTTTTCCTCGACTATTCTAAAAACGGGAAAAGGACAGAAGCATCTTTTAGCTACAATATGATAAAAAAAATATGTGATACTAACTGAAACACATGCAATGAGTGGAGTCTGGTAAGAATACACCAAATATCTCTTTCTCTCAGATATGTGTGTGTGGGGCGGACGTTTAAACTCTGAAACTAATCATTATGAATTTTGGAACACAGGTGCCTGGTGTAAAGGTAGATAACGTGGGCTATATTTAGTTCTATAAAAAAA
>OY744522.1:80590118-80607618 GCA_963556195.1 Sepiola atlantica
GCTCATATCTTTGGTTTTGGTGGCGCACAATTCTATCTAATGTCTTTCAGGGCTTTCCTCGGACTGGGTCGATGAAAGTAGGAAACGTATCAGATGTTGGCCAAAAATTAAAAAATAAAAATAAAAATAACGAAACAAAAAAAAAATTAACCTGCAAAAAAAAAAAGACTAAGAAAAAGGATACTATTGCTTTCCACAAAATATGGAACTTTCCTGTAGAAAAATAAAACAAGAAATATCCAGAAATCTATCATCTTATTTTTAATTGTCAGAAAAAAAACCTTTCCTCTCTTCACATATTCATTCGCTCTTCCTTCTTTTTTCTGAATCTTTATTCGTTCCTTCTTTTTTCCTTTCTTTTGTTTTATCCTTCCCTTTTCCTCGTATTTTCTTTCTTGCTTTCTTTTTTCTTCCCTTTCTCTCTCTCTCCCTTTGTCTCTTTCTTTCTCTCTTATTATATAACTATGCAATAGAAAGAATAGAAACCAGGATGAATCCTGGTTTCTATTCTGTCTTTATTCTCTTGTTTCTTCCGTTATTTTTCAGTCTTTTCCTACATTCATTTTTCTTTCGTTTTTTTCTTAGTTTCTATCATGATACATAGAATCTGTTCGAAATCTCACAAAAATCAATCAAAATGATTCTGGATTTCTGGTGCTTGTATAGTAGATCAATTCCATACAATCATTTATTTGTAAAAATCAGACTTTTATAATTACACGTTGTCTAAATTACGTGGATTTTCTCCACGGCACATCAACACTAGCTAAATCTAATAATACCAAAGTAGCAGCTATAGACGTAAAATCAAAAACAGATTTCAATTCTTTGATTGTAAGACAGACATGTAGATGTTTCCCGTAGAAAACAGAATTAAATATAGTGAGTGTGTAGAAAAAGCCAACAAAATAAGGACAAAGAAAGAAAAAAAAAGAACAAAAGAGAAAAAACAGAAGAGCAAAAAAAAAGAACTAATAAGACGATGGAACAAAAAAAAGAGACTAAGACGGGAAAAAAAAGAGACAAAGAGAGAGAGAAAGAGAAAAAGAGACAAAGGGAGAGAGAAAGAGACAAAGGGAGAGAGAAAGAGAGAGAGAAAGAGAGAAAGAGACAAAGGGAGAGAGAAAGAGAGAAAGAGACAAAGGGAGAGAGAAAGAGAGAAAGAGACAAAGAGAGAGAGAAAGGGAGAAAGGGAGAAAAAGGGAGAGAGAAAGAGACAAAGGGAGAGAGAGAGACAAAGGGAGAGAGAAAGAGACAAAGGGAGAGAGAGAGAGACAAAAAGAGAGAAAGAAAGAGACAAAGTGAGAGAGAAAGAAATAAAGAAAGAGACACAGTGAGAGAGAAAGAGAGAAAGAAAGAGACAAAGTGAGAGAGAAAGAAAAAGAAAGAGACACAGTGAAAGAGAAAGAGAGAAAGAAAGAGAGAAAAGGAGGGAGAAAGAAAGAAAGGGAGAGAGAAAGGGAGAGAGAAAGAGAGAAAGGGAGAGAGAAAGAAAGAAAGAGACAAAGGGAGAGAGAAAGAAAGAAAGAGACAAAGGGAGAGAGAAAGAAAGAAAGAGAAAAAGGGAGAGAGAAAGAAAGAAAGATACAAAGGGAGAGAGAAAGAAAGAGACAAAGGGAGAGAGAAAGAAAGAGACAAAGGGAGAGAGAAAGAAAGAGACAAAGGGAGAGAGAAAGAAAGAGACAAAGGGAGAGAGAAAGAGAGAAAGATACAAAAGGAGAGAGAAAGAAAGAAAGAGACAAAGGGAGAGAGAAAGAGAGAAAGAAAGAGACAAAGGGAGAGAGAAAGAGAGAAAGAAAGAGACAAAGGGAGAGAGAAAGAGAGAAAGAAAGAGACAAAGGGAGAGAGAAAGAAAGAGACAAAGGGAGAGAGAAAGAAAGAGACAAAGGGAGAGAGAGGGGGAGGGAGGGAAAGAGAGAGGGAGGGAGGGAAAGAGAGAAAGCGGAAAAGAGGGAAGGAGAGAAAGCGGAAGAGAGGGAAGGAGAGAAAGCGGAAGGGAAGGAAGGAGAGAAAGCGGAAGGGAAGGAAGGAGAGAAAGCGGAAGGGAGGAAAGGAGAGAAAGCGAAAGTGAGGAAAGGAGAGAAAGCGAAAGGGAGGAAAGGAGAGAAAGCGGAAGGGAGGGAAGGAGAGAAAGCGGAAGGGAGGGAAGGAGAGAAAGCGGAAGGGAGGGAAGGAGAGAAAGCGGAAGGGAGGGAAGGAGAGAAAGCGGAAGGGAGGGAAGGAGAGAAAGCGGAAGGGAGGGAAGGAGGGAAAGCGGAAGGGAGGGAAGGAGAGAAAGCGGAAGGGAGGGAAGGAGGGAAAGCGGAAGGGAGGGAAGGAGAAAAAGAGAGAGGGGGAGAGAGAAAGAGAGAAAGCTGAAGAGAGGGAAGGAGAGAAAGCGGAAGGGAGGGAAAGAGAGAAAGCGGAAGGGAGGGAAAGAGAGAAAGCGGAAGGGAGGGAAAGAGAGAAAGCGGAAGGGAGGGAAAGAGAGAAAGCGGAAGGGAGGGAAAGAGAGAAAGCGGAAGTGAGGGAAAGAGAGAAAGCGGAAGGAAGGGAAAGAGAGAAAGCGGAAGGAAGGGAAAGAGAGAAAGCGGAAGGGAGGGAAAGAGAGAAAGCGGAAGGGAGGGAAAGAGAGAAAGCGGAAGGGAGGGAAAGAGAGAAAGCGGAAGGGAGGGAAAGAGAGAAAGAGAGAGGGGAGGGGAGAGAGAAAGAGAGAGGGGAGGGGGAGAGAGAAAGAGAGAGGGGGGAGAGAGAAAGAGAGAGGGGGAGAGAGAAAGAGAGAGGGGGAGAGAGAAAGAGAGAGGGGGAGAGAGAAAGAGAGAGGGGAAAGAGAAAGAGAGAGGGGAAAGAGAAAGAGAGAGGGGGAAAGAGAAAGAGAGAGGGGGAAAGAGAAAGAGACAGGGGGAAAGAAAGAGGGGAAAGAAATATAATTTTAATAGAGGAAATCTTGTAGCAAGTAAAAACAAATTGAGTGAGAGGAGGGAACAGAGATAATGATAGAGTAAAGAGAGAGAGAGTAATATACAGAAGGAGAGAGAGAATGAAAGTGAGAATTAAAATAATTTTAATAGAGGAAATCTTGTGGCAAATGAAATTCATGTTAAAATCTAATGGAATTTTATGAGGAAATTAATCTTGAAAAGAGGTTAAGATGGTGAGACAAAAAATGAGGAAATTGTCTGCGGATTTTCCATGGAAAATTAAAAGAAAATGGAAATAAATTCTTGGCAAGGAAAAATATTATAATGGATTCAAAGAATGGTAGACATAACATACCTGGAAATCTCATTATACAATTATGTATTCATAACCAGATCTAATTAGATGTTAGTATTTTAATGTACATGAATATCTTTATATCTATAAAGTAAGGTATATTTATATATTTATTTATTTGTATGTACATGATTCAATCCTTAACTAATTAACCGATCATTATGAATTTTGGAACACATCTGATAGGTGTAAGAGATCCAAATATGGCCTATATTTAGTGTAATTTAGTTTTATGAAAAGGGAGTAAAAGGGGGGTGAAAGCCTTTCGTGAAAATTCAGATACCTCTTATTTTTGTGAAATTTTTACAATAGGTATTAGACATCAATTAATAAACATTCTCCAAATTTCAGTTTCTTTAGAGTATTTTAAAAGGGACATAATATGGGCACATCCTCTCATTTGAGGATCCAAATATATCAGATTTACATTGAACTTAATTTATAGTTATTAGAAAACAATTCAGCAAAATTCCCTTAATTTCAATTTCTTCTCGAAGACCCTTGAGCTTAAGTCTTACATTTTAGATATTTTCTTCAATCAAAATCATGTAATGGATTTTGATCAAAATTAGAATAAGGATTCTAGACATAAGGTTCGGTATCATTATAACTTAATTTACATCTTTGTAAGGGGGACATAAAAACTGTTCTATTCTGGAAATTAATTTTACCCGTTCTGGGATGGGTGTTCTTATATATATATATATATAGAGAGAGAGAGAGAGAGAGAATATACATTTTCCAGCTCCCGTTGCTTGAACAAGGGTATGATCAACTCTGGTTGGGTCACTTAGGTGAGAATGTATTTTTTTTTTAAAGCTCAAAACCCCTAATGAGATATTTACATCAGTGATGACACTTCTCTATACACTGCGATTAAAATATGGTCAGAGAAATGGTGACGGTGCAGTTGTTAGTGATGCAGACTGTGGGATCGACCTGCTTTCTTAGAGTTCAGTCAGGTTTATTGAATCACTTTGACCGATAACCCTTGAGAAATGTTTGAATTCTTCTGACTAGTACCCCTTAAAATAGTAGAGTAGACTAAAATCTCAAGCCTTGATAGGGTAACATATTGATAAGGAAAACTCCAAAATAACACCTGCGACCTGATAGATCCTAACAGGTGTCACACTGTACAGCTTTACATACATTACGTGGATCTCTTTCTCTGCAATATGTAATCTACTGTAATCAGATTCATATATGAGATAAGACAGCCGTCAACCTTCGCTATAATGCAACGTTTCTTTATGTAGAACACTCTCTGACTGCTGCCTATGGAAATGTCCAGTTACTGACATAAATAAGTTTATTTTGCATAATTTCGTATGACTATTCATGCTGACTCTCGGTTAAAGTGTCGAATTTGGAGTTATAAACAAACAACTCTCGTTCCGTGGTTTGAATCGTGCGACAGGCTTGAATTATTATTTCTACACTGATAATTCCACAAGAATGAAACGTATACGTATGTAGATAATAATTAAATATTTACTATTAAATAATTATACATATATATATATATATATATATATATATGATATTGGTATTGCCTCCCCTCTTTGGGGAGGAGTAAGTTTATTGCTTACTGTCTGAGGCGCCTCTACCGGGGAATGCCGACGGCGCTGCCCAGACAATTTTTAACCAGCCAGAGTACTCAAATTCTCGAGCGCTGGTTCTTACCCACTTTCCCGACCTTGTGTCACATCTTACCTTGTGGGAGGAAGATAAATAAAAAGAGGATGTTGTAGTTTGTTTGAAGCATGGTGTGTAATGTATAGATACCTTTGAGGTTTAAAGGCATAACATATAAGGCTATGAACACCGGGTAGATTGAAAGAATGTGTGAAAAAAAAACGAGATGCTGATGGACATAAGACAATATATCATGTAATAATTTTAGTTGCTACTTACTGTTTTGTTTTTCATCTTCAATCAATTGTGTGTTATATGTTGTCCAAGTTTTTATATTTCGAGGTTAAAACCTTTTCCAAGTAAGCTTATATCAAATCCTTGTATGTGCCGTCTGTAAGCCAGACTGATATACTGATAAATTGTACCTAGCTTCATAATTTACTGCAGTTTCACGGCATTATTGATCCTCAGAAGTGTACCAACCTCTAAGGTCTAGTTGACATGTTAGAGATCAGTTGGTATACATTCGATAGTCAGTGATGTTATGAATCTGCAGTAAAGTACAATTATTATTGATATAGTTGTAGCTGGAATTATATTTAACCCTTTTGTTTGTTCAAGGTCTGATATTTTAATTCGGTTCTGTTCCAATTTTGAAAGGTTTATTCTCTCTCTCTCTCTCTTAATACCACGGGGCTACTTTCCGGTTGACTACAACAAGGATGTTTTTTCAAGTCCAATGTTAACAAGTTCATGTTGAGCCGTCCCATTAATTAATCAATTAAAGCCCAGATCCAATCATGGTGTTTGTCTCATCTCCCACCTGACAAGTCATTAACCCTAGTCCTCGAGTGGCCTTTGGGCCTTGATGAGCGGTGACTCGTTTGTAAAAAAAATAATGTAACTTATTCTCCATTATTGTCTTTCATCCTAATGGTATAATTACTTACAAGAATTTCACACATACTGACTTATATTTTCTGCAGTCTTTCCTGACCATAGTGTCTAGTATTTCCGAATTTGTCAAATTTTTCTTCTCATATGCTGCAGAGGTTTAGCTGAATATTTACTAAGATATATATATCAGTCATCTACAGACACATTTTTCGTCTTTTCAAGGGGCATCAGTGTGGCTCGACCAAGCGAGCGCATCTACCCTGAGATCCGCACCTCAGATATTAGTCACCACCTATGACAATTTGACCCTCTACCCTCTGAATTTACTTGCCTGTTGTTTTTAATGGAAGAAATATATATAACTTTTAAACGATTTTTTGTATTCATTTGACTTACATTTTATGATATTAATAACCTTAGATGGTGCAGTTCCTTATACGAGAGAATCTTGCTTTATGCTTAAGTGAAAACGATCATTTTTTCCAATGTTCTCCATCCATAGGGGAACATATATATGTATATTTATACATTACAGATCAAAGTTATGTAACACTGATTTAATGTCAGTTTTGGAGCAAATAATTCTTACGTGTGTTTCTAGAGAAAATTCACAGCATACTTGAACAACATCCAAGTTATATGAACACCCATAAAAAATCATCATAATCTCAGGTCAAAAAAATTTCTGGACATTTGACCTTTTATTTATTTGAGTATCAAGTTCTCATTTGTATTACCTCTTAACGATTCTGATGCTTATCTGAAAGCTTTTTCCGCTTTGTAGTAGCAGAAGTGTTAATATTTTACTTCTTTCTTTTTTATGGCTGTAATAATGTAACAAATAAAACAAAACGGCAACAACATACTTGCTCAATGGCGTCAATCCTTTTGGCGGTTTATTCTTTGACCGTACTGCAAATTTACACATTACGTAAGCTTCGCCTCGCCTGCTCTCCGGAGGAGCGAACGAATAAAGACAGAACTTTGAGGATAACGTTCAGACTCAAACAGTTCGTTTACCAAAGAGAAAAACTTTTCCTTCTTTATTGCTATGTGTCATTTTGGACTTCCTGTCCATGATGTCATATCCTGATACGTAGCCGTAGTTCTAATCTTTACTTTCTAAAGGAATTTCCACTTTTCTGCTTGTTATAACGCTATGTTGAAAGTACTGCTTCTAACATAATGTTTACACATAAAAATGTAATCTTATTACTTATATGCCATTATCAATAGTAGTGTAGTATTATTGCACTACGTGAGAGTTCAGGAGAGTTGGAGAAACAAACATTTGAGGTATTCTGTAACTAATAAGAGTCTGATCTTAAAAAAAAAATAAGTATCATATACACATATTATTATTATTATTATTATTATATATATATATATATGTATATATATATATAACATGCTATGGCAATCTTATGTTCGCACATACGTTATTACCCTGAAACTGTATTAACCAGAGTACTTAGATAAGTATGGTTCAGGTTGTACAATAATCTCGTGGGCTCTGCGTTTGCACCGGACGACCATAGAATGAGAAATATTTTAAGGAAGTCAATAATATACAAGAGATGAAAGGGTACTCTTATAAAGAACGTGACTTTGCGTCGTCAACGTTCGGGCAGGTCTCGGAAGCGCCCGAGAGTTGACGAAACTATTAACCAATCAGGTTGCAGCAGGCATTAGACAATCAGGTTCCAAGCGAGCAGACGATAACTTTTCGAAGAAATTCATTTCTACAATCTGTGTTAGCACGTTGAATCTCCCAAAGGACTGATTGAGTTCTGTCAGCAACAGTCAGTTCTAGCGAAAGACTAACCCTAACCCAGAAAATTTTAAGAAAAAAAACATCGGAAAAAAATGAAAAAAAAACAAACCAACAAACAAGAAATTGGTTAAAAACAGTGGTTTCGCTGTTTGTTATATATTTAAAAAAAATCATCTTTTGAAACTTTTCGGTGCACTAAAAAACATTTTATTTAAAAGCATTTGATTAACAATGGTTTCTTTGACAAGAAAAATAAACATCTAATTCATAACAGTTGTTTAGCTATGGTTTGTTCGTTCTTTATTTTTTATGTATGTATTTTACTTTGATTTTCTTCGTCTGAATTTATCGTGTGCCAGTCTTCAATGTATCGCTTGGCAGTTTTCGCCTCGTCAACTCTCGGGCGCTTCCGAGACCTGCCCGAACCTTGACGACGCGAAGTCACGGAAATGTGGTGTGTTCTCTATAAGAATACCGATGAAGGATACAATTGTGCATTCTCCAGATCGCACTAATACTAAACGATATCTTTAAAGATACAAACCACTGAAAAGATTTCAGGGTTAGCTGAGAAATAGTTAGTTGTTAGTATCTTTACAGTTTAATCTGCTGTTTTAGTATTATTATTAGACTTGGCCAATGGTCAGGAGAGATGGAAAACCGTACAAGATTATAGGTTGTTACGGACTTCTGTAAGTAAAACGCATGATATTTAAAAAGCAATGCTTGTAAGGTATATATGATATTAAAAGATATCAGCAAAGTCGCAGCTGGTTATAATACCAAGTATTGCATAGCTAACAGCATCAGCTCAGCAGGGATCAGTTATCGATATCTTTACACTGTTTAATCTTGTCTTGTGCGATATTACTTTCCAAAAACAGAAATTCTTACAGAGGCTTGGCAACTTTGTAGAGGCTTGGCAACTTTATTTATCATGAGGCGTTAGATAAGCCATCGGTTTAGAAACCCAAATATCATCTTACTTATTTCGTACCTTGAGAGCAGATTTACTTACTTTATGTAAATCTTTCAGTTTCTTGGAAACGAATCTGTTTGCGTAAAAACCCCAGAAATAATCCGGCCTGCCCTTCAGAGTTCAGGTCGCAACCCGAAGAACCAGAATTTAAGGGAATGTTGAAAAATACTGAACGCTTAATCTTGTGGCTTGAATCTTAAAGATATGGATATATATTTATAGCTAGTGGGTATCAGGTAGTCGTTTCTATGCACTGAACTGGCATCTTTTAAATCTTTCTCTCTTTTATATATACATATGTGGGTATGTTCATATGTTCATATGTAAATGATTCACTCCTAAACAAGTTAACCGATCATTATCAATTTTGAAACACAACTGTTAGAATAAGGGGTCCAAACATTGGTTATACTGAGTTTATTTTAGTTTTATGCTAAGAGGGTAAAAAGGTGGTGGAAGCCTTTCGTGAAAATTCAGATACCTTCGATTTTTGTGAAACATTAGACACCAATTAATAAATATTCCAAATTTCAGTTTTTTTAAGAGATTTTAGGGGCCATAATATGGATAAAACCTCTCATTTGTCAATTCAAATATTTCAGATTAGCACTGAATTTGATCAATAGTCATTAGATACCTATTAAGCTAGATTCCTTGAATTTCAATTTTGTCTTAAAACCCCTGAAGTTTAAGACTCCAATTTTAGACATTTCCTAGAGTCAACATCATGTAATCGATTTTTGATCAAAATTAGCATAAGGATTCTAGACATAACGTTTAGTAGCATTATATCTTTATTTTAATCTTTGTAAGGAAACATAAAAGTGGTGTAAAACCGTTTTTTATGGGGGTGGATTAATTTTATCCGTTCTCAGACAGGTGTTCTTGTATATATAAATGTGTAATAAAAATTCCTATTTTGATGACGTGTTCCACTAAATAGACATTAAACATTAGCTTTACACAAGTTTTATTTATTTGTATTTGTGTGGTTATTCACCTTTTCTTTTATGTTGACGGATTTATTTTCTCCATATTAGTAAAATACTTTTAAGTTAAGCATAGATATAGCTTACCCATTACAAAAGCTTGATAATGTATTATTGACTAGGTTACAAACACTAGTTCACCCTTCCTAATATGAAGGAATACATCACAGTGGTTGAGCATAATTAAGTGACAGAGGGATTTGAACATAGTTCAACAATCTCAATATAGAACGTAGTACTTTCAGATCGTCATGTACGGTTCAGATAGATAAGAGAGCTTACACCCTTCAAATGTTTCTGAAGATAGATGCTAATCATAGATCTAACATGTTTTCGGATGAAATAGTCGCCGTCTCCTTCAAATACAAGCATGTTCCAGTTATTTGCCTTCACCGCACCCTGTCCCCTAAAATATGTTATTGAATCGAGGTGTGCTGCTATCGTAAAGTATCCCGTGTTTACATATAGTTTGATAGAGAATAGTATGCATTATAGCTGGACTAAAATGAATATTACGACAATAAAAAATGCGAATAGGTTTTTATATTGAATTAAATAAAAATACCTATTTTCGTAATGGTTATTACAATATGAGTGTGATGTATAGCTACATAGCAGAAGGGGTGTCCCTTGATAAAAGAGTCGCCCCTGTGGTTGGTTTTGGGGCGGAAAAAGTATTTAAAAAAAGCAGCAGCGGCATGGCTTAAGACGAACTCAGCAACGAGACATGAAAGACAGCATTTTTACCTAACAAAAATCCGAGAAAAGAAAACACCTCAAAACTCACATGCACATCTACCCAAGCACTAACAGAACGAGGCAAGCCTAGGCATACTTACTGATATAACTTGGTAAGTAGTTATAAATAACAAAATAAACCAGAGTGTAAAGGTCTTAAAATAATCGGTTTATTCCAACGTACATATCTTGTACAAACAATAGTAACTACATGTAATCCAATAGGATTTAACAGAATATAATCGAATCCCCATGTTACTGTTTGTAGTCGTATTTATTGTCTATACTAGTTCACTTATTTAGTGACTGAGGGGAGTCGGTATCCCATCACAACACTTACATAGTGCCACATTGTCTAATACTCACATACGCCTATTCACACTAACAAATTTATAGACAAACCCATCCATAGCCTTCGTGTCTGATATTCACTGAACATTTTCCTACCAAAAACACGAGTTGTATAAATTCTACTAAATGAACATTTACTGACTAAGAATGACTTTTATATTCATGTAAACTTATAGTTATATAAATATTTTGTTATTTAATCATGTTTTCCTTTATTTTTCATTCATAAACACTGTTCACGTTAAGTTAGCACTTGCTAGCTGGTACCCTAATATTCCTCAATTTTTTTTTTATTTCCATTTATAAACGCCCGTATATATCCTCATTTCCTTCCTTTACAATCCACATTTTATAATTTGTATTAATTTCAGCGTGGTTCTTTGTAAAATCGTAAACATGCCAACGTCACCTAAAAATGACCCTACCAAGGCCAGAGACCACACCACAGATTGATGATCCCGGACTACGCCACAATGTATTTTCAGTTTAGAGAAAGTGTTTTAAGTAGGCAAAAACCAACAAACAATTAGACAAAGTAGCTTAAAAGGACCAATGGATTATATTATGGTACAATAAGACGAAGTTGTCTTAGTAAAGAAAGGGACTTTTTTTATTGAGCGAGTAAACAATAGCAACCACCAAATATTTTTAACAAATATGAATTTTCTTTTCTTTTGTATGTATCTTATTTGTCAGTCACTTAAATTCTTTCTTTGAGAATTCACTATGTAATCACCAATTACCTATCTCAGGAACTGAATTTAATGTTGTCTTCTTATGTGTGCATCCATTTGCTATTAGTGTATTCTTCTCTGCTGGTAGTCAATCGTTTTTGGAGACAGGGAGAAAGTTATTTTTAGAATTATCAAATCCGTTTACATTTTGCTAAAATGAAATATCATCATCATAATTGAACGATCACAGAAATATCCAGAGAATATCGACAACCTTTGCTCCAAGAAGCGAACAAGATTCATACGCTTCATCAGGGCATACTTCATTTAGAGTTAAAGGGAAGAATCTAAGTTTGCTAACCCATAAAATGTTCTTAAGTCCAATCTGACATTATCAGCCCCCACCCCCGCGCTCCATGTTGGTAAAAAAATAATAATCAAAGAAGTAATTTTAAATAGAAATTTCAATAATTCATCCAGCCCACCTACTAATCATGACTCACTGACTGAAGAGTTCCATCCCAAACATATTTTAATTTGGTGTTGAGAAGCACGTAGTATTTTGTCAACATATTTTTGTAGCCATTGCAAATGTTTTCATTTTTGTTTTATTTAACGATTTGAATGTTATTTTATTTCTGAAATAAACAGTTTAATTAATTTAAAACTAATGAGCTTTAATGAAAGTTTATTATAGAGTGAGAGAGTCATTAGTAAAAAAAAAAAAAAAAAAGAAAAAGAAAAATATTGGAAAAATTATTTTATTTCTTTTTTAGGGCTTCGGTAAGTTTGTGCGTTTGAGTCAAAGGAAGGAGGTTTCGGATTGAGTGTGGAGAAAAGAATGATACAAAGAGAAAGTATAAAAAAATGATGAAAATAGAAACAATGAATTAATAAATGAAACGTGTGGACAAAAATGGATTTCATTGGTTGATAATTGTTCAATCAAATTGTAATAACCTCAACCAATTGTAAAGAAGAATTTTTTTAACATTATTTGTTTTCAAAAAATGGTTTCGTTTGTAGTTTTTCTAAAATATTTTATTGAATTTAATTTTTAAAATCTCTTTTCCGTTTTTTGTTTATACATTTAAAAACGTTGCTGTCTGTTTTCCATTTTATTCTCTCTGTATGACGTATGCAATTGTATATGCCTTTTGTATTATAGTTTTAATAGCGAAATGAAAACCAATATTTTCCAGGTGGAGGAAATCATATCGTGTATATGATTAATTAATTTAATAGACATCTTTAGAAAATTATATATACGGCATAATCACATTGACACAACGGTTTTCAGTAGATCACAGAAGTTCAGTGATATTGAGCTTGGTTAGTACCAGATGAGTGACAATTTTTGGAATATTAAGCACTGTATGTCATCTCTCCTGGCCGCAAAAAAAATCAGCTGGGGACAGCATGTGAATGATATTACTTTCGTTGGAAGCTGGGTGCTCATTCAAGATGAATACCATACCAGGTATCATCGAATGTATTTATTTATAGAACATAATAAAACAATAATAATAAGAAGAAACTAATGATTATGCACTACAAACTGTACCTGAAGGATGACACTGACCAACTTTAATTAAAAAGAAAAGAAGGGGAGTATGACTGGTAAATTTAAAGATTATGTGGACCCTGCGAAAAAAGGACTAGAAAAATACATTGAACAAAATAAAGAGAGGCTGATTACTACTATCAAAAGCACCACCAAGATTAACAATAGAGAGAGCAGCAAAAAAGAAAGAGAGAAGTAACTTCATGGAAAATTTATTAGACGAACTAAAGAAATAGCACAAAAAAAATATGTAGATGGTTACGAAAGCACACTTTAACAGAGAAACTGAATTACTACTGACAGCCGCACAAAACAACACAATTATAATGAACCATATAAAGACCAAGACATACAAAAACTAATATATATATATTTTTAAATAATCCCAATCCTCTAAGAATCGTTTGGTAATTTAGTAAAACAAAAATCTGTCTATTAAGAAATATATCACATGTAATGGGAAAACAATGAATACGTAATGGGAGCTGAACTTGTATTTAAAAAATAATATTTAATTCATTTATGTTTCAAATCTTTTGAGATGAGGATTAATAATTTGGTTTATTCGGACTACTATTCTCATCTTGGTTGTTATATTCACAACGTTTCGGCTGATGTAACCTTCGGCTTTTTTCAGGTGCCCCATTTTCGAACTTGGGAATCTATATCTCAAACTTGGGAACGTGTACAGAATTTCGGATTGAACACTTAGTTTTATCCAGTGAGGTAGATTCTTCTCCTTCCATCGGTCATGACTGAGTTAATTTATGTTATCTACCCCAATGTATTAAATAAAGGGTACACTTTTAAATTATGTACGTCTCTGAGATTGACATAATTATTCCCAACTTCGAAAAGAAATGCGTGAAGAAGGGCATGAATACAACAACCAAGATGAGAATAATAGTCAGACTAATACAAATAATATGCATTTACTTCATTGCGTCTTTCTTTTCTGGGAAATATTATTTCTGGACGCGTCTTATACACACTTAAGATTACAAAAAAGTATAGATTCATTCATTGGTAATCTCTAATTCTTTTTATGAAAGGGTTTTTTAAAAATATTTTTTTCCCTGGTTTGCAACAATTATGGGCTAAGAGTAATCCGTGGCTGTTCAATGATCTGCCTAATTGCACAAGAAAAACTATATTTACGTTCCATTTTAATTAAAAAGTGACAAATGAAATTATTTAATTGTAAGATTATTAAATATGGAGGAAAGGATCTCTTCAACCGTGCTTGATCAGAAACTTGATATTGATGTGATTATGGATGCTTTACATGCTCGGTGTCTCAGCTAGTTTAGCCATTTACAGTGTGCCACCTCTTGCATCAACTCTATAACATGTCTGGATATTCCAGGCACTAGGGAGCATAGTAGACTGGGAAAGACTTGGCTAAAGCAAGTAAGAAATGATTTCACTGCATGCAACATGACTGATATCAACCCTTCAGATTGGAAAACATGGAGAACAGGCATAATACGTTGCCTGGTGTTGTCCACCTTTAGTAATATTTTAATTCCCAAATGTTGAAAACATTTAATGTTGTCTTAAATAGCTTGATCATATTCATACTCAATTAATTTCATTTAATTACTCAGTAGCTTAGTCACATTGATATCAATAATAATATGAAACCAATACTTCAATTTTCTTAGAGAAAATATCTTTTACTGAACAAACCGGTGGTTTTTGGCATCAAATAGTCTCATTAGCTGACAACTGCTGTCACATATGTACTAGCATACTATGTGACTATATATGTCATCTTCTGTATGTTTAAGCTGCTTCAAACTAGGTACTAATAGGTTCCTGTGGCAGTCATTGACAAATGGATTTTCTGACAAAAGTTGCTATCGTGGCTAAGAGTATGATCCACCCCCGAGGGGACAATAGAAGACACACAGCTCAAATGCAGAATGGCAGAGTTTCAGATGCTTCAAGTTCCGAGTTGGGGAATAGGCAGAGTAGCAGCCACCCCATTAAACCATTGCTTCAATGGCAAATCGTACTATCGCATCAGTTATAGGCGGTGTAGGCAGATGTTCTCACCTTTGCATCAACTTCATAATGCGTTTGGATTTCGTAGGATCTAGAGTGCACGACAAACCGAAGAGGATATGGTTCGAGTGCGTAAGAAGCGAAATGACTGCATGCAACCTGGCTGATGTCAAGCTTTTGGACTGGACTGCATGCAAATCAGGCATAGACATGGCCTAGTATTGATCACCCTGGAGTCCAGGACAATTGCAGCGTTATTAATACCAAAAGTAGATAAACAAACAAACAAAATTTCTAACACATTTCTCTAGTACACAGTTTTCTGTAGTTAAAATAGTTGAGGTGTTACAAACAGAAAATAGTTGAGGTGTTACAAACAGAAAATAGTTGAGGTGTTACAAACAGAAAATAGTTGAGGTGTTACAAACAGAAAATAGTTGAGGTGTTACAAACAGAAAATAGTTGAGGTGTTACAAACAGAAAATAGTTGAGGTGTTACAAACAGAAAAATAACCTTGAATATCTAATATTTCATGCAAAAAAAAAAAAGAAAAAAAGTTGTATATGCCTGGTTCAAAAAATGCATAATACTTGACATTTGCCTTAAAACTTTTATTTTATAACAGGAGCTGTGGTACTGATGAGATAGGTGGGCATGTCGTCTAGAGTACCATAACTCACGCTAGCAAGTGAAAACATTAGTGAACATGACTACATAAAAAAAAAGGCAATGCATGTGTAAAATATGAAAAGAATATTTTTATCTTCCGGAATAAATACAACTTGTATCTCATGTATTGGTTTGCAATTCCCTGAAAGAAAGTTCAATTCTCACAGAATGTGGCAACGATTCTGTAGATAAACGCTGAAACAGAACAACAATTGTATACAATTTTAGAGCAATTTTACTTGACAAGCAATAATGGGATATATACAAACGAAAATGATGATTGTACAGAAAGGAGGAAAGTTATGTTATGTTTCCGAAAACGTGTCTTGTGAGAACTGATCTGGTAAAGGAGTTTGAATAATAGGTTGCACACCAGCATCCCCAATTCTGACTCTTTGTGTGGAAGTAAAGGCTATTCTGTGCAAACTGACTTTGTGAGATTCTGTCGCAATGCTGTCAGACCAATAAAAACCGAGGTTGGGAATCCGGGAATGAGTGATGGCTAAATACGAACTGCCATCTAGAGCTCTTTTAAGACATAGTCAATCCTGTCCAAGATGGTGGGTAAAGAGGAAGAGGCAGAAGGAGTGGGTTGTCTCAATAACTGCTGTCGAGGGCTTTTGTCACCGAAGGTTCAGCCGTGTCCTGCTGGGTTGAGAAGAAGGAAAAAACGTGGAAAAGATGTTGGAGATCCCTGATTTTTATAGGATGGCTCACGTGACTCCTAAGGATTGGGTTACCTGTTGACCAATCCATAAGGCCCAAAAGGAACAAGGCAACAGCCAATCAGTTAGTGGGAAATAAATAAGTTCCAATACATGGCTCATAGCTCAACAGACAGGACAGGAGGTAGTCGCGTTAACAACTAGTAATCACACCAGAATTGTAGTTATGAAACAAACTTTACTCATGAAAATGACTGGTTAAATCGTTTAGCTGTAGACATAAAGAAAATGATGATGTTAGCTGTGAAAATGGCTATAATCACATACAAGTAGTAGTCGGAAGGGTAATAGAACTGAAAACCCTATTATTCATGTCGGCTACAAGTGTAGTATCTGTTCCAATGGATACTGCACCCCATAGACTGGTATTGTCTTGGCCTTCGGGGCTTGATTTACGCTGGTCTATGGGTCTGTCCTGTGCAGTTCTAGGAGGTCCACCCTCCCAGGCTTCGCTTTCCCTCTTTGGGGAGGAGTAAGTTTATTGATTACTGATCATCCCGTTCAGAGGTTGATGCTATAGCATTGAAAGTGGTATTAAATGAAAGCTAATAAAATTTTCTTGCATATGGTAGTAAACACATGAACACCTGTGTTAATTTTAATTAATTTTAATGCACAAACATATATATTTTTTATGCTTGGAAAGGATGCCATCATATAATACATAACTTTATCTCAAAAATGTTACTCTTAATGCATGTATATAATTTATTATCACTAAGTATGTTTTATCTCTTCATTTCAGATTGTAAGTTAAAGCTGATTTGTTAAGATTTGTGAACTGCTGACAACATGGCATCTGGAAGACAACTATGCTGTGGGAAAGTGGTTAGCGATACAAGTGAACGGGATGAACCAACTGAAAAGAGAAGAAAGGTGGCAACTCCTGCCACAAGGTTATTCAGTGATGTGTATCTCATTGGGCAACCCAGCTCCAGCATCAGGGGCTCTCAACTTCCTACTAATCGCCAGGTGTTCCAGTATTTCCTGCATTTGAGGAATGATAATTCCAACAGTGACAATAGGTATTTAGCCCATGATACAGTGGATGTCGTTTTGCCATTCTGGAATATGGCAAGGATTAAAACACTAACTAGACCAAATGCAGTCAACCGTTTCATGATCCTCCATGAAAAGTACAGGAAAATTGTTAAAAACAAGGGAAGAAATAACAAACCAGAGGAAGAGAAACGAGCTAACTTTCTGAAGGACTTAGACAAGTTATTTGATATTGGAGCA
>OY744522.1:80611320-80808820 GCA_963556195.1 Sepiola atlantica
ACCTAAATTAAATGCATTAGAATGTGTGTGAGTGTGTGTATGTGTGTTTGTTTAGTGACCTTTTTTGAATGAAACAATTTGATTCTAAAATCAGTCGTATAGTTTTCCAGTACAATGTGGTAGTTTTTTTGTTGACAGAAAAGAAGAAAAAAATCACATAACGGAGGGAGGGAGGGAAGCAATTCAATCGATTAACGCTGGCTGTTTAATCAGTTTCGTCATAGTTATATTAACTACGTAACTCATTTGATGTATGTATATATATATATAAATAATAAAAGAAATAATTATAATTTATAAGTAAGATTATTAGCGAGCAAAATAGCGTAAATACATGTGGAAATCTGAAGAAAACAATCATGAGTATATATTTGCAAATATTAATTTATTAGAAGTTCAAAAGCAATTGATTATGTAAATTGAGAAATGCGCATAGTGTTTACGCCGGTTTTTTTAGTAGTATATAATGAAGCTGGCGGACTTAGTAAATAGTCATACTACTTTGATCGAGTTTCGGCTTCAGACAGACAGAAAGACAGACAAACTCCATTATTAATAGATACCAATAATAAGTTACTGACTAAACGATACGGTAATAATCATGTTTAACTTTCTAAATACCTATTACGTACAACAAATGTCGTAAAATAAATAAAACATAACTAAAATGGAAGTAAAAATAATCCCGTGCAACGACAACTTATATATAACATTTCTCTCTGCTTTGGTTCCTCGTCTTACATTTATCTTTCTTACTTCTTCATTTACATCAACTCTATCTTCATGCTCCTTCATCACTGTTACGTCGAAGTTTCTGTTTACCTCCCCCTCTTTCATAAATCACTTTCTCTCCCTTTTCTTCCTCCCCATACTTCTCGTTTTATACTCTCTCTCTTTATTTATCTGATTGCAACACTCTTTCTTAACCCCCCTTCTCTTCCAATCCAACGCAGATACATTATTTTAATTAAATTCTTGCGCCTCCCATCGAAGTGGAGATCATATTTTTCATTCAATTATTTCGAGAATTAATCATACAAAGTGGAACTTCACGAAGACGACGACCCCTGAATATAAAAATTCCAAATTAATGCCAATACCAATATCACCACCAGAAAATGGTTCACTTTCGAGGAAATAAATATTTCAAAATAAATTTTCCTTATTCTGCCAGGAATACTTTAAGCTCATAAAATATGTCCACCACTTACTGAAGTAAACGGAAGACTTACACATCTCATGTTCAAATTATTTCGGAGAGGGTTACTGTTACGCTCGGAGAGGTAGACAGTTATACAACATTTAAATAAATCCATATACAGTTAGCGACAAAATTATTTATACACACACAAATATTCGATATTTTGACTCCTTCCTTGAAATTTATTGCTCGTATGATGCCAAGCTTTTTACATGTTATTAATTACATAAAAAGAAAGATAAAACTCCATTTTTATAAGGATAGATTAAATTAAACAAATATGTTATACAAAAACAAAAAATATTCGTACAGTAGGAAAAATCGTATCAAAGGTATTGATTTATGTAATTAAGAAATTTACATTTTTATTTGATATGCGAAGCATTCTAATATATTAATTTCGTAGAATATTCTGAAAAGATCTCGCAAAGAACCTCACGTGGTGCAAAGAAGTTCTCATCGTGATTCACACGAACCGTTGGAGTTGATTCTTTTATATTTGGAACAGGCTGTATCTGTGCAGGTAATATCATATATTGATATATATAGTGTTATATTTTTGTCATCCTAAACGCTTTACCTTTAATTATAATCAAATTAAAACTATACTGAAATGAGAGGGTGCATGAAAAGTCTAATGGATACTGTCACAGCTTATGAAATTAGCTATGCTATGTTAAAATTTTATGGGATGTCATTGTGATCATTTATGCAATAATACTGTTGGAAAAGGTATGAACATCAAATTCTACCCATTTATGAGTAAAATAGCAACTTGTCTCTAATTAATCATATACAATGAATCGCTTACTATAGGTGTTATAGTTTGGTGTTAATAACTGTTGAGACCTTAAACGTGCTTAAAAGAATTAGCACAAACAGAAGGTAATTAATAAGAATTTTTATTAACAGAATGTACAGAAGTAATAGGTTGATAAAAGCGGTTTCCTCACTTCTCTTGATTGATCATAACGACTATTTATAGTTAGGAAGAGTCCATACAGTAACGGAATGAGGTAGATCACCATAATACCACCCTTTATATGCTGACTCCACATTTATTTTGTGGATTTATTTTATGTCCGTAATATTTCGTTTTCTTTTGGATCTTCCATGTTATGGAGTCGTTTGTGGCATAAAAACCTCCAAATATATCAAACTGTAATATTCCCGACCCATCTGAGATTATAAGGATACGCAAGCCTCACTTCTAATATTCTTGACTACCCTGCCCGAGGCTTGTGTGATGGATGCCCATAGCCCATTCGGGGACACTGATCACCTTGTGATAATAGTTGATATCACACTAAACCTTCGATCCAAAGCTAAAGAACCGTTTTTCAAAACGACGAGATACTACAAACAGGCTGATTGGGAATCCATCAGAAATCACATTTGAGACGTCCATGAAGTAAAATCTTTGCATATAAGCAGCAAGTATTCAGCTACTTCAACCGCCACAAGTCAAATACAAAGACAAAAAATTATAGCATCAAGAAACTATTGTAAGAGTAATAGCCGCAGATAAGAGTAGGTATACCGAGATGACAAGAAAACGCATTGAGTCACAGAAATTAGGAACTCACTATTTCTAGAAAATCTATAATAGTGTGGTGAATAATGGCCTATCAGCAATTACCCCACAATCCAACCATGTTGTCGCCTGCATGGCAACTGATAAGGCTGATATTTAATATAATCAGATCGTTCTTAGCAAAAAGGAAGATCGAGCTTGTCCTCAATCACCATTCATCTAAACATGACATTAATGCAGGTGTGCCTCAAGAGTCAATCGTTGGACCTTTATTATTCCTTATTTTTATAAACGATCTCCCTGATGAAATTGCATCAAAGATGGGCATATTTGCTGCTGACACTAGACCACGCTCTATTCTCGACATGTGGGCAAAACGAACACACACACACACACACACATGTCAATGGCTAAATCCTTAGAAAATAACCTCCGGTCTGTTGTGGAATAGGGATAAAAATGAATGGTAACATTTAATGCTACTAAAACAAAGCTCTTTTCCTTCAAATATTCTAAGAAACCTTTTCAACCACCGATTGTCATAGCTAATAGTACCCTACCTAAGAGTTCATCATTCAAACTCCTCGGCCTTCGGGTAACATGAATTGTAATAAATACATAGAAAAAATGGCGACGGCTGCTTCAAAGAAGGTGAGCTCCCTCTAACGTGCTAGAAAACTTCTCACACCTGCCAGTATCCTATATCTCTACAAAGCCACCATTCGCCCGTGCATGGAGTATCGTTGTCAGATCTGGGCTGGTGCACCAACCACTAGCCTCTCTCTCTCAAAGTCCCCAAAAAAAGCATCTAATCTAATTAGTCCCACACTATCTACCAAGCTCCAGCCAATGTCCCATTGTCGCCATGTTGTATCTATGTGCTTGTTTTACAAGTACTTTAATGAAATGTGCTCCGGACGTAAATCCAACCCCTTCACTGCAGAGGTCCGCAGATGCCGGAAGGCTTTCTACTCTAATAGCTTCTTTCCTCCAACTGCTAGCCTTTGAAATTCTCTCTCTGCTCCCTGTTTCCCTGACTGTACCAACATGCAGAAATTTAAATTTAACGTGAACAGACATCTCGCTGCACAACTCACCACTTACAATGGCCCTGTAAGTATGGTCTCTTACGTCTCAGTGACAATGTGCCTTATTTTGATACTGCATCTATTAGGTCTTCCTGCGGGCGATTGTTTTTGACGGCATCCAAATACTGCTTACTTATTTAGTCCAGGTGTTTTTTATGGATGAACTTGGATCAGGTATATGAACTTGTTGCTGATCATAATGACTATTAATAGAGTAAGGAAGAGTCCATACAGTGACGGAATAGGGTAGATCAGCATAACAATAACCCAAAAAGTGTTTACATGCCATCAAATTGTACAGATTCCATAAACTGGAGTAGACTACAATCATTTTTAAGTCATAGTCAATAAATCAATGTTCCCATCAAAAAGAAAAAATATATTTTTCTACTGTTATCTGAAGGTATTGTATAATAACTCGATCGGCCAAGACGTAATTATAAAAGGGTTTATTACTGCAAGTGAACATTAAAATAGGTAGTTACAGGTTGAGTAACTACCTCATAATGTATACGGGAAACGGCCCTGATGTACTTGTACTACAGTTGTACTCATACTCCCCAAGGCTAGCATCATCGTTGTTGATATGCTTCTCGGAATAGTTCATTATATAAGGAAGGGGGTGTCAATACTTTTTCTACAACACATATTTAAACATTTCTCTTAACTTTAATGGACGATATGTTTCTAACAAAAAAGAAGCTGAGAATAGTATTTTAAATAAACTTGGTATTAAATAGCACCAGGTTTATTTACGCTCATCGTCCCTTGAGATGCAAGGTGACAGTGGTTAAGTGGACTGAAGACCTGGGTGGTCCAAGTTCGAATCCAGTCGGTTCCACAGTACCAGTCGGTTCCACAGTACCACTTTCACTTAGGGATGTTGGTAACCTTCTCGTGGTCCTTCTTGTAAGTACCCGATGTCTTTCCAGAAAGATTTCTAACTAGAAAAACATTGCGGAAACTAATGTCAACACGAGAATCATCTGATTCACACGAAAGAAGAAGTCCCTTGAGATTAAAAATATTCTATCTTCAATTTTCGGTTATTTTGAATTATTATCTAGCAGTATTATCATTTTGATGTTCTATTACACACTCTGCGTGCCTAGGGTTCTTCAGACCAAATTTGCTGCAATTGTATCTGTAGCAGGAGGTATCGAGCATAACAGACTCACCTCCCACGGTTTTGTCACGTTACGATAAAAGGAAAACGAGAACTCAGTAACCAGAACTCATCAACAAGACAGGAAAGACGTCAGCGAATGAGCTCCTAAAAGCAACCTCAAAATGTCGTCTAGATTACACAATGAACTGATACAAGCATGATAACCGGATAAAACAATGTAAAAGTTATGTCATTATTATTTATTTATTTTTATAAGAACAACGCACATCAGTTCGTTAACTTATAAAGAAAGTAGTTGCATCTATTATTTCTGAGGAGGAAATAGAGAGATGACTAGAGAATCTATTTGTCCTTGAGTGAAGTCCGGATTATTTCCCATTTTCTTTACTTGAATGGGTGAAACGCTTGGCCTTTACTACATCACTATACATGAATATCTCATCTAACTACATTAGTAACTCTGATATGATTAGTTTGGAAACCTTTATTCAACTCACTGACCTTTTATATGGATAATCAGAGAAGGGGTTTTCAATGTATTATTTTGTAGCACAGTAATCCGACGTTGCAGTCTAACATTAATCGTTTGTTTTACATTTATGCAGGCCTCGTTTTTATTATTATTGTACTACAGCAAATTACATCTCGAAAATTTATGACCAAAGTATCAAATTATTGCCACTATTATCATTTATTGAAAAAATTATCTTTAAAAGATACTTAAAAAAAATTAAATGTATATTATATGAAATATCGCTGCCAATACAATTTCAGATTATTGGGACACTCTTTGGACCCTTTAAGAACTGCACGAGTTTAACCGTAAAATACTTTCATGCAAATTGATGCTGGATTAGATTAAAAACAGTTATAGCGTAGAAATGTTAAAATGTAATGTTTTGCATTTTTTTTTAAGATGAAGAATGATAATTTCTATTATTCTGACTACTAATCTTATGTTATTCTCACATGTCCGTTGATGTAAGCTCCAACCTACTCAGATCAGTTTTGTCGAACTCGGGAATCTGTACGGAATTTTGAACAGACCTTTATTTAATCCATGGGAGTACCTTGCTCTCATTCCGGGTATAAGTCTTAAGTAATTCTTAATTGTATTACAGTATCGTCTGTACTGAGGATTGAACCTTTAACCTATATATATATATATATATATATATATATATATATATAAGTAGTAGACTACACATCTTAAAACAGAATGGTTTTAAGGCTCCTAAAGTTCATACTAGAATTGTCTGCAAGACGCCGTGATGCAATGGATAAAAGTGCGAAGTTATAATCAATTTAAATGACAGTCTTCTGGATTTGGGAACTATTGGAGGAAATATTTAATAGAATATGATCTATATAATAATATTGTATCAATAATGTAAATGTTCTATGCAATTATATTTTTAAGCGTTGATGGTTATTTGGTTGTTTTGTTTTACGGCATATCAACCGTTTTCAGGTTATTTAATGCCGAATGCAGTCATTTTGGTGAAAGTTTTTATGCTTCAAGTTGTTTATATCTTCAAATATTTATTCATGGTGCCTAGTTTGGTTGTCCCGCTTTACGGCACATCAACCCCTTTCAGGCCACTCAATGCCGAATGCAGTCATCCTGGTGAAAGTTTTTATGCTTCAAGTTCCTCACACGTTCAAATATTTATTGATGGTGTTTGGTTTGGTTGTTAAAGTATATTTGTTTTCTTCTCTTTTTTGTTTCTTTCCCCTTTTAATATCTGTTTCTATTTAACCCATATTTGGGACCCTAACAGGTACTACCACTCCGGGTCAGGGTGGACCTGGGAGCAATGGTAATTAAGAGGAGGCTCCACATTCCCCAAAGTCCGTAAGCCGGATCTCACCATCGGATGTAGTTTAAGGTCATATCCAGGACCGGGAGTAGGGTAGGAAAAATAAAATAAAAAAGGGGAGGGAGAAAGGGAGAAGGGCTGTTGTTTTTGTTTTTGGTTTGTAGAACATAATTAAGTTTTACAAAAAAAAAAAAAAAAATTTTTTTTTTTTTTTTTCTTTTTCTAAAACAAAAAACGTCAATGTAGGTGAATTTCGTCTCAGGGAGCTACAGGGCAGCCTGATCTGGTATGACCAGTTTAAGCGTTGAGTTGAGAATATAATTGTAAAGATGTCCAAAGAGGCATAGCAAATAATACAAATAGTAATGCATTAAAAAGTTCTGCTACTTGAGTGAAAATATTACTTAGCTGGTTCAATTTTGCAAAGACTTTTAATTTGATCGTGTAAAGCCCACAATAACAAAAGTTTTAATTTGATGGTGTAAAGCCCAGAATAACAAAAGACTTAATTTGAAGTTTTAGTTCAAGCTTTTGTAGGTTTCTTTTATGTAAACTTTTGAAACTTGTATGCATTCTATTACATTCCTTGTGTAAAGTTACCTCTTATTTGTTCATTTTTTTACAGACACATTTTATTTTATGCTTGGAATTAAAGCTTCTAAAATTCATACTTTTCCTTATGGACCCATGGCACAACGGTTAAAAGGCATTGGTTACCATCAGTTTTAAGTGACAATCTTCTGGAGGTTTAAAGTTCGATCCTTACTACACGCGATAATAGTTAAAAACTATACAAAGATTAATGGAACGGAAACAATATACTCCCAGTGGATTAGATAAATGGTTCAGTTTGAAATTCTGTATGGGTTCCCGAGTGCTACATAATGATTCACAAGTTTGAAAAGATGCATCTGAAGAAAATTTGAGATTATTACTTTGGTCAAACCCTTGTAAAAATTACAATCAAGAGTAGAACAGTATTTCGAATGACACTATTTCTCTTTTATATATAGATTGTAACAGTTGGCCCATTTCATGCATTTTCATATAATTCAATACAAAAGAGAAGCGGAAAAAAAAAATGGGGAAAATAAGTTTTATCTTTGCTAACTGAAGAACAGAAAATAATAAGTCAGGGAACAAGTACAATGAATACTTCCAAAATGAAAAAAAGGAAAGGAAACTTTATCCTCAATTTGTTCATTTCCAGAGGCCTGAGAATTCTCTACATTTTTCTATTAAGCTTTCTAATGTTTACAAGTAGATGCCTTTTTCTTCATTCTTGGTATTATTTGTTCTCAATATAAAGCTTAAAGCTAAACATGCACTATAAAGGAGAATACAAGGCGGGTTTGCCTAAGTTAACGCAGAAAGCGCAGTGGAAGTGGAAGATATGACAGGCCATTTTGTCAGCCTATGCAGGTTTGAAAATGTTTTTTGTTAGACTAACCCGCACACTCACACACAAAGACATACATCCATGGGCCTCTGCATGCACAACCATATATCTCCAATCACATACTGAAAAGTGTTAAACCATCATCTTGAACCACCATTACACACTCCCCCAAATAACAAGAACATAAGTCAGTCATTAAACTGCACCTCTACCTGACAACGTAAGGATGGGCCAAAGTCGTAACTGCGTTTTACTTCTCCATATTGTATGAAGTATTCTCGAAGTTATGCCATGGAAATATTTATAACTCAAAAATGATGTATCTGATATTTGCTGAAATTTTCATGGTAATTACTGTCATAAAAAAACATCAGATTCATAGACAAAATGTTTTTAAAGATGAAAAGTTGAAATTCTATGACAGAACTTTTCAGTGTCAAGATCATATGAGATATGGGACTTTATTTGCTACAATATGGAATAAGTAGAGAGTCCTTACGATGAAGAAAACCTTAGTTATTGCAACACTAAACACGGCCTAAATATGGAAAACAGTCAATAGCAAAACTGCGTGCTCTTAGTTAGATGATTAAACATAGACGATTAAACATAGACGATTAAACATAGACGATTAAACATAGACGATTAAACATAGACGATTAAACATAGACGATTAAACATAGACGATTAAACATAGACGATTAAACATAGACGATTAAACATAGACGATTAAACATAGACGATTAAACATAGATGCTTCTGTGTAGTTTAATTGGGCCTTATTTCTCCATATTGTACGAAGTATTCCCGAAGTTATGCTATAGAAGCGTTAATGACCCCAAAACTGTTCATCTGATCAGACTCAAACTTTGCATGGTGGTTACTGGCATCAAAGAGCATCAGATCCTTACATCAAATTTGAAATTCCGTCAAAATTTCTACCATGACCGAACTTTTCAAGGTCATGGTCATATAAAATGCGGAACTTCTTTGGCTACAATATGGACAAATAGGGAGTCTCTACGATAACTAGAACAGAAGTTATCGCTAAATGTGTGACTGTGACCTTTTCCCTGACCTAGAACTTTGACCCAGATATCCCAAAATTAAATCAGTTTTGAGTTAGACCATGACCGATATTTTAAGCAACGTTGAAGACGATTAGTCAAATGAGGTGTTCGCTAAGCTGTATGCTAACAAACTTGACTGAAAACATGACCTCTGCCTTGGTTGAGGTAATAAAAGATTTTAAAAAGTGATCTTATATATATATATATAATTAAAAACATTGATTATAATAATATTATAGCATTTTCCAAAAATAATCTCAAGAGAGTCTACAGAGTAGTCGTAAAATAAGGCATAGAAGTTAGAAAGTCACTACTTATTGAAGATGTGCAGGGATTAGGGCAGAACATTTGAAACAACACGAAGGAATATGATACCAATTGAGAATGTTTCAAAATGGAATGAAAAAATGAGGGATAAACCTGCACAAGAATGGGAAAATATAATCAGGAAACGTCCCAGTCCCCAAAATGGAAAACCCTAGAAAATTACTAAATACCCAAATGTTGGTACTATCATCTGTCATGAAAAAGCTTGTGCAAGATTTATCACGAATAATGAGTGACCCAAATCAAATTCTAGAATCGATTACTGCTTGTAATACATATCTCGCACCAAAAACGGACGAAACAGATAATCTCAAAATTATTGGCGATAATGTGTCTGTTCATCACGTCAATTCTGACTAAAAAAAAAATAATCATGATCTCCCTAAAATAGAATAGATGGCAAAGACGTCCGTATGGTTGCAAAGGTCAACTGCTGATCCAAAGAAATTTTCATGGAAAACTGCCAGAATAAAAAAGTGGCAACCTACACACACAGCTTGGATTGACTACAGCAAATCCTTTAATAGCATACATCACTCTTGGATCCTTAATTCTCTTAAACCTGAAGGAATGTATGAGAATGCTGACAAAACATCATGTCTTAATCACAGCAAAGGTACTGCCACTTCTAATCTGCTGAATACGTAGACTTTCATATAATTTGGTATCAACCCACTTTCATATGAACTGGGCAGAAATAAATCCGGATATAAAATCTCGATTTTGACGATCTCCCTTTGTGCGTTTGGCCGGAAAGCGGAAGAAAAAGATTGCGAAAAGAGAGTGTGTGACTTGTTTTATAGGGAGTCAAATCACACGTGGTCAAGTTGACCTGTTGGTTGTTGATTGGCCGGAACTTCGGCCAATGTGCTTTCATGAGATAACCCCTTCTCCTCTCTATCAGAGACAAAGAAGGGTTGAACAAACAGAGAAAGAAAAGAAGTCGCAACAAATATCCCTTAGCCGGTAGTAGCGTCTGCTACATATCATATGCTGCCCGTGACTAATGTTGGCTAACTAGAAATTATCAAGCAAACATAAAAAAGGAGTTAACCAAACACGCAGGTTCTATGATGAATAAACACAAACAATTGACCATCTTGTATCAAGTTTCCCAACATTAGTAAACACCGAATATAAAAACTGTCATAAGATGGGCCAATATCTGGATTTCGCAATCTGCAATTTTTATGGAAAGAAAAATACAAGCAATTAGTATGAACATCGTCCAGATACAAACATAGGACATGTAACCATTTTATGGGAATACAGAAAAACAAAAACTATCCGTCCATCATTACTTTAAATAATATATTAGACATACGCGTGCCCCGTTGGGTCACAACCATTACTATTCATTCTACTTTTATTTCATTCGAAAATTCATAAACTGTCACATATCATGTAATACATTCTTCTTGCATAACTAAAAATAATAAGTCTCTTTATTCTATATAATTTACTCAGTAGGTGTTTCTACACGTCATTATCAGTGATTGCTCACTGACAACAACCAGTGGTATTCCCTGGAGTCTGAGTAACAAGAAGTCTCCCCAAATGTCCAGCACTTTCAGCCTATTATTTTTATATTAAATAGTAATATTGTTATTCATTATTATTCTTATATAGAAGTAAAGAGACTTATTATTTTGCCATCTAATTTAGATACATGTTTGTCATGTGTAAAGACAAGCACATATAAATTAGATGATCACGCCAACAAAAGAGAGTCACTCTTTCTCTAAGTGACCACAGAGACATTAATATTAAACAGTGGCTGAATCCACATAGTGAGGAGGGCGAGAAAAATACATATATAGCCAAAAGAAAAAAAAAAACAAAAAAAAACAAGACTGACTTGTTCAGTTAATTATAAATCACAGCTACTTAGAACGATTCAAATAAAAAAATGTTTCAAAGATAAATTAATCCCAGAACTAGGGTATATTTTAATATATATTTTGTGTTATTAAAGTATATCAGAAAAATTCCTGAGTTAAACAAATTTTTGTCAACTAAGATTTAATATCATTATTTATATATATATATATATATATATATATATGCTTTAAGGTGAGAATAAAACCTAATTCCATTTTAACAGGCTTCAACTGATTACCTGATGGTTTCAAATCAACAATCTCTACTGAGCAATCATCTATTGCTGCGGATAGGACTTTTCCGAAGTCTCATCTTGTAAGTGTCTACAACTAATGAGGATTAATTGCTGATAATAGGATCCCTCCTCACTTTCTGACTGCTTTTGCCCATCGTACAATCTCAGACGCACGACGATGACGACTCACCATTTGTCACTTTGAAACGAGAGGAAGACTTGTGTGTACGTTAATGAGCAGAGTTTTGATTCTTTTTTAGTTGTTGGTTTATGCATTTCAGCATGAAGTTATTTCTCTTCGACTGACGAGGAGAAACTTTTTATTACAAGAACAAGGGCACTTTTAATGGCTTGCTAACAAGACAAGTTAGATCATGTGGAGAGCTTTTTTTGTATTTGTTCAAAAATCTTTTCTTCGGTTGTATTTTGGCTTTATGTGTGTGTTAGATGCTCTGCTGTTTGTCAATCCGTTTGTCACGCTTCAGTTTGAAATAGCATTTTGTTAGTCTGTCCCGCTTCCGTTTTTCATCACTAAATGTGAAATTGAAGGGTCGGATCTTTTTTTAGATACATACAAACATCCCTATAAGAATCTAGGTCCATTACTTGGTCTGCCATGCTTATGTTATATAGATCCTTAAAATTTGTACAAATTCTGATAATTTTATAACTCTTTAATGAGGATTTTCTCCACCTTGTACGGCATTAACCCTGGGTAGGTTGAGCCGGCTTTCTCCAAAGGAGGAAGTTTCTAGAGAATTATTAAATTCACAAGTGAATCCCAGTCCAGTAGCGATGGAGGTGGTGGCCCTGGGTATCTAAATTGGAATTGGTATCCAATCATTAAAACTATCTCCCTTTCTCATAATATTTCTCACTCCGAGAAGTTATATTTGAGAGTTTCTGGGGCATACAATCAAAGAGTTGGCCCCGGACATTACCAGACATCTCCATGCCACTGCCCCACTCGTATGCATATCCCAGTTAAAGAAAGTAACGATGTCAGTTTTTTGCAGAGAGATGTAGTCATCTTCCCACATACAATGCCTGGTATTCCCAAATGGTCACCCATCTGTTATTGAACAGGCTCAATATAACTTAACTTCGGTGATGTAACGGAAACCGGCGTTTCAATATGATTTACTCCACATGAATAAAACATTTTTTCAGTCCATAACTAATCCCTAGTTCCATACAGTTTTCACCATAGATTGATTTGGAGTATCTGATGGTCCAACCTCTTAAATGTTTAAAGGACTTTTTGAGGGAGGATGACTCTATCCAATTAAAAATGTTTAACCTAGGATTTTAATAAAATCAAACAATTGTACAATCTCTCCATCCATGTGCAGATCCCAGAGAGCTTCGCCACATGCTTCAGAACAAAACTCTGCTCAGGGATCGATTGTTTTGTTGTGTCATTACATGTGTGGCTTATCAGGTTATACTGAAATACTTGCTAAAGGTATCTTCAGGACTCGTTAAATATACAGCTAGCCGAAACGTGCACAGTTCTCCGGTCACTGGATCAGTGCATCTTCCTGTTGTCAAGAATGGTCACTAAGATGCAATGTTCTCTCTGCCAAAGCCTCCATTTGTCGATGGTCGCCACAGAAACCACAACTACTTTTAAACGATAGAGGGTTTTGTTCAAGGTTTATTCCTCTAGATCTGCCATTTTCTATCTATTCTCATGCATATTAAAAGGTTAACCTCGTGAAAGATGTGTCTCTTCACCATGGACGGATGGTCATTCACTAAGGAAATGCTGTACTTTGCACATCATAGTGCTGGGATGGAGTGAGACTCGTCTAGTGTGTTACAAATAGGCCATCTCGGAAAGGTACTACTTATGTTCATACTACTTCTCTACGAACCCTTTGAATAAAGATACAAAATTATGCTGCTTCTCAACGGTTGATCAGTTTTTGATCGTTGAAGATAATGACTGGAAGTATATCGAAAAAACAACATTAAGCTTTTTCTAAGCCCATAACTTTACTTATGTAGACTGTTTTTCAGTTTCACTATTGCAATATCTTTACCTCCACCAAGGCGGAGATTATGTTTTTAGTAGAGTTTGTCACTGTTTTTTTTGTGTTCAGCCAAGCGTTTACATCGCTTGATAAATCGTTGGAACTGATTTCATTTGTGGATATCTAAGCCAAAGGTCAAGGTCAAGGAAAAGGTGAAAGTCATCCTTTTGACGATAACTTCGGTCCTGTTTATTGCTGAGTTCATTGTAGGCAATGAAATCTCGTATCTTATATGACCTTGACAAGTTCTGTTATGGTCAAAATTTTGACGGAATTTAAACTTCCATTTTTTTTATAACAGTAACCACCATACAAAATTTAAGTCTGATCAAATGAATAGTTTTTAGAATTATCAATGTTTCCATGGCATAACTTCAGAAATACTTCATACAATATGGATAAGTAAGGTCCGAATAAGACTTTGGCTAATCCGTATGTTGTCAGGTGGAGGTATACAGTCTCATGACTAACTTGTTTTTGGATCGAGCTCTGTTGCATTTATGAAACTATCCAAGAGTCCCCATCAGCAGACTGGTATTCCTACTAGTAATATATTTCTTTATTTCATTCGTTGGTTTTGTCTTTATTTTCGAGACTTTAATTCTTTCTTAATTTTTATTTTATAATTTCCAATTCTTCAATTTTCATTCAAACAAAGAAACGATCAGGCACAAACGAACCAAAAACAAAACCTTCAAATTGTGTTGCGAAACTCAGACATGATCGCAAGACAATCGGAAATAAGATCAAAGATTAATCTGGAAACCTTAGAATCAAACTTAATCAGGTGTCACGGGGGAATCCGGAAAGCGAACAGAATTCGTCTGTCAACGGAAAAGAAGTCACAAGAAAAACAAAAGCTTTCAAAACTTGAATACAAATGAGGAACACCGTCTATTATGTGGTGGTGGCATATTTTTGCAATGTTTACTAAAATTTTAACAAGAATGACACTCGATAGAGAGCGCAGTTCCGCCAAAGCTCAACAATAATTGTTTTTAATTACTAAATTAAAGTCAAATAAAGAATGACAAATTAAAATAAACATATATAAACGTAATTTATTGAAGGCAATTACAATGCAGAGCTGTAACGGATAAACACAGGCTGAAACTAAAGTAAGACCCAGCTTATATTAATATTTCTTTTTAAACCAACAATAACATTTTAAATTCAAATTCTTTGCCAAACCATTCCCAATGGTCTGCCTATGCACGTCTGAAACTGAAGTTAAACAAATCTGAGTTAGAGAATCTTTTCACTAAATATGTTATATAGAACCCCATTTAACCGAACTGGCAGATAGGATTGTAATACAAACAAAAAACAAAATAAATAAATGTATACTAATAAAAAAGGTGGGAAACTGAAAAACCCATTCAACCTTTGCTTCTAGTTCGTGTTTATACGTTACACCCCTGCATTGTGATTGCCTTCTATAATTTATCTTTACATACACACTATATATATGCTTCAAGCAAACTGTTTTATGCAAATCGCTCCAGACAAGGCACGAAGCCACTTGATGTAAGGAGCTAACAAGAATGAAAGATGATTATCGCAAAGACAGGAGATGCCTATCGGCCTCAGTTTTGAAAAGACCAAGGTTATAGGTAGGAGGAAAACAGTCAGCAGGAAGAAGATTCCACATGCCTGCAGTTCTTAGAAAGAAGCTACTGGAATAGGAAGCTATATTACAATGACGTATCAAAACGGTAAATTGATAGAGACCACTAGATTAACAAATCAAACGAATTGGAAGAAAAGAAGCAGGGAATAGATCACATAATTCTGAAGAACACATGCCATAAAATTATTTATAGAAAAGACTGACACTAGCAGAATCACGTCTGTGAGAGAGAGAGGGTGCAGAGAAGAAGGAGTGTGGCCAATCAAATAACATACGTTTTTGCACCTTATCAAGAACCTTAAAATGGGACAGAGATTCACCAGCCCAAATATGACAACAGTACTCCATACATGGTCTGATAGTAGATTTGTAGAGATAGAGAATAGCCTCAGGTGTGAGAAAGTTTTTGGAGCGATACGGAGAACCGACTTTACGAGAAGCAGAAAGAGCAATAGATTTAATACATGAACTCCAAGAAATATTTGATAAGAGAGAAAGACCAAGAAGTTTCAGAGTTGATATCTCTTCAAGGACAAAGCCATCTATGAGAATCTCAGGAAGAAAAGGGGCATGCCTACGATTGAAAAGTACAACAACCTATTAAAATAACCATGTTTTAATCTATATAATAATACGCAATTTCATGTTCGTACATACGTTATCACCCTCCACCCATCACCCTTCATTTAAAAGATGGGATCGCTTGATTGCCAAAGATGCAATGCAAAAAAAGTAATTTTAAACATGCTATCTTATGTTGCCGTGAAGCTCGAACTAAAATACACTTTGACATTCTGACTAATCAAAATGTATCTGTTTATCTGGTACAATAATATCGTGGGGTCTGCGTTTTCACCTTATGCCCATAGAATGCATGAAGCAATATATAACAGATGAAGAATAAAAGTGTGGAATTTCCACGGGTCCTGCTAGTTTACATAATACATTAAGGCATTTCATGTTCGTACGTACGTTATCACCTTTTATACACACAAAAATCAGATCGTCCGAGTAGCAAAGATGTTTTTAAGATTGCTAGCAAGATTTAAAAATCCGACTTTACCTATTTTAAAATGAATTGTTCTAAAATCAAATTGTCGTCCTGTTGACTAAAACAGTAAAATTTTAAATAAATACATTTCTAAAAATGAACATTTAGCTGACAATTATTTTTTCGGTAAGAAGACTGATTATTTATTGGATTAAAAAGAATTAAATTGCTACAATTTATTTATTTAAAGAATATTTAGCTGAAAATGACAATTTATTTTTACAGAAGAAGAAAGAGTCATTCACTTAATATTGGTCCGGCTAGATATTTATTATTTTAAAAGTATAGAATTCGGTACTTAGAGCTCAACTGTGTGACTAACAGAATAAGTAAACTGTCAATCACACTAAAAGCCGGTTTTTATTAAGGCACGAATGCTCTATTATGCTCAGAAGGGCAAGTCCATTCTCTGAGTTCTGATTGGCTGAGATTCATAATTAGATATTCTAGTGTATAAATGTTTCTTCATTCAAACAAGAGTTTTTCTATCAGATGGATGCCAGTTGGGGCCTTATGCCGGTAAATGTCATTTGATTCTATATCTTGTTCTCCCCCCCCCCCAGTACACGAATCTAATGGTATTTGGGGAAGAATGAGTTCTTTTTGGTCTGGTTTATTGTGAGAGAGTCACCTGGACAATACCCGGATTAATTTTGCAGACATTGGTATAACAGTGCTGGGTGATGCTGGGTGCCTAGACGCTGTCATCACATGTCGTCTGGTTCACGGCACTGGTGTACCAGGTGTATGGGTGTCCCAAGGCGTTAGAATTGGGAGATACAGGCAAAGCACTGGGAATGGGGACTGGAATTACAGGTGTTGCACATTTTCTGAGGAATCTGCGGTTTCGCAAAGTGATTTTGCCTGATCTATCAATCCTGATCCGATATTGACGGTTAGGGAGAATTTTGAAACACGGTCGATTGTGTCCCATCAACGATTGTTTGCATGCTGTAGTAATATTCTTTCTCCTTCTTGGAGTAGGCATAGAGTATGTGCTGTGCGGTTGTACTGCTCAGTGAGGTGAGCATAATATTGAGATAAGCTTATCTCATGGTTTCTAGCTGCAGCTATCCATTTTTCATATGGCATATATAGTGCAGGTTGGGATGATATATAGTCACAAAGTCAGCGGTGGAGCAAGTGTTGTGCTGGGGATAGACCAATGCCTTGGATAGGGGTGTTGCGATATTGCAGGATAACCTGCGCAACACTGTCATTATTCAACAAGCCCTAAGGACCTATATTGCCATGAATTATCCTCTTTGTTATTGTTACAGCAAGCTCTGTTCAACCTTTGGATTGAGGGTATGCCACTGAGGACTGTGTGCTTTAAACACCATGTCTTGAAGAACTGCTGAAACATGTTGGAATTAAAAGGTTGACCACCATCGCTGCTTAGTTTTTCTAGGGTACTACATGTGTGGAATAGTTTCCCACACATAGATATTAGTTTTGAGGTGATGGCATGACCTGGTTTAAGATAATAAAACATAGTCCAGCTCGTGAGTGTCTGCACAGATAAGGTATGCAATGTGTCCGACGTAAAAAAGGTTCATCACTGTCTGCTGGAAGGGCCAATCTCGTGCTGGGGTTAATACGAGTGGTTCAGGGGGCTGACTTGGAGCAATGCTTGTGCATATGAGGCAATTGGTTTTAAAGTCGTCTATGGGTGCATTCATACCGAGCCAATATACCGATTCATAAGCACAGGCCTTTATGTCAACTAGAGAGATTTGGGCACCATGATTCTCCCATCCATCAGTGCTAAGCCTCTGTCGGTACTGAGTCGATGGCATATCTCCCAGAAGTTACTGATATCCGATTCAGTAAGTGAATGTTTGGATGAAAAACCTAGTTGTATTGTGTTGATGAGAGTTGTGTAACACGGATCATTTCGGCCTGATGCACATATGTGATCAGCTGACAGGATTGCATCGTTGTCCCTATAATCATTCATGGCTTAATGGGTTGCTAACTTAACCATGGCCTCTATTTTGTCCGAGAGATGAATATCCTCAGAGGAAGGTTGTGTGAAGAATAGTGGTCTTACGGCACTCCTTGTGGAGACTGGATTGCTGAGGACGGCATTGGAACCCTGATGCAACATTCCTGAACAGTGCTGGATCCCCAAAAATACCCGAGTTGTTTCTTTTTAAGCTTATAGAGGCGTGTTTTATGTATCTTACTATGATCCCTGTCGTCAAATACTCCTATTAAGAGCTAGTGGTCTGTTACTATTATTACATAAGGGCAGCTCATAATGAATATACGGCAATTATCTAATGCTTCACCTTCAATGAGTGCATCGGTGCTCTGCATCTGTGCAAAATCTGCTGCCTGCAAATAAGATGTGCCAGCCCTCAGGGCAAAATACCGGTGCTTTCTCGGAACATATACAGTGCTTCTGTAATAGCAGGAAACCCATGCCTTGTTTACTCCAGTCTGGAGCAAGGCAGGTTGCTCTGTTAATATCAAAGGTTCTAACACGCTTCTTTACAAATTCACAATGATTTTCCTGGATGTGAAAAATGCACATTCGAGATCTTGATTCCAACTGAAGTGTAGATTTTGTTTGATAAGTTCTGAAAAGGGAGATATTATGGGGCTGTGCCCATGCTACTTGGTTAACTAATCCAAACCAAGACCTTGCATCAATTATATTCTTTGGGATAGCAAAGTTGGTAACTGCATTTAGTAAATTTCTGGAAAGGCTACCCCTGATGATGTTATTTAAAAGCCTCCAAACTAAACCACAACTTGACAAAATTGGAATTCATTTTTGTTAAGGACAATTCCGTTTTGTGCACAAAGTGATAGGTAGTCAAATGTATGGTAGAAGGCATCTCCTATGCTGTTGTCAAAAAGTAGCGTATCATCAACGACTTTTACTTTGCGAGAAATGTTTTTAATGATCTTGTTATATCAACACGTATTGGCATCACCCGAGGCTAGGTATCCCTGAGGCATCCGGAAGTACATGAAACGGTCCCACTCTGTGATGAAAGTTGCAAGTGGCTGAGATTCTTCATCTAGAGGGATTGAGTGATAACCATCCATTGCATCCAAAATATTTTTGGTTTTGTTGCGTGGTATCTGTAATGCAAATTGGGATGGCAAGCTAGTGTCATGTGTCTTTGGTTTGCACTGCAAGTTTAAATGCTGATAGAAAACCGAGAAGAACGGTGGACTATCTTTCTGTGCAGTGATTACCATAGTGCTGCACAAATCGGTAGGGGTATCGAGGGGCATTGGGGTAAGAATGCCTCTTTATACAAAGTGCATGTTGTACTTGCTCATTGAAATGATAAGGCACAAGAATTGGGTTGTGTCTGGCTTTAGGAACCGCTCCCTCTTTGAGGTGAATATGGGCGGCAGAGCCAGAAATAGATGGGAACACTTCATCATATTTGAATGAAGTCTTCATAAAATACTCAAAGAGCCAAGCCTTAAGCCTACCAATGTTTTCTTCCGTTGGAGGAAAAGGCAGGCTTTTTGGACGACTTGGCAATTGATTCTCACACTCAATGTGTTGTATTGCGATATTTGCCTGGGTTGAAAATGTTGCTGCAGGGTTTGGGAAATCTTCAGGCAGCATTCTCACACCAATGCATGCTGCCTTGCTGAAATAAAGTTGCTGGATTCCCTTGCCTATGTAAATGACTTGCTTGGTTGTACTTCTCTAAACCTTGAATTTCACAGGTAATCATCCCTGACATACAAGTGTTAAATCTCCCACAGCCCGAACGATTTGTCTTGATAGGACAAGGTTATTTATTGTGAGCCCCATGTTAAACAGATACCATAGCCCCCTAGACATATAATGCCCCCACTATTAGGGAAGATCTTCAGTTTTGTCGGTAATCACAGGTATGTTCTTTGCCTGCCTGGGATCTGGATTTGGTGAGAATGGAATAACATACGTATCTATTTCTATTACTCGATTTTCGCTTGTAGTCGTATTGGTCCTTGATGTACATATCAAACAGATCATTCTCACAAAGGGGACATAAAAAATTGGAGTCCAGGGCTGTGGCCTGGAGGTGGACAAGATAGTACTGTATTGTCTCAGTATCACTGTGACATGGAGGCAAAATGAACGATGGGATTTGACCTCTGTGTGACCAATGCCTCTATCATCCCTAGGAGCTTGTCTGGGTCAGTGGTGAAGACTTTAGGGTGGGTGTTCACTATGTCATTCTGGACGGACTCATCAGCAGAATTATATAGCTGGATGTTGGCCCGAGATGTCGGCATGCCGGTCATTTTGGTAAATACTGTGGAAATTTCTAGACGTTTTTCTAAGTAAGTCAACGGTTACTTCTCTTTGTTGAAAGGTCAGGGGGGGGCCTACGTGCAGGTCGAAGGTCATATGGATATTGCGTAGGTGTTATGCGGTGAAGGCCATGTTGTGTCACGTGATTTCGATTTTTAGCAATGATGCAATTTGTCGTGTCTGGATATATCGGCGCAAAATTTAATCAGAACAGAGTGAGTCGTTGAAGAGGACACATGTTAAAACTGTTTCTCCGTCCACGAGGGGACGTTAAATTCAAGAACAGATTTGAACGTTGGGCAGGAAAGAACTGCGTACTGTTTCTCCGTCCACGTGGGGACGTTAAATTTGCAAGAATTTCTGCTTGAGGAAATTCAAGAGATATATGATATCTCTTGGCTGAATTACTTGTTGTTTATGAAATATTTTCCCCTCGGTCAAGAATTTATCCTTGGGAAGTTGTTTCAAGCCAGATACTTGAAATAAGGTGAAGAAGTTGAACGAGATAGCTCCGGGAACGAAATTGCCTATGTTGAAGAGATTGGCTCCCGAGAAGTGAAATACTTTGCTGTCGAGAAGATTCTAATCAGAGATTAAGAATCATAGAGATTGATCGTCTTTGCACACAGATCGATTTGAGATATTCAACTGAGCCAGTTGAATCAGTCACATTCGCGCGTGATCGCCATTCAAGACGAACGATGGAAAATAGTGAGTATTGTGTTTATTTGAAATGTGTACTGTTCTTGTGCCATACATATTGCATTGGATTTGCTAAAAGAAAATATTGAAAAAAGAAGAAGAAAAAGAACTTTCTGACAGACGTTTGATAAAATAAAAAAGAGTTAATTTTATCGTGGAAATTATGTTGGACTTCGACACGGTTTGTTAATTTTATTTCTTTTGATTGTAAACTTTGGTGTAAAGAAAAAAAAGAGACTTTTGATTGATTTGTAAGAATACGGACTTTATAGTAAGTTCATGTTTTAAAAGGATTTATTCCTTAACTTAGATTGTGTCAATTTTGTTGTATCTACCTTAATGTTCAGAGATACTGATGTTGTATTTTTTTGATTCTTATTTTTTTTGCATGTTATCCAGGAATAATTTATTTATTCCAGCTTTGGAAAAAAAAGCAGTCCAGGCTATCTTTTTTTTGTAAATAAAACTATATTTTAACTTTTACGAACATCTTGTATTCCCTTTCTCCTCTCTTGTATTACTCCTTTCCTTATCTCTTGTTATAATTTTTTTTATGATAATTGTCCTAGATAACATGACCATCGTTTAGAGCGGATTTTCGTTAACGACACGAAAATTCCGACAATACTTCACAACCAAGTCTGAATTTTTTTAATTGTTGGGGGGCTCATTTCAAGATTGAGCTGAAACAGTTTGCCTGTGGCTGTCTTATCATAAGTTGCCTGAGCAGAAAGTTACTTAGCTTGTTTGAAGATTGAGAGGGCTTATCCTATTGATGTGACCCTTAACTCTTTTAACATGGCCGATCCATCATTTGTAGGGTCTCCTTTGTTAGCTTCTCACTTGCAAATGGGTTAGGGCTGAGCTAGCAGAGATTCCTGCCTTGACAAGGTGATGTTCCCAATCTTCAGGATCCATATATCCTGTTCGTAGCACCATACAGAATCCGGTACTCAGAGCCCAACTGTGTCACCAGTTCATTAACGAAACAGGTACCAAGCACACTAAAATGCCGGTTTATATTAAGACTAGAATGTTCCATTATGCTCAGGAAGTGCAATTCAATTCTATGAGTTTTGATTGGCTGAGATTCATAAATGGACATTCTAGTGTATAAATGTTTCTTAATTCAAACAATAGTTTTTATATCAGATGGATGTCAGTTGGGGCCTTTATGGCGGTAAGTGTCATTTGATTTTATAAAATGAATATTATTATTATTAACAGTAAATTATACAGATTTATGTAGAAAGCACAATGGAATTTCTATCGTGTCATGTAGTATTTTAATTAATACATTAAGGGTTACACATTTATGCACGAGGCGTGTTCAACATTACTTAAATTCGGTGATCTAACAAGAACCAGTGTTTCAGCATGCTATAACCATATGCTTAAACAGGTTATAATATTTAAAAATTACTGTTGATGGAAAACTGCAGTGATTACACCTACACACAAAATGGTCTGTCATCGATCAGATAATTATAAATCTGTATCCATATTATACGGACTTTGTGTGACAGATGCTAATCACTTACCTGAAGCTAAAAGATCACACCCCTCTCACTGTTTTTCTTAATGTTATGTAAACACTAGCAAAGACAAAATAGAAGGGAGGAAGCAGAATGTTGGAAGGAGATAGTAGGAAGGAGTGCAGTGGGAATAAGATGGTGAAGAGGAGGAAAGTGTACCTTTTGATGAATATTAAAATACCAAAATAGAAAACAGTGACAGTCTGATCAAACTACAATTAAAGTAACACGTTTATATGGTTAAGTTAACAACTTCATTCTAAACCTAGAACTTACACAATTCATGTTGGATAATCTTTCCTGATCGTATCAGGAGTTCCTTCTTTATAGTGGATGGACTGCATGAATGAATTGATTACCATGAACGACGTAGAATGTTCTAAATATTAATTTATTAATTCAACAAGTAAGTAGGCACAGGGTTGCATCACACTTTGTGATAAATGTTAATATCTTACCTGAAGCTCAGAAATCAAACTGGCTCATCATTGTCCGAAATGTTAAGTCTTCAAACCTGCTTAAGCTGATATTAAGTAAATATGTGTTTGGTGTATATAAGGTTATGCATTCATTATACATGTACTACACATTTGACTTGGTCTAAGCACTAACAAAGAATAAGAATGAGAAGGAAAGTAAATAGGAAAGGTGGAGGTTGTCAGGAGGAAGTAGGAAAATGTGCAGTGAGAATCAAACAGTGAAAAGGAATGAAGTGTACTTTCTGATGAATTTTACAACATAACAAAAGAGAAAAACAGTACAATTTAACCAAAATAAAAATTCAAGTAACACGCAATTTCATTCTACACACATTCATAACATACACAATTTGCATCTTTTTAAACAGAATGTATACTTAACCATGAAAACCCTGTAATTAATGAAGAACATCATGGATTCTTGAGAGGAGAAAATCTCTGTAAAGTTTACTTAAAACTGTTCACAACACAAATGAATATTAAGGTGAATTGTGTAGAAATATTTTGTACTTTGATTTCAGTAAAACATTTCATACTGTTCTGCATTGAAGACTTCTCTTTGAAACTGAAGGCAATTGAACCTAGTAAAAAAATCTCAATATGGATTTTTGAAATGGATTTTTTACATAATATTTTATCAAGGAGCCCATGGAAGCATAAATACATGAAATAAAAATATTAATTAAAGCAAGAATATTTTAATTAAAACATTTTAAAAAAATAAGTTGAAATGGGATTGATTAAAATAAGAGATAATCCCTAAAAAGACAAAACTTAAGTAAATGCATAAATACAGTCAAAGCTACAAATGATACACTCCCTTCCTCTTAACCTTCTGATTACCACTGTAGACATTCCTACTGCCTTCTTCCCACCCACCACTTCTGCTTATTTTCCTTCTTCGTTACTGCTTAGACAACGGTCAAAGCTGTTGTCCACTTATTGACGAATGCATCACTTTATATACACTAAATACAAGTGCGTTTAGTGCATATCAGCCTAAGCAGGTTTGATTGGTTTGTTTACGGCATATCAACCTCTTATGGGTCATTTAATGCCGAAACATTAGTTGTAGTATGGGAGTTGAATCTTACAAACGTTTCAGAGGAACATTTCGACTATATCTTGTTATATAGCTTCGTTGCTCTTAGAAATTAAACAAAATTATTCAGGTCAACTTTGTTGAAGATCTCTTTCAGGTTATTTTCTTGGTAGTGTCTCAGTCGGATCTGTTTAAAGTCTATGCAGCTTACTAGTATATGATGCAATGTGTAGGGTCCTTGGCACGATATGCAGATTGCTGCTTCTTTCAGCAAGTACGAGTAGGTGGCATAGGTGTGTCCTATTCTGAGTCTAGTTATTGTCACCTCCTCTCTTCTCGTCATCCTTGTATTGGTGTCTCTCATTCTGATGGTCTGTGTCACTTGGTATAATTTATTTTCTATACAGGAGTTCCATGATTCCTGCCACTTTTTGAGAATCTATGTATTTGTTTTTAAGTCCGTATAAGGTTTTTATTCTGTTGTGGGGTTTAGTTGTAATGACTATTTTGAAGTTTTATCAGCTTTTTCATTCATGTGGATACCGATATGGCTTGGAATCCAGCAGAAGATTATTTCTTTATTTACTGTTAGAGCATTTATTCTATTCAGACGCTTTGTAATCAAGCGGTTTGTCATTTTTTCCTTCATTGATATGAATACTGATAAAGAGTCTGTAAGTATGAGGTATTTTTTGTGTTCTTGGCACTAAATATCATAGCATCCCAAGTCGATGGCAGATATATGTTTAGCCTCCATTCTTAGTTGTTACGAGCTTTTCTGAAGTCAGCTCAACGTGAAGACACGTGGGATGAGAGCGGAGATAGAGCTTTGTACAATATGTCTGAATCCATTCAGACGACCAGCCGAAAAGAGTGATTGCAACAGCTTCTGCTCCCCAATCTCATTACTTCTATGACGTCATTTCCTAACACGTTAATTTTCTAACATTACCTTCCGATGGAAAATCCTCTTAATCTACATGTTGAAAAATCCATGTCTAACGCACCCACGTTCAAATATTACTACAACATAACTTCATGTTATGTCTATGATCCAATAAAAGACGGCAGAGAGTCAGTCGATATGAAATGGACAAGTAATGATCTTCCTCATTCACTTAATTATCTGTCTGCGTTGCTGTAACATTAACAATAACACAATAAAAACCAATAACGATCTCATATAAAGGCAATAACGAACCACCTACTTTTGTTTCCGTGATACTAAAACACTTATTAAAGCTTATAAAATTATAAACGAACCAGAATTAATTTTTTCGAAGTATTCTCTTAAGAATATACAAATTATTTTAATATTTAAAACATTCTCTTTTCTCTTACTCGTTGGAGTGTGATCGGCTTAATGGATATTACTGTGGACTATGCAATCGGCTATACCAAGTTTGAGTCCTCTCGAATCTAATGTGTTTAATTTTACATTGGGAAAAAAGACTTTCTTCAGACTTCCTATGTCTAATGAATCGTTTTCGAGAAGTATTAAATTACCCCAAAAGGGTTGATATGCCGTAAAACAGACAACAGGCCAAACTCTTCAAATGAGAGGTAAACAATTTCAGTGGGGAATCATACTCACTGGAGTAGAGATACATACGATCTCTTTATAAGATCCTACAAAATTTCACATTCATAGGTTTAATAGCCTAAAACGAGTGAGCAGACACAAACATACAGACAGGCGGGAAGATAGACAAATATCTCTCGTTTGAGTTTTCTTTTAAGGAATTTATTGTGTTTGCAAGATTTATCTGAAAAATGTCATTTTCCCTGATATATGAACTGAGATTTCGATTGTATTAAAAGTGTTTTTGTCTTTTCATTCTTTTTACGGACTTGAAAAAAATGTTTTTATTCTGATTTTTTTCATGCACATCTCAAAATCATGATTCCATTATGTTATTAAAACTATCTGAAATACCCACAACATGAAGGCGTTCATAATACTGAGTTACTCCTGAACCTTTTAATAAGTTCAAGAAGTTAGATCTAAAAATAATTCAAAGCAAACAGAACATGCTTATGTGACTGAAGTTATGGGAAGTCAAAATTGGTTATACCGAAGATGTTAACTCTCAAGTGAGGCGACCATTTTTTCACAACTAGTTTTTTCTCTTTTTCGTAGCGATGACAAATCAAAGTTGTCTGCTTTTGAAATGAAGCTGTGCGAATTATTTTTGTGCGTTCGTTTAAAATGCTTTTTTCAGGAGTTAGTTTTTAAAGAAATGGCCACATTGCTGTCTACAGACTTTTACAGCTACTTATAAAAAAACAAAAAAAACAAAAAAAACTTTCGTTAACCCTATCAACGTCCCTCCCCCCCAACCAAGAACAGGGGTAGCTTATATAAGCTACTATCTTAGGGTTAGTGGTAGGTTTTGTTTTTTAAGTTGCTAAAGTTGCGAAACAATAAAGAAAAAAATCTACAAGAATCAAAAACAAGTTAATTTTTAATCAATTGAAAACTAAATAAACCAGTTGATCATTTTCAATTAAATGAAACGGACGGATGAAAAAGGAGTAAGCTGAACGAACGGCAAAAGAAAGAGGAGACAACTTTGACTTGTCACCGTTACAAAAAAAAAAATAGTCGTTTCATTTGGGAGTTAACATTTTCAATATAGCCTAAAAATTCAGTTTGTGTAATTAGGACCCTGTATTAAAAAGTTGTAAAATTAATAATTTAATTGAATTTCCTAAATCTGTATAATTTTGTACTATTTGAATCATTAAATTCAGAGATAAAACATTTTCATTAAAAGGAAAGGGAGGAGGGTGTATATCAGGCTTATTTGAAGCCACTTTAACAGAACACATTAATTGCCTAAGAACAAGTGCTATCATCATCATTATCATCATCATCATCCTTAATATAGCATTAACGATATGGACAAAAATCAAAATAAACCATGGAATTGTACATTTGAATTGCAAAATGAAATTTTCGATGGTCTTATTACCGCTAAGTACAAGTAATTCGATTAATCAAAATCTGTAAAAAGTGTATATTTTTTAAGTAAAATATTCATATATATAAAAATACCCACATCAGAGCTGATTTGTGCGTGATTAATTTATGTGGACAGAGATAGATATTTTGTTTACATCGTGCGTCTGCCCTCACCCCTATTGCCCCATTAGAGTTTCTGTCCGAAAAGAGACAGAATTCCCTTTCTCTGGAAATCACGTGATTCCTAACTTCTGTTTACTTGCTGAAGTCAACATTTTGAACCCTAATCCGTCAATCACTCTCTCCCCCATCGTAATGTAACAAATGTATGTCTTGCTTGATTAAAATGTTAAAATTAACCGCCTAAGAACAAGTGCTATTATCACCTTTAATATAGCATTAACGATATGGACTAAAAAATCCAGCACCTTATGTTTAGGCATTGGATTTAAAAGGTAAACAACCTAATACTGTTTGTAGGATGGCTATTTAGCTAGTATCCTAAAAATCGTGAACCGACACGCCAACATACAGACATACACATCTATCGTATATTAGATTTCTTTTTGAGGAATGTATTTTGTTTTCAAGATTTATCTGATAAATGTCACTTCTGCAGATGTATTAACCTTGAGATTATTATTAGATTGTATTAAAAAAAAAATTGTCTTTTATTTTTTATGGACTTGCAATATTTTTTAAACTTTGTTTTCCATGTATATGTCTCCAAACTATGACACAGCTTTATTATTAATATTATCATCGTATAATCCCATTATCAACACGATATTCTGCAAGCAAATAGTTTTCCACGTGGTGTCAAATGCATCAAGAATTATATGAATTAAAACGAGGATTCAAGATTTAATTCAATTTTCGTTCGCCCCCTCCCCTTTTTTCATCCTTCTTGAAGCAGATAGATTTTTGTCATGTACATATCTCAAAACAATGTCTTCTGTGTATTAATCTTTTTATAATGAAATGTGTAATATATACATATATATATATAATATATACATATACACACTAGAAAAATACCCGTTCCAGGACAGGTAAAATTAATTCCTTTAAGAACACAATTTTGCACTACATTTATGTCTCCTCACAAAGATTAAAATCAACATATGATACACCTCATGTCTAGAATCCTTATTCCAATTTTGATCAAAATTCATTAGATGATTTTTTATTCTAAAAACGGTGTAAAATTTAAGGCTTAAGCTTCAGTGGCCTTAAGAAGAAATTGAAATTTAAGGAATCTTGCTTAATTAGTCTCTAATGACTATGAATCAAATTTAATGCAAATCTGAAATATTTGAATTTCCAAATCGTAGGTTGTGTCTATATGATGTCCCTCTAAAATCTCTTTAAAATACCTGAAAGAAACTGAAATTTGGGGAATATATATTAATTGTTGTCTAATACATAATTATCATTTTGCAAATATTGGTGGTATCTGAATTTTTACCAAGGGCATTCTCACATTTTTTATCCCCATTGCATAAAACTAAATTAAACTAAATATAGCTTACATTACCTACTGTTCTGGTTAGCACCGGCGTTCCAAAATTCATACTGATCACTTACGAGTGAATCCTGCACATACAAATACCTATATAAGATAATATCTGTGTTTGTATGTGCATCCATAACTTTCTCAACTAGCAGATACAGAGTCGAAATTTGGTTGACATAAACCTCTGTAAGCTGCACAATATAATGATCATGAAGAGGTTGAGCGTGATTAGGATGCAGTCCAAGAAAAGCATGCAGTGTACTTTTCTCAGTTCTAGCTAAATCTCACAGAACAACTTCAGAGAATTCTGATTCACGTTGTTCGTAAATGAAATTGGTTCTTATATATTAGAAGTCCACCAACAGCTTGCTTGCTGCATGAAGTTAGAATTCTCTTAAGGTGTTCTATGATTTGGATGGAATTGAGCAGAGTACACTGTTTATTTTCGGACGGAATAGCAGAATACTTGTCTCTGAACGGGTTCATAGTGTTGAATAACTCTTTTCGAACACCTTAGGGTTTTACCTGGATCCACATGCAACCGCATAGCCATCTTGAATTCCTGATAGTTACAATATGACTTTGAATGGAAGAACACGAACACGCCTTATTTTCACAATGTCAATTTATTCATATTGTTAGTTTAAGATACTCATAGAAACTTTGCGGTCATTCTGTTTTATTTATGTATGTAAATGTGAAACAAAAATATATTTTAGATTTAATAACCCCACACTTAATATCTGATAAAAATCACCCAATCATTCCCCAAAAGCTAAAAATTTTAATCAAACAGAACATCAGATATCAGATGCATTTGACTAATAGACACCAACATCCTGTCTACATATGCACGCAAGCAAAAAGGATCAAAATTGATATTAAAACTAAACGCACATAAATCAGGTCTGAACTCTGATGTAGTTTTTTTATCAATATTTTACTTGCAAATTTGTACACTTTTTACAGACTTAAAAAGATTTCATTTTAACTATGAACAAATTGCTTGTACTGAATGCTAATAACACAATAAAAGCATATACGCTTAAGACTACATGTTAATAATAGAAAAGATCAAATTCACATTGCAATTAAAATGTACAATTTCACGGCCATTGAACACGTGAAATCACGAGAGCGTCGTTAAAGGACAGGATATGCATTATTCATGGTTAAAAAACAAATGACATCGAAACAAAAACAAACTCTGACATGTATGTGATGTCCAGTTATTGATAATGGGTTCATATTTATTTTATCAAGAAATACATTTTTAAAGAAAGAACAAAGAATTGTCCGAAATTTTAAAATATTACATTAACGCCTACAATTTAAATACCCTGTTTTCATGAGGATATTTTTTTTATTTTTCAAGTTTTAAGAAATTCATAATTTTTAGCCGAGAAAAACATTTTATATATACATATATATCTTATTTAATTTTTATCTATATATGTGTATATATTTGTTTATCTTCCCTCCCCCACACAGATTTAAATTCATTATACCCTTATTACTTTGTATATTCACACAAATTACAAATATTCTCGATATTTGACACTTTTAGCTTTTCTTGAAAAAGCCCAAGCAACAGTTGGGCGAAATCTTGAGTTTTACGTCTTCCATTTAAAAAAAAACAAATTAACACACACACAAAAAGAGAGAGAGAGAGAGAGAGAGAGAGAGAGAGATTTTAATTAATTAATTTGTTGTATACAGAGTTTTATAATTTACAAATTAATTTTTTGCGTGCACAAAAGTTAAACATGGACGCGCGTTTCTGGCTATAAGCCGTGATCAGCATGACTCCCTGGGCAGGGATCGAACCTTCGATGTTAATATTCGTAGACTATCGCTCTAAACACTAGACCAAAATGACCTGTCCCATTCGTGCTGTACTTGCCGAATAAATTTACGTAGTCTAATGCTATCAGTTGTGTCTAGAATGTCTCTTCATAAATGGTGATACCTTTTTACATTCAGCGTTTTATTCTTTGAGAAATTGTAATGGAAAGATGAAGCTATTTTTAAAACTGGTTCTATTTCTAAATTTCGGCAAGATAACTGTGTGCCTCTTCATTTGTTGTGTAATTACAGGGGATGTTATTTATAATTCTGAAATATTGAGAAAATATAAAGTGAAATTAATTTCCTGCTATACTAAAAATAACGTATGTCCCTAAATACTTTACGCACCTTGTATATCTCATTGTAACAAATAAGAAAACGGTTATATTGGAATGAATAAAGGACAGAAAGAAGGGAACAACGAAAAACAAAACTAAAGCACAAAATAACAAAATTGTTAATAGAAACGAAACCAAAAATAGGGAATTGTCAAGGAAAGTGATTGAGAAAATAGTTTTATCTTAATGAAAGAATTACAATACTAGATACACACACATACATTATATATATATATATATATATAGAATAAATATGAAACTAAAAGTAAACTTTTAGTAGAAAGAACCTATAGTGAAATGGTAAAAGCTCAATATACGAGATAGAGCAATTATAAAGTTTAAAATATTATATCTATCTGTATAATTCCTCTGATGGTAAGATCTCGATCTTTGAAAAGCCTTGGCTTAAGGAAAGAATAATAAACATAATTTTATTACATGATATACCTTGCATTGAACAATCGAAGGTTGATATAAATTTGGACATTCGTGCATGTTTATCACACTTCGTCCATCTATATATATATATATATATATATATATATATATATATATATATACTAGTGTATACTCTCTATCAAAAATGAAAAATATGCTTCACCAGTGTTCGCATTCGCTATTTTCCTAGATATATTACTTAAGTATTCATATAAAATAAAATTACGTTAGTAATTTAGTTTTTCATATATAATTTATTATTATCAGAAATGATACTAATTTATATATGAAAAAAAAAAACACCAACCATTAACTTTTTCTAATAGATTAGAGGCTTTCTTTCTGAATTCGGCAAGTCCGAGATGATGGTCTCACTTGCTATTTGTTTTCTAGCTTCCCTTCACCACTAGAAAAAGGCGTCTGTTTTATTCGCTAACTTTTTCATGATGGGATGGAAATCCATATCGTTATTAATATACAAATAAGTACAGATTGGTCTTTATTATATAGCCGAGGATATATAAGATTAAAAATCAACTACTCAACAAAGAATAGAGCCGAATGTATACAACAGAAACACAGGGCTTGATATCCTTTCAGATAGAGCTTTAGTATAATTAAAAGGGGCTGATCATAACATTTTAAGTGTTAAGATAAGCTAATTTTAATTATTAATACACACACACACACACTTTTCTTTACTAACTCAACGTTTGACAGGTAAAGGAGAACTTTAATGGAATATCTATGTATCTCATAGATATCAAGTGTTAGCCCTAGGAAGAGACCCCTTGGTTTCTGAGAACTTCGACTGAAGTAAAATGAAACATATGGAAAATAAAAAAAGGAAAGCCAAAAACTATATTATTTATGTATTCATCAACGTTTCGTCTTTATTGTAGACTTCTTCAGGATGAAGAAAAATGCAGAAAAATCAGTTATTAAGTTTTAAGTGCCAGAAATTATCCAAGTTTCGGCATGGCTGTGAATAAGAAAAAAACAAAAAATGAAATCCGTGATTTAGGCTAATCCGTTATCAGCAGCAGTCTGTGCAGTTCAAGGGAAGCGAAAGTAAATGAGGTGACGGCTTGGATTAGTTCCCATATCTATTTTTTAGCTAGGGAGTCTGTCTGGGTCAAAATATTTCACAGCCAAGCTTGGCAGATAATGGATGTGAGGGGCGGGGTTGGGGAGACTGAATTTATTGTCAGAATTAAAAAGGGAAAGAATAAATAAAAAGAAAAACAATTATATTTTTTTATATAAGTGTAAAAGCTCTGCTGGAATCATCAGCGTCGAAGATAACTGTTCAGTTGGTCGCACGATTTGAACCCCGGGCACCAGTCACCTTTAACTGATTTTCCGACACGCCAACCAAACGGCCAAACATATATATATATTAACTTAAGTACGCATCTATGTGGTGTTTCTCAGTTTGTCTTGAGTTTTAAAGCCAAGATTAGGAGTTAACATCTATTAAATATTTTGGATAGGAAATAACTGGAGCGCTATTGCCCAAAAAATGTTTAGTGTTAGATTTGAACAGACGGTGACATCAAATATTGGTGAACACTTTATCCACAAATCACCGATCTCACAAGAATATTTTGTATTTTTTACCTACTGAAACGAGTGTTGCCTCTCTGCATAGATCTAATATAGTTCGATTATCTAAAATCAATAAAGAAACAAAGAAAAAGAATAACATTTTTTAAATCTAATTAAATTAAAAATATATTAGTGAGCATTTATTAAATTTTTTTTTTATCTATTTTAGATTAAAAAAAAAATAAAATAAATGTTTTCTCTTCAGAGTTAATACATCAAATATGTATGATGATTTTAAATGAAAAATAATGGTCCAGTCGACTAAAAGGGAACGCTAACAATGTCGGACCATTTGTTTCTAATGTTATTCTTACATACTTTTAATTTTGAATAAGTTTTTAAAAAGGTTCAAGAATTTCTGACAGCTAGGTTGGTTCTTAGATCAACCATTTAACTGTGAGGATGTGACACATACAGGACTTTTCTTATATATATATATATATATATATATATACATATATATACACATACATACATACATATAGATATATCTATAGATAACATTACAGACGATCAGATAAAATCAATATGGTATCAGAGGTTTCAAGCTGGGAGGGCAGTTCCAGATTAAAAATAGTGTTATTTTGAGTTTTATTTATATTTATAAATCAATCACCAACCATATTTGATCAAATATGATTGAAGAAAACCGGTGAGGGATTTATTTATAAATATGAAAAAAAACACTAAAAAACACACTATTTTCAATCTGGAACCACCCTCAATGCTTTGAACCTATGATACCATGTTGATTCTATCTGATCTTCTATAATATTATTAATGAATAAATATTATGCTCTTATAAAATAATTGAGCACTTTTGGATTCTTTCTATCAAACGAAATCAATATATATATATATATATATATATATATATATATACATACATAAGGAAAAATTTCAGTTGATCAACTAAAATAATTCTTGAATTCATCTATATTTTTTTCAACTAATATAGATATTATTTTAAACCTATGAGATGTTTCAATAGTTCAGTTAAACATAAGCTCAATAATTATAGGTTATATGAATTAGAGCGTTTATGTATTAATAGGGTGTAATTCGAAATATTCAATACATTACTTAGAATTTCAAATCTAGTGCCGGAACTAAATATTAACATGTCATCTATATGTGGCCACGTGTACGAGATAAAGCTTTAATTATTATCAAATTTACATTTGAGTAAAATTTCCAATAGATGAGGCAAATTATTCATCTATTAAAAATTTTACTGAAATGTAATTTTAATAATGAATAAAGCTGAATCTCAGAAACGTGCGTACATATAGATGATGTGTTGAATATTTATTTGCTGAACTTATTTGAATATTTGAAATTCTAATTAATATGTTTTTAATACTTCAAATTATTCCCTATTAATATAAATAAATATATGTATTCCCATCCCGTCATGCAAAAGTTAGCGAGCAAATATCTGTCTTTTCCAATCTCCTGACAAAAGCATTTCAAGTGGTGAGGGGAAGCAAGAAAGCAAATATTAAGTCAGACACCCACCTCAAACTTACTCCGCCGACTGAAATAAATTCGGAAAAGTCTACTCTATAATAAAAAGTTATTGGTGGGTGTTTTTTTTTTCTTTAGGTCACCAGAAATAATAAAAATTTATATAGACAAAATTAACTTACTGACATAATTCTATGATTTTATATAAATTTGACATAATGGTAAGAGTGTTTGCTCATGGGCCGGGAGACCAGAGTTTAATTCTCGGTAGATCTACAGCAAAGACTTAAAAAAAAAATGATATTTGATTCCCCCTTGCTAAACACTCAGCATTATAATGTGAAGATCAAGGGTAAGTGGAGTAATCCTAGTAAAGGAGTGTCGCCCTCCCCTCACTTTACTCGCTAATGAAAAGGAGCCTTCAAATCGCTCTCGATTATTACGTAATAGATAAAGTGTTAAGTAATAATCAGTTTAAAGTGACAGTCTTCTGGGAGGTTGTAGGTTCAAGGGGCAATCCTCAGTGCAGGCAATACTAAGAATACAATTACAAATTACTTAAGACTTTTACCTGGTCATGGCTGAGGAAACGAAAGCAAGCTACCCTCGTAAATTAAATAAATGGTTCTGTTCAAAATTCCCAGTACGACAAGATACACCTGAAGAAGGTCAGAGGTTATATCAGCCGAAATGTGAGAATAACATCCAAGATAAGAACAGTAGTCCAAATAATCCAACTAATACAGACATCAAAATATTACTAGAAACAAATAACGCAAATAGCATAGATTGTAACTCTATAGACAAAAGCAACTGCCCCTGTGGTAATAAGTGCCTCACCAAGAACATTGTCTACAAAGCTACAGGCAAAGAATATAAGACTAACAAACAACATAAGTGTATTTTGGTGCACAGAATGAGAAAAGGTGCAACAATAAACAGTTAAACTTCTCAAACAATACATGTAAAAATCCCACAATACTAGCTACATATTTTGATACTTAATCCTTGGTATCCACTTATGAGCATTGAATGTTCAGGAGTTCTCTTAATTATAAAGCTAAAATTAATTTCCATTTACTCAATCAAAAGTAAATTAGTTTAGTTTTCTTATTTAATATACTTTAAGTGCATTTCTTCCTACACAGCCAATGTAATGCAATATAGGTGGCTAGAGAAGATTCTGCTGAGTCTGCTGCAAAGAAGGTAAACTTCCTCTACTGGGCTAGAAAACTTCTCACACCTGCCAGTATCCTATATCTCTCTAAAGCCACCATTCGCCTGTGCATGGAATATTGTTACCACATACTAGCTGGTGCACCAACCACTCGTCTCTTTCTCTTGGACAGTGTGCAAAAAAGAATTTCTAACCTAATAAGTCCCACACTGTCTGCTAAGCTCCAGTACTTGTCCCGTCAGCGCAATATTGCAACCCTGTGCTTGTTTTACAAGTACTTCCATGGAACTTACTGCGCTTGTACCCTCTTCAGTGTAAATACCTCCGACCCCCTGGCTAGCAGCAAAATTACACCCCTCTGTAGAGATCAGATTCCTAGATGCCGGAAGATTTTCTAATCTAATAGCTTCTTTCCTTGAACCGTTTACTTTTGGAATTCCCTCTCTGCTCCCTGTTTACCTGACTGCACCAACATGCAGAAATTTACATGTAATGTCAACAAACATCTTGCTGCCTAACACCCCACCTAGTTTTCTTCCTTATAAATCTGGCATCTAATCACAGTAGCCCCTTACGCTTCAGTGACAATATACCTTGTTTGGGGTGAACTAAAGTAAAACAAAAATATCCTACTTGGAAAGCGAGTAACCTTGGTTCTTTATAAGTAGTATGTAACTCTATACACGCTATTATATCCTACTTGAAAAGAGATCTATGGATCCAAGTAGCCGCAATGTCTCATAAATTGATGAGATTGCTCGGTATGATGCTCTAATGACGCTATAAAACTTATGCTTTCAGAACAAAATAAAATAGAATTCGAAATGGGAAAACAGAACTGAAAAACAAATGTAAATGTGATTGGCTATTTTTAAATGGTTGACAAGGCAACAATATCTAAAAGCTGCGTAATTATGGCGATGACACAACAAGAATATGTGTTCATGAAACACTTCACTGAGCAGGCAATCACATGACCTCTTTGAAATATACTACTGTCCAATCAGATTGTCCATTCATTATTCCCTTTTGATCACCTAAGCCTGTCATTGGCTCGTCACAATAGCAGGCGGCGGCCATGGCGAGATGGGGAAAAAGAGGAAACCATTTACCATTTCCAAGGCTGTTTGTCCGCTTTGGAAGCACACATGGATTCACATTTTGTTAATGAGAACAAAGCTACCTACCCCCTTCTGCTCCTAATAACAGCAACTTTTGACAATAAACAGGTTGAACTGGTTTGAGGCAGGACGTAACCCTCATGGATAATTTTGATCCGTCCCCTATTCCAATGAAACGAGATATTTTTGAATACGAAACTGTTTATTGGAATATTACTTGCTTAATCGGAAATTCAAAGATCTGAAAGTTTTCCATGCGCACGCTTTTTCATGTTGTCGTACAGGCCCGACTCACCCTATTCCGACTCTTATCGCACTCTGTCAGGGATACGTTGTGTAGTGAGCAGGTCTCTAACATTGGAGAAAGTGGGAAACAGCACAAGAGTTTTAAATCGTTTCCGCAGCAGCGGGAACGACTTAAAAGAAAGGGTTGTTTTTATGTTTCTGTTATTGCCGAACGGATCAATTCATGTGGAAAAAAAGAGGAAAACAGGATCATCTCTAGGGAACTTTCCATTATTAATGACCTCATTGAAGCAGGAAGGACAACGGGTACAAATAAATAACTTATGTTATGATGTACAAGCATAGATCTGCTTTATTCTATCAAATTTGAAGGTGCCTTACATGTGGAATTTATAATAAGCTATAAAAGAAAGAATATTATAAATAAATCATAGTAAAACAAATAAGTAAATCAATTTAAAAGATATTTGAGGGCATATCTCCATGAGAAGAGGAAAGGTCACAATTTCATTTTATCCAGTTACTATATTCCTAAAAAAATACAATCCACATCACATGTTGAACTTCATAAGCTAGCAAGTAAATAAACAATTTTTTAAATCAATTTAGAATATTGTTTGGAATGTTTCCATCAGCAACTCTAGAATAAGACTAAAACTTATAAGATCAAGATTTAATTTAAACCAGTTTTCTTTTTTTATGGAAGTCACTCCAGACAAAGCATGAAGCCACTTGATGTAAAGAGCTTAAATAAAAAAATACTACTTCAAGGTCAAAAACTAGCCAACAATAAGTGTTAGAGGGATAGATTCCGACCCAGAAAATAGCGATTCTTCCCCCTTTGTCAAAAACATCGCTCATAGAATGTGAGGACTAAAGGACAAAATAAGGAAATCCAGAGTTACAAAGCTGCCGAAAGTAAACCCAAGGTCTACTTTCTACTCCCCTAAGTTTAAGTTACTTAAGTTTAGTAAATTGCAAGGCACTTACCATATGGAATTTTATAAGCTAATCTAAATCTACCTATCTATATACTACTAAAACTCTGTGGATCTTGTTATCTTGTTTGTCCATGTGTACACTGGATTATATCACGAAGAAATAACATCATAAATTATGACATCACAATTAAAACAGATGGGGATGTACGTGCACAGAACATAATGCCACAAGAGGAGATAGTCAGCCATAAAATCTGAAAGGGGGGAAGAGATATTTTATATAGACGACCTGTGATCCAACAAACATATAGACCCCCCCACCTGATTTAGTATACTACTAAAACCTTGGTCTTGCTTGTTATTTGTTTGTGTCCCATGCAGAGTTGATAACATCGTTTTGTGACGTCACTCATTAACATAGATAAGCGATAACCGTGCACGGTGGATGATGTCACAATATGATAATATCCTCTAGCAAATCAGAGAAAGAGATTCTTTATGACTTTTATTGAGACAAAACTTACAAATGAAAATCAAAGCCCACAATAACAAAATAATAAACGATATGAAAGTGTCTCAAACAAAGGGCAGCCAGGCCTTTGTTTGAGAGCAGTTCGGCCATTGGCTACTGACAATAATAGACCTAGAGGGAGCAATAACAACAAATCCAATTGGTAACTAGACTAAACACTACTTAGATATAAAACTAATTTTAAAAAAATAAATAAATCCACGCATCTAGCCCGATGATTTCCTGCATGAATTAATTAAACATGGAGCCTGTGTAACTTACTGGCCATATATATATTTTCATATTACTACTACTACTACAACATATATATCTATATATTTATAAGAGAGGGAGGCTACAAGAAAAAGGAGAGAAAGAGTAAGGAAAGAAAATGAGAAAGGAGGAAGAAAATGAGAAAAAAGGAAGAAAATGAGAAAAAAGGAAGAAAATGAGAAAAAAGGAAGAAAATGAGAAAAAAGGAAGAAAATGAGAAAGGTGCTGCTGATCTATATAATACCAACAGTCTGTGAACGTGTACGTTTGTTTGAAAGCAACAGCAGCCGTAACTGCTGGCCGCTGATGATCTGTCTATATACTATTGAAAACAACAGTAGGAGCGATAAAGTGTAATTTCCACATTTTTAATATATATATATATATATATATATATATATAACAAATACTGACCCAATGGGTCATGTGTTGTCTAATGATCGAATAAAATTAGTAATTAAATCAATTTAGAATATCTATATGGTCATGTCGCCACTAAGCACCACAAATTACACCAGAACTTAAAAAAAGGTGCCAATTTCATGTAAAACAATTACATTTTTTTTTTTAATTACGATGTCGAATTTTATAAACAGGTAAACAAACAAAAAAGTTAATATAAATAAACTAATTTAAAAGCATTATTTAAAATAGGTTTTGTGTTTTGACATTAAATAACAAAAAAACGGCTTGATGTTCTGGAAAACAGTAGACCAACTCTTGTAAGGTTGGAACCGAACAGCAACTAAGTTTACATTTGAATTGCTTACTAGATGAATATCTGTGATCTGTTTGGTCAATATTAGTACGTTAGTGGATACATTTAGTGGCCTTAACTGATTGTGAAGTTAAATATATATTTTAACAAGTACATTTATTTATTGGTAGTCTATGTAACATGTATTAGATTAGAAGAAACATTTGCAAAATATTCTTATGTAAAATATTTTTTTTTGCACATTTCACAATATTTAAAAAAAAACTGACATTTTCCTGCTTTTGGCTTCGGCTCAATCTATATAATACTAAAATTTTGTGGGTGTGATTGAAGATAAAATTAAAATTCACTGTCTGTACACTGAACTAATAATTCTGGTGTTTAATATAGCCTCTACTCAATTCCACAACTCCCACCACTTATCTCAATAACCCCCATCCTCCTCCTATCTAATATATTTAGTGTGCAAACAATCAACCCAGCAAGATTATCAGAGTTTTATTATTATTATAGAAAAGTTGGCAAAATTTCACTGCATTGATATAAACATTGTATTCTTGTTATATTTATGCATGTTAAAATGCACCGTGTGAATTCTTGTTAGGGTTAGGGTTTGGAGTTACAGCAGATGCATGATTCAAAGAGTGAGCCATGGTGAATTTGGAGACTGCAAAAATATTTTTGGATTGTTTTTCCCACTCCCAGAATATACAATTTGTGATAGGCAAACTATTATATTTTCTCTTTTATTAATTTAAGTCCTCTTCTTCCATTCCCTTCCCCTTACCACTTCTCGTCTCATTCGCGCTTCCTTATACATTCAGTGTTCAAACAATCAACTTGAGAGTTGTAGTATTATATAATTATTTTTTGTTTTTCTCACTCCCAGAATGTACAATTTGTGACAGGCAAACTATTATATTTTCTCTTTCATTAATTTTAGTCTCTATAAGCATCTAGGTAAAAAACATGAAAACAAAAAGAAAAAAAACAACAAAAAATGCACAATTCTATTTCAAAGTTTATGAAGAAATTGTTTCATTAATTTTCATTGTTTTCTACTTTTCTTTTCTGTAACACATTGGTATCACTCGCAGTTTATGCTGTTGTGTTCTGGTTGCCTTGATACAAGATTCACCACTTGAGAGAAATTGGAAGTAAAATGACAAGGGATCAACAGTTCAAAAGTGACGTGCATGGGAACATGTAAGTGGATAAGACAAAACCGAATAAAAGAACCACATGATCCAATACCTTGGGAGATTTTTGTTGGGAGACGAACGAAACAGACAGGTAAAATGTAGCCAGTAGTGAACTAAGTTCGTTCATTCACTTTTCTCTGACTCCAAATAAAGATTATACATTTTGAGTATAAAAGTGTTATTCAATTTGAGAAACAACAATTCGGCCACAGACAGCCATTGCCATGAATAATCGCCACCAGACGTTTCTCATCTAATAGAGCAGATCCAACGACCGGTGAGAAGTCTATGTATTTATTCATTTCATCAGACTGTCTCAAGTAAGTCTCCATATAAAACCCATAAAGAATTAGTGAGACAGTATGTAGCAACACATTCTTGTGGCAAATTATTCCAGTAATTAATTACTTTCTCAAAAGAGAAAGTCTGATGTTTATTTGAGGTGAGCAACTAAATCTATTGTTTGAAGCATTTTCTTTAAAGTTATCAGTAGTTCATTCAAAGTATTAAAGGATTCAATTAGATCACCCAGTATTCTGTGTTCTATTCTCCAATCTCTCTAAAACTCACATTTCACATACCTTGCATAATCCATGTGAATTTTCTATGCGCTCCTTTTATATCCAGAATAATCTTCCAGTATCCATGATAATGTGCTTTTGATGAGCATAATTGGCAAAAGTAGTTAGGGTGGTGTCTTTGGCAGCTGTTAACCTGGAAAATACAATAATGATTTTATTTGGTTCGTCTGTTTTATGGGGAAAATAGTTATTAAAATATTTTTGCATGGATTAAGAAAATGCAATGAAAATACAAAATGCTGGGTCTAAGGATTTTTAAAATGTAATTAAAACCTCTGAATATAGTGTAACTAACGGAATACCCATCAGAAGACGGATCGAAGCAATATGTATAGTATTAGTTTTTGATTAAATTGATGGTGGGGTGCAGTTTCAGAAGAACACCCTCACAATTATGAAGTTAAAAAAATAATAATATGCCTACATTACTCACCTTGTTGCCAAGAACATGTATCCCCTAATTTACAATAAGTTTAATAATAATTAGTTCAAAAGTTAACTTGCACAGATATATTATTGATGCTCACGTGCACCGGCCTAGCAATAAGTTTATTAGTAATATAACTTAAAATAAATGAGATACAAAAAGATTAATTAAGAAATAAATTGCTCTACATCAAATTTTAAGTTTTTTCTTGGTGGAGGGGGAAACCCCCTAAATGGTAAAGTTAACAAAAAGATAATGTGTCCACGTTATTCACCGTGTTGCCTAGAATATATATTCCATTATTTATAATGATCGGTCCATTAGTTTCGGAGTGAATCATATATATGTGTGTGTGTGTGTGTGTGTGTGTGTGTGTGTGTGTGTGTGTGTGTGTGTGTGTGTGTGAGGTTCATATTATATTCCTATAACCATGTTTTTATTTTATTATTTTTATATTTTCACATTTCCAAAAAATATAACATTTCTGTGAGATATATTTCTTACGGTCCGTTTCATTTGTCTGGTGCCAAACAACATTTTTATGTTAATATCGTCTCTTCAACATTACAAAATCATCAGAAAAAAAATCACAAAGTAAAAAGTTCTTGGATTAAAGTGTCTTGAAAAAAACTAACTATATAGTGGTTCATTTTTGGGTGAAACCAAACTCATATACATACACATGCCGAGCTTTGATAACAGAGTGATAGGTACTTTTTAAACAAATCTATCCCTTTTTTCTGAAATATCTTCTCTCTAAACTGAGTGCATTTTTCAAATTTCTGAGTAAATCTTAATTAAATCACATTTACGTTACAATAAATAACTAAGCCAAAATCTCCTTGCAAAATCAAACTTTTGAGGTCACCGTTTGGCTGTGGTATGTTTAATACAATAACCCTATCGGCGATCTTCTCTAACAGTAGTTCTTAACAATTCTTAGGTTAAGCGAAAGGGTCCACTGACGCATACACATATGGATACCGTTATAAAATTACATTTGTAAAGTATAGAGATTTAGTGTCTGTATGTTGTATACTAAACTGCAATCTATATTGTAATTGACCATTTTTTGTCTGTCTGTTGATCATTTATAGGTTCCAAAGCTACTTAGCAGAATTATACCAAATTAGTCATGAAGCATCCTTGGAATACTGGGTATGAAATGCGGGTATGTTACTACTAATAAGAATACTACTGCTATTACTACTAATATAATAATAAAAACAATGGATACTTAAAGTTTTCAGAACTACTAAACCGAATTGCACCAAATTTGGCACGGTGTCATTTTAAACAGTTGGGAAAATTATAAGCAATAGGTAGACTCACACCTGTGCGAGAAATCTTTTTAACTCTTTCTCAGAAGAATAGATGGGTTGCAAGCTACTGGCCACTTTCACAGGCCTACATGGGACTACCTATTGCCAAAGACCTTCTCAACTGCAGTATCCCTCAAATCCACATATGTTCAAAAGATAGGTCACTGCCAACACAATTTAACAGTTGGAGTGTCATCAGCTAGTAGCAGTGTATCCGTAGATGTATGAGACCAAACTAAATTTACATTAATCGGTAATTGTTACACCACTTGAATTTTCCACATGAAATAAAAGTATGACAAACTGTGAGAAGATGTCTGCATTTATATAAAATTAGAATACTCTTCCAGAACTGGTAAAATTAATTCCACGATCAAAACAGTTTTGCACTACTATTCTGATAGTTAAAAATCAAGATATGATGCTACTAAACCTCATGTCTAGAATCCTTATTCCAATTTTGATCAAAATCAATTACATGGTTTTTAGTCTAGAAAATGTCTAAAATTTAAGGCTTAAGCTTAAGTTGAAATTCCTGGAATCTTGTGGAATTGATTTCTAATGCCTATGGATTAAATTCAATCCAAATGAATTGAATTTTTGAATAGAAGGTTATATTTTGTCCCCTAAAAAGCCTTTAAAATACTCATAAAGAAACTGAAATTTGAAGAATATTTATTTATTCATGTCTTATATCTATTGTTCAAATTTCACAAAAATAGAAACTATCTGAATTTTCATGAAGGGCTTCCACGCACAGTTTACCACCTTTTTATAAACTAAACATAGCCCACATTCTAACCATAGCTATATTCCAAAAATTATAATGATCGGTTAATTAGTTTAGGAGTGAATCCAGTACATAAAAATATGTAAACATTTATACAGACCTAACTTTATATAAAGAGATATAGTATGGGTTTGTGTCAAACTAGGCTCATCTGAATGGCAAATGTTATAAGTTAAAATTTGACCTGATGATTTGAGGAACGAACAGCTGCATTTTTGATGAATAACACATCAGGAGACAAAATCTCGAATCATGCTGTGTGTGGACATGATCATTTTATAGAAAATAAGAAATGAATGCACGCTAGCAAAAATGCCAGTAGACATTTCGACTTTAAGACTTCAGCAAGATTCTCAAACCAGTCTATCCAGTATGTGATTTTATAAATAATCAGGTAATTATTTCGCAAATTAATAAAAAGGTCATCGACTACGAAACGTTTAAGAAATATTACGAATTAAAAACGCAGGAATATTCTATGTTGTCAACAGTGACAAATTTAAAGAGTTATTGCATGCGATAAAATGGCAAATGTGTAAATAGTACACATTGCATATGTCAATAGTTTTACAGAGCAAATACTACATATCTTTGAACCGACTTGACTGAGGTGAATAAAAGCTTGCCTAGGTGGCGGAAGAAGGGCTGGTTTTGCAGAACTTCGAAGACCAGCTTAATGTCATGTTTTAACCTACTGTTAACAGTAATAACATTGTTGGATTTGGATATTTCAGGAGTTATCTCTCTTAAAGCAGATCCAAGTTATCTTCCCTGAATTATTATTTGCCAATGTTAGAATGCACTCTGCTAGCTGGAAGTACATAAGACTGGTTACATGCATCAGCAGAAATCAAAATGAGGCTTTTCCCCTCTCTGGCTTTGGGCTTTATACTAGTTGGACATGTGCAACTGGCTCTATATTAGCATGGTTTTTACAACTGACAGTAGAAATGGTTTTAGGTTTGGTTTGTTTTACGGCATATTAACCATCAATGGGTTATTCAATGCTGAATCACGTTGTCGGATAGAATCCTATTAGGTGGGATAAAACTTTAGGAAAGGTATGAATTTAACTATGGATTAAATAGTAGGGTTGACTGGTCTCTTGATTGTGATAGACTTGGAAAAAGAAAACTTTGATATAACGTTTCAATAGAAATGGAATATCAAATATTCTCATTTTATAATATTAAAGGTCATCAAAAGTGTGAGGAATAGAATGTCATTGGTCATTCTCAGTCTATTCTGGCTAGAATCATTAGTCATGATATCACATTTATTCTAGGGGTCAAAATCCCCTTATGTGTTGACAATTTAAATTTTATTTATAAATATATGTACCAATTCATTGAAAGTGATGAGTGGGACAGCTAAAAAAAAAGGCACTCCCAACCATTTCATAAAAAATAGACAACCCACAGTAATTAAATAAACAAACAAAATAAACGATAAATATAAAAAATGAAAACGATAATTAAAAACTGATTTAATAATTAATTTTGTAATTGTTATAAAATGTACAAAACTATTTGGAAATAAATATATACACAAAGTTATTTTATTGTCAATTTGACTTTTTTTTTAACTGTATTTCTTATCCTGAAATAAAATTATTTTTAAAGTGTTCAGAACTTTAATTCAATGTTTTAATCATTTTTTTCCTAGCACTAAACATATTTGAACTGTTTTAGAATTTTATTACACACATAAAAACGTTTTGGCACAACAAATAAAGTTCTTTTCTATACAAGAAGAAACAAGTTTGACCTAAATTTCAAGTTGATATTATTTTATGACAGTCTATGGGTAAACATAAAAGTTAATTTTGTATCAGGACAAACAAAATGTCTTACGTGATGCAAATTTGTTATTGTGTAAAACATATTTCAAATTTTAGAAAAAAAACAAGTATTTTTTAAAAATCTAAGCCTTTTCTACCAAGACAGGATTGTCAACCATCTTGAATTTTAGTCGATGAGTTTTTTTTATAGTTTTAACTTCAAATCACTAAGAGATTTCCAGCCATTAAAATGACATGAACAAAATCATCGGTATCCTTTTTTAAAATACCAAACAATTACGAGATCAACGATGAAATAATTTCAGATAGAAATGACCAGTCATATGTCCATGTGTTTGTGTGTAATAACTTTTCTCTTCGAAGCGTCTTGTTTATCTGATTAGCATAAACTAACCTGCGTTACGTCAGCATATAAACCCAACTCAGTGAACAGGCCTTCTTAACTTACGGAGGTCACGATTTAACCCAACCTGAACTTAAATTCCGTACAAAATATCTTTTCAAAAACGCCATGATGTTAAATTTGAAAATCTCTATTTCTGATAAAATACATAATTTATTAAATAAATATAAAAAGTGTCATTAAAACTAGTTTATACTTGCTCCTTGAGCAGTGTTCGTACAGTACCTGGGTATGTCAATTTCCATCTATACCTAGCTTCAAGCTAGTATGAAGAAAATATATTTGTGAAATTTTGTGGAAATATATGTTCCTCAGTATTTGCTTTAAAGAATAAGTAACTATAATGAATGCATTTACATATTTTTTATTGTCAAAAAAACATAAATATTGTTTTAAGCAAAAATATCTTGTTTGAACTAATGTCTAAGTTTCTGCGGATCATCAAAAATTTTTTTTAAAAAGGTTACCGAGTTAAAATATTTATGTAATGTGTTTTTTTATGCTATATCAATTCCTTTAAATTTATAAAGCATGTATCCAGTTAAAAACTATCCTTTAGGCTTAAGTGAGATTCGAACTCTGGTATTAACATTGTAAAAACTACTGCCTTAGTAACGTGTACTTTGCCTATTCCTTTTTGTCAACAAATCCCATGTTTCTATTGGCATAAGAACAGACAAACTCCCAAATCACAATAACTTTAATAGTTTAGTATATTCTGATTTTGAACATATGTTTGTTTACAAAGAGTAGTTTTCTAGTGGTTGCTTATTTGGATTTACGGCATATCAACAGTCATTGGGTCGTTTTATGCCAAAACTGTAAATGTTTTGTAAGCGTATAATTTGTTAACAATTACTCTGTAAACGATAGGGTCTATTTAATCCATACATGGGACCTTCACAGGTACTACCGGTCCGGTCAGAGTGGGCATCATAGTAATGTTACTCCACACTCCTCAAAGCTCCCAAATAGGGGCCTCACCATAGGAGACAGGTTATGTTCTCATACTCAGGACGGTTAGGGAGGGAGAGCTCTAATAGTTGATATGGTTGAGAAATAGGGTAGACAGAAAAAAAAGTAAGGAAGGGGTGGGGAAAGATGCATTTTAGTGGGGTGAGGGTGAACACCTTGCCAAAGGGTGTCTGTAACAGTTTACTGTTGTGCCCGGGATTAATTCTATTTAATCCATAGATAGGACTGACTGATACTACCACTGCAGACCAGGATAGGCGTAGGAGTAATTATAACTAAGGGGTAACCCTACATTCCTTAAAGCTCCGAAATTGGGGCCTCACCATCGGATGAACTTTAGGTCATACTGAGGACGTCTTCTAGTTGGATGTGCCTATAATAAATTAGGTGGAGGGCATGAGCTCTTACTGCTGATAATTTACTTATACAACTGGTTTTCTAGTGCAATGCATATTTAATTATTGCTACGTAAACTGATGCCGCTATACGAGTTTGAAATTCTAAATTTGACTTCCTTGCCGATCGATATCATCATTCCTAGTGACCCGCTCTCCAATAATCTTAATTTTTCGAGTCTGTAAATACATCTTTCAATATTGCGTTATTTTTTGTTTTGTTTTATAGTACAAAACAAAGGAAAGAAAGATAGCCAAGAAATGGTTGGCAACATGACAGTGCAAATTAAGACTAAAGAAATTATTAAAATCCAATTTGTATGCAAAATAAAAACAAAAATACCGATGTTAAGGAATAATCACAATCATCATCATCATCATTATTATTATTCATAATAATATCATTTTTAATGTCATTATTCTTCTGACAACAATGTAATTTTGTTCTCACATTAAGATCTCCTTAGCGGATATTTTCATTAATTTATTATCATGTCATCAAATTTATCAATATATATTTAGAAACTGTCTTTCACATGTTTATCATCGACTTTCAATGTGCCAGCTTCGAGTATTGGTCATCAATATCTTAAAAGATTGACTTTTAACAAAGCCAATGAAGCATTTCTTACAGAATCTAAGACCAGAATATTACAGATATGGACAGATAATATGGGCTACATACATTCATCTTTTTTTTTCTCCTAATGGGTCTTTAGGACTATTTATTTACCTTCTCACAAGGGTAGAATTAGACACAAGGTCGGTTTTAATGTGGCGAAATTCATCTCTCAAAAAAGATATACTCTGGTTTGGGCAAAAATAAAATTTGCCCAGTCTAGAAGGCTTTCTCCTTCAATGACCGAGCACAGAAAAGAAGTCTAGTATCAGAACATATACTAGAGTTTGATCCTTACTATAAAATAAGAGTCATGAAATATATATTTAATTGATCAGTAAATTGCGAAATGAAAACCAGACTTTTGAGATGAGTAACATGTTGGGAAATATGCGAATCACATTAAGTATGAGCATGACTTGTCTACAAAACTAATAAATACGTACATGCAAGGCAGAAAACAGAAGCCAGATCTTAGTGCATGATTTAAGTGCGATTCACAAACTAGCCCTTTCAGCCTGTCATACACTTCATTCTTGCTCTCTTTACCTAGCTTACACCTAAAGACGTTTGGTAATGAACTCAATGATATCGACAAAACGGCTTTACTTCGTATGAGTAAAAACAGAGTGAATAAAGGAATATTATTTTTATAAAGCTGTGTAGGAACAGAGATACCTAGAGACCAGAATGATCTCCTTTCATTGTCGACAAGATAGGTATATGAGAAAGAAAAATGACCCTAATCATTATTAATGTATCATTTGGATTATTTAGACTGCTATTCTTATCTTGAATGCTCTTCTCACGTTTCGACTAATGTAATTTTCAACTTTGTTCAGATGCATTTTTTCGAACTTGGCGATCGTCCTGTAAAACTCGAGTACTGATACAGGATTTCAAATTAAATAATATTACTATTTGTGGTGATATCCGCTTTTGTTTCTAATGAATTGTTCCAATCTGTTTATTCTTTCCTTTCTTCATTACATTCGACTGTTAATAAACAGAGCGTGAGAGAGTCGAAAACGAGACTAATAGACGATGTAGAGTAATAGAGGGTGAAAGTGATAGACAAAGATAGTAAGAGATGGGTCATTTGAAGAGTTATTTGTAAATCACAGACAAGTCGAGCAGTTAAAAATGTTAGTTTTTTCAAACATAACTCAATCCCAAAACAGAGGAATATTTTAACATGTATTTTGTGTGATTAAAATATATAGGAAAAAAGCTTTAGGGAAACAAGTGTTGATTAACTCAGCTATAGTAGAATAATAACATGTATATACTTTGATTTTATTGCAAAACCGATTTTAACGATATAATCCTTCAATGAAATATCTTTCTACTAGTATAAGTATTTGCAAAAATTAAGAGAAATAAACAAAAATTAAAAAAGTAAAGACAGTCAATGGAAGAAAGTTGATGAGGAGGAGAGACCAAAAAAAGGAGGAGAGGCGAAAAAGGAGGAGGAGGAAGGAGAGAGGCGAAAAGGAGGAAGAGAGGCGAAAAAGGAGGAGGAGGAAGAAGAGCGGCGAAAATGAGGAAAAGAGGCGAAAAAGGAGGAGGAGGAAGAAGAGAGGCGAAAAGGAGGAGGAGGAAGAAGAGAGGCGAAAAAGGAGGAGGAGGAAGAAGAGAGGCGAAAAGGAGGAACATAGGCGGAAGACGAGGAGGAATAAGAGAGGCAGAAAAAGAAGGAGGAGAGGCTAAAAAGGAGGAGGAAGAGGCGAAAAGAAAATGGGGGAGAACGAGGAGGAAGAGGCGAAAAGAAAATGGGGGAGAACGAGGAGGAAGAGGCGAAAAGAAAATGGGGGAGAACGAGGAGGAAGGGGCGAAAAGAAAATGGGGGAGAACGAGGCGAAAAGAAAATGGGGAAGGAAGAGGAGGAATGATGGAGGAGGAGGAGGAATGATGGGGGAGGAGGAGGAGGAATGATGAGGGAGGAGGAAGAAGAATGATGGGAGAGAACGAGGAGGAGGAATGATGGGGGAAGAGGGGGAGGAATGATGGGGGAAGTGGAGGAGGAATGATGGGGGAAGAGGGGGAGGAATGATGGGGGAAGAGAGGGAGGAATGGTGGGGGAAGAGGGGGAGGAATGGTGGGGGAAGAGGGGGAGGAATGGTGGGGGAAGAGGGGGAGGAATGATGGGGGAGAACGAAGAGGGATGATGGGGGAGAACGAGGAGGAGGAGGAATGATGGGGGAGAACGAGGAGGAATGATGGGGGAGAACGAGGAGGAGAAGGAGGAATGATGGGGGAGAACGAGGAGGAGAAGGAGAAATGATGGGGGAGAACGAGGAGGGGGAATAATGGAGGAGGAGGGAGAACGAGGAGGAGGAATGATGGAGGAGGAGGAATGATGGTGGAGAACGAGGAGAAGTAGGAATGATGGGGGAGAACGAGGAGGAAGAGGAGGAATGCTGGTTGAAAACGAGGGAGAAGAGGAATGATGGAAGAAAACGAGGGAGAAGAGAGATGATGGTTGAAAACGAGGGAGAAGAAGAATAATGGAAGAAAACGAGGGAGAAGAAGAATAATGGAAGAAAACGAGGGAGAAGAGGAATGATGGAAGAAAACGAGGGAGAAGAGAGATGATGGAAGAAAACGAGGGAGAAGAGAGATGATGGAAGAAAACGAGGGAGAAGAGGAATGATGGAAGAAAACGAGGGAGAAGAGGAATGATGGAAGAAAACGAGGGAGAAGAGGAATGATGGAAGAAAACGAGGGAGAAGAGGAATGATGGAAGAAAACGAGGGAGAAGAGGAATGATGGAAGAAAACGAGGGAGAAGAGGAATGATGGAAGCAAACGAGGGAGAAGAGGAATGATGGAAGCAAACGAGGGAGAAGAGGAATGATGGAAGCAAACGAGGGAGAAGAGGAATGATGGAAGCAAACGAGGGAGAAGAGGAATGATGGAAGAAAACGAGGGAGAAGAGGAATGATGGAAGAAAACGAGGGAGAAGAGGAATGATGGAAGAAAACGAGGGAGAGGAGGAATGATGGAGGAAAACGAGGGAGAGGAGGAATGATGGAGGAAAACGAGAGAGAGGAGGAATGATGGGGGAGAACGATGGGGAGGTAGAAATGATGGGGGAGAACGAGGGGGAGGTGGAATGATGGGGGAGAACGAGGGAGAGGAGGAATGATGGGGGAGAACGAGGGGAGGAGGAATGATGGGGGAGAACGAGGGGGAGGAGGAATGATGGGGGAGAACGATGGGGAGGAGGAATGATGGGGGAGAACGAGGGGGAGGAGGAATTATGGGGGAGAACGAGGGGGAGGAGGAATGATGGGGGAGAACGAGGGGGAGGAGGAATGATGGGGGAGAACGAGGGGGAGGTAGAAATGATGGGGGAGGAGGAGGAGGAAGAGAGATGGGGAGAACGAGGAGGAGGAAGAGAGATGGGGGAGAACGAAGAGGAGGATGAAGAGAGATGGGGGAGAACGAAGAGGAGGATGAAGAGAGATGGGGGAGAACGAGGAGGAGGATGAAGAGAGATGTGGGAGAACGAGGAGGAGGAGGAAGAGAGATGGGGGAGAACGAGGAGGAGGAGGAAGAGAGATGGGGGAGAACGAGGAGGAGGAGGAAGAGAGATGGGGGAGAACGAGGAGGAGGAGGAAGAGAGATGGGGGAGAACGAGGAGGAGGAGGAAGAGAGATGGGGGAGAACGAGGAGGAGGACGAAAGAGAGACGGGGGAGAACGAGGAGGAGGAGGAGGAAGAGAGACGGGGGAGAACGAGGAGGAGGAGGAAGAGAGATGGGGGAGAACGAGGAGGAGGAGGAAGAGAGATGGGGGAGAACGAGGAGGAGGAGTTAGAAAGATGGGGGAGAACGAGGAGGAGAGATGGGGGAGAACGAGGAGGAGAGATGGGGGAGAACGAGGAGGAGGAGGAGAGATGGAGGAGAACGAGGAGGAGGAGAGATGGAGGAGAACGAGGAGGAGGAGAGATGGAGGAGAACGAGGAGGAGCAGGAGAGATGGAGGAGAACGAGGAGGAAGAAGGAGAGATGGAGGAGAACGAGGAGGAGGAGGAGGAGAGATGGAGGAGAACGAGGAGAACGAGGAGGAGAGATGGAGGAGAACGAGGAGGAGGAGGAGAGATGGAGGAGAACGAGGAGGAGAGATGGAGGAGAACGAGGAGGAGGAGGAGAGATGGAGGAGAACGAGGAAGAGGAGAGATGGAGGAGAACGAGGAGAGGGAGAGATGGAGGAGAACGAGGAGGAGGAGAGATGGAGGAGAACGAGGAGGAGGAGAGATGGAGGAGAACGAGGAGGAGGAGAGATGGAGGAGAACGAGGAGGAGGAGAGATGGAGGAGAACGAGGAGGAGGAGAGATGGGGGGAACGAGGAGAAAAGATGGGGGGGACGAGGAGGAAAGATGGGGGGGGGACGAGGAGGAAAGATGGGGGGGGGACGAGGAGGAAAGATGGGGGGACGAGGAGGAAAGATGGGGGGGAACGAGGAGGAAAGATGGGGGGTAACGAGGAGGAAAGATGGGGGGTAACGAGGAGGAAAGATGGGGGGGAACGAGGAGGAAAGATGGGGGGAACGAGGAGGAAAGATGGGGGGAACGAGTTGGAAAGATGGGGGGAACGAGTTGGAAAGATGGGGGGAACGAGGAGGAAAGATGGGGGGAACGAGGTGGAAAGATGGGGGGAACGAGGTGGAAAGATGGGGGAACGAGGAGGAAAGATGGGGGGAACGAGGAGGAAAGATGGGGGGAACGAGGAGGAAAGACGGGGCAATGAGGAGGAAAGACGGGGGGGAACGAGGAGGAAGTGTAATATAACACAAGCAGTTTAGTTTTTTATATCGCAAATTCAAAACCTTTATACTGGAATAGTCGTATGTAAAAAATAAAAAAATAAGTATGCAATAAAATAAAACATTTTTGCCTTAATTTTTGGGACGCATTTCTATACGATTGTTTTAGGTTATGTATTTTGACGTTTCTTTGATATATTTGATAAATTGACAATTTAAAAGCTTCTAAACCACTTTCTAACAACGTTTTTGTCCTAAAATCATTAGTAAGACCAAATCGTTTTTTTACGTTATTCGAAAATAACATTTCAATAATTTAGAAGAAACGCTTGAATCAAAAAGAACAACCGGTGCATACCAAAAGTATTTGTTTTATTACATCACGTCTGATTTTTGATGGAGGCACTAAAAAGTAGTTAACCGTGTGAGAATATTGCACCCCCTTCCTCTATAATAATACCAATACAAAATAAAATAGCGATCGGTTTAAATATCAAAAATAAAATAATCTACTCGAAGAAGAAAAATTTAAGAACATATTTGAATGATCGTTTAATTAGTTTAGGAGTGAATCTTTTACATACTAATATATAAACATACACATACCTTATTTATAGAGATAAAGAAGATCATATATACACCAAATACTGACCCAACGGGTCACGGGTGGTCTAGTATTATATATACTCCTGCACCCAAAAGTTGGGAATAATACATGCCACTGTAAGAAAAAGGAACTGCTCCAGCTCCCATTTCTTAATAAAAAAGCAATTTCTTTTTCTGCGATATCTCTAACTTAAATAATCTGTTTAAAAATTCATGGTTTCAAAATTATTATCAGCCACTTATTTTAACAAAAGAAATAAACAAATGATGGAATTCAGTCGCAGTAAGTTCCTTTCTTTTTTATTCTCTCTATTAATTTTGTCATTTAAGCAAGGAGTGAAGCAGCAATATGTTGATAAACAAAAATGGAGCCTATCCTGCTCTGTCTGAATAATAAAGGACTTGACTACTAGATAAAGGGGCATATTCAAGGGGTGCAATCATTCTGTCCCCCATGACATGATTAACAACTATTATGAAGCATCCGTTTCTTGAAAAAACGTTTGATTAAATTTATATATATATATATATGAGACAGATTATATAATAAACACCAATGTGTATTTATTTGTATATAAATCCGTCCCATCACACAAATGTTAGCAAGTAAAAACGTGGCTTTTTTCTAGTCCGCGTGAGCAAAACTATTTCACGTGGTGAAAGGGAATGAGAAAAATAGCAAGTCAGATAACCCCCGCCGCCTGAAATGAATTTTGAAGGAAATCCTTCACTCATAAAAAGTCAACGGTCGATATACTGATCTCAAAAATGATAATTTATGTATGAAAATTTAAAATACTAACGTAATTCTATGATTTCACATGAATATTAGTGCGAACACTAGTGAAGCATATCTTTTTATTCATTTTGACGGAGGGTGTACACTAGTATATATATATATGAATGTTTACATAATTTGATAATGTGGATAATATTTCTTTATATCCGATATCATTTCATATTTTTCAGTTTTCCTTTTTAGTCTTTTGTTTTACAGATTTTTCTTTTTCATGCTATAATGTTTTTATTTGTTTTGCTTTTTTCACTTTCTATATTTCAGTTGTTTTGCTTTCCATTCTTCTGTTTTTATTTCAGTTTTTCAATTATTCAGTTTTTCATTTTTATCTTTGTCATTTTATCTTTTTCAGGTTTTCGATATTTCAGTTTTTTTCTTCCTTTATCCTTTTTTAATTTTTCTCTTACCAGTTTTTTTTTTTTTTTTCAGTCTTTTAAATTTTTTTTTCCTGCTTTTTCAGTTTGTTATTTTCTCTTTCCTTTTTCTGCTTTTTCGTTTCCAGGTTCCATTTTCATTCTTTATTTTTTCGTTTATTGTCAATTTAAAACTCCTAACTTTCTTCTTCCTGTTCTTTTTCTTTTTGTCAATCCCGCCTTTTTATTATTATTGTTGTTACATTCATTCATCTGCCGTCTTGTTTCTCTTCTTTCTTCCCATCTTCGTCCCCATATCCTTAGCCTCCACACCCGTTCTTCTCCACAATACCATCTTCCTTCAATCTTGAAGCCCCTTTGCCCCCCTCCCCTTACCAAAATAAGAAAAACACACAAAAAGGAAGCGATGGCAGGGAAGCAACAAAGATAAAATGTGCATCGAGTTAAGATGGACAGATTATTCATAATTCAATCTTCTTCTGCAAGAATTCCACTTTACCAGGAATGTGGATGGTTCTGGGTTCTCGATAGAACATGTAGATGGAAGTTATAACTAACGAATGAGTAGCAGTTCATTCATGCATGCCTATTATGAAGTAATGCCACTTTAATACTATGTTGATGTAACCAAGAAAAGAACAAAAATGGCGCCAAGCATAGTTGATTAGATGCAAGGGGGACATTTGTATGATAAGTAGGTGATGGTCACCAGAAGGGTCTTATCTTTTTCTCTCTTCTGCATCCCTATTTGAATTAAGACTGTTTTCTAAAAACAGTGTTTTATTTGTATTGCAATACTAGTTGAAATACCCAGATCAGAATAGTTTCATAATACTAGAAGAATACCAATCCCAGGACTGGGAAAATTAATTCCCCAAACAGTACAGTTTTGCACCATTTTTATGTCCCCTTATAGAGATTAAAATCAAGATATAAAAAAGGTCACTTAGTTTTTAAAAAACTATTTGCATAACTTTTTTTTTTTTTTAAAGTTATATTAATTTCTTTAAATTTATAAAACACATATCCAATTAAAAAAAGTATCCTTTACATTTACGTTAGAATCAATCTCGTTTATGGCTAGAGTAAAAAACTTGATGTTAAGAGGGATTTTTACATTTAACAAAATTTGTCTCTCTCTTCTTCCTTAGTATATATACTCTCTTTATTCCTTTTTTGTCAACCAATCACTTGTCCCTAAATGTGTACAAAAGACAAGCTCCAAAAGCAACAACATTTTTAATAGTATATAGATTGGTGCAGACGTGGGCTTTTTAATAAATAACAGAATTCAAACTCCCCAAATATTTTGAAACAAACATATTGCAATGGTGAAAGCTTTGTAAAAAATTGAGTGCACGCAACTGAAGTTATAGGCTTAGAAAAGGGATAAAGGACATGTCACCCGATAATTCGAGATAAGAGTCTAGAAGATCTGTTTAAACAGCCAACAATCTGTGGTCAAAAGTGATGGTGTAAAATAAGGGATATTGTATTGTAACTAAATGACCCCTGGGAAGATATAAAAAGTACTACTACCACCACTTCTACTAGCAATAATAATACTAATGTGATTACTAGTAGTAAGCCATGCCGATTGATAAGAGCAACGATTGACCCCAGGTACCAAGTATGCGTTGCACTTTCATCCCTAGTGGGGATCTGGCAGGGAGCTCTCTGTATATAAAGAAACTAGTGTGGGAGTAAGATAATGTCGACATACACCAGCAATTAAAGTAACCAACATAAAATCGTTTCTTTCTTTGGGTGGGGGTTATTTTTACTTCAATTTACCCCAAGCAAGGCACACTGTCACTAAGACGTAAATGCTTACTATAAATTACGGGCCAGTTTTATAGTGAGTTGTGCGGTGAGATGCTTGTTCTCATTACATTTACATTTCTGCATGTTAGTACAGTCAAAGAAACAGGAGGGGATCTTAAAGCCAAGCGGTTCGAGGAAAGAAGCTATTGGAGTATAAAGCTTTCAGGCATTGGGGAACCTCTAATGTGAAGAGGGGTGATTTTGCTGCTTGTAGGGTTGGTCGGAGTATTTATGTTGACAGGGTACAAGTACTTGTAAAACCAAGCAACATTGCAACGATGCAACAGGGGCTAGTTCTTAGTAGACAGTGTGGAACCTATTAGGTTAGAGACTCTTTTTCGTCCCTGTCTAAGAGGGAAAGAGAAGTGGTTGATCCAGCAGCCAGATATGACAATACTCTATGCATGGGCAAATGATAGCTTTGTAGAGATATCGAATACTGACAGGTGTGAAAAGTTTTCTAGCCAAGTAGAGGGAGCCACCTTCTTTGAAGACTTAGTAGTATCTTCTATGTATTTATCCCAATTCATGTTAATGTTAGGCTGAGGATGCTATCAGCTATGGCAAACGGTGGTTGGTAAGGTTTCTTATAATTGTTAAAGGAAAGGAGCTTTGTCTTGGTAGCATTAAATTTATGGCCCCATTCTACTATATACTGAAGGCCATTTTCTAAGGATTCAGCCATTGCTTTGGATATGTGTGGGTTCGATTTGCCCTTATATCGAGAATAGATCATCGTGTCATCAGCAAATATACCCATCTCGGACGTGATTAAATCAGGAATATTGTTCATGAAAATCAGGAATAATATAGGTCCAAGGATAGTTAATTAATGTGATGTTGTTTAGATGTCTGGATCTTGGGGGAAGGGGGGTGGGGTTAAGAAGAATCTGATTATATTAAATATTCGTCCAGTAATATTGTACAAATTAATTTTCTTATGAAAACCTTTATGCCAGACCTTGTCAAAGGTTTTGGATATATCAAGCGCAACTACCCGAGCATCATCTGCCTTATCCAGTGTATAGTGTATGCATTCATAGATGACCATTGGGATATCTGCAGTAGACCAGGCTTGCCTAAATCCATACTGTTGGTCGGAAAGATGTCCTGCATTTCGATGTGGTGAACTATTGCTAGATTGTTTTCCTCTTCAAGTTTTTATTGGTGCTGAAGAAAGAGAAAGTAATTCTGGAAATGCAAGACGAATTTGATTGGCTGTAGAACACAAGTGCTGATTTCCAGTTTTTCACAACATGGCTTCTTCTACAAACTATTTGAGTAACCTTACAGACTTTCGCATGTGATGCTCATGAATAACAGAGGGTCACAGCGTTACAGTATAAACGACTGCAATCTTTTAGTTAGATGCTTATGGAGTTGTGCACATGTGCCAGATTGCATAGTGGCATTTATTTGTTTTATAAATGATAATTCCCAACATAACTAGAATCATTTTTTTAATTCAGTACCTATTATTGTAAGAATTTGCATTTGTTTGGATATATTTACTCAAGTGGAAATACTTAGATTCATTAATATTTATGACTACTTATACAGAGTTATTTGCCATTGTTGGAATTAAAAAGAGGATCATTTTTCTGCTATAACAATTATTGGTCAGAATTATCTGATGACCTCAGAGGAAATCTGGACAGTATGAAAAGATGTGTACCGAACAGGAGAGTTCATTGGTTTGGTAACATTGAAAGAATGGCTGAAATTGTTTTGGTTAGTAGATGTAGAAGAGTTGAGGTGGCAGAGTCAGTTGGCAAAGGAAGACCAAGGAAAAGATGGGAGTAATATGGATGGATTTCAGAAAACGATGAATAAAGAACTGGCCATAGATAGGTTAGTTTGGAAGTCAATTGTTCAAAAACGTCCAACACATGCCAGCATGTACAACAGACATTAAACCGAATATTTTCTGTACACTCCTTTGCTTTGTTCTGTCGTATAATTGTAATTGAATTCTACTGTTATAACTTTTATTGAAAGAACGTCTGCACATTAAACTTTAACAAATGAAAATGTGCAAATTTTTATAATTTGAGATGCCAATGAGGGAAAGAGAGAGAAGACCATATTTATCGAAATATGTTTTGGGATTAATTTCTTCTTTAATAATGAGAAAATTGATTTTAACCAGGATGAGGCCCTCTGTATATTTTCAGTTATAAATAAAAACGAGTACCTGTTCTGTCAACAAATAACAGATGATATTTTTTTTGAACATATCAATTCAACATTAAAAAAAACATCGTCAGTTATTTAAAAAATAAAAATAAACACTTTTACAGTTTTTAGCGGTCCTTCCTCTTTTTTGTTCTCCCTGTTTCCTCCTTTTCTTACTCTGCTACCCACTTTTTCCCCCTTCTTTATTTATGTCATTTATTGACATCATCCTCTTACTCTCAGGTTGCTGCTACTACCTCCTCTATTCTCCTCATCTAACATTACCGCTATCACTTTTGTATCACCAGTTCTCATTCGCCCCTCCTCCCACCACATAAAACATTAAATTTGCAAACAAGAAAATCAAAGTTTTACTATTATATAGACAATGCAAAAGAGAGTCATGTAGGATCTATTCATCTTTTTCTTGCTTCATCCTCTTCAAACTTTTTAATTGTGTGAATTACTGCAAACTCCAAATGGAAGTTTGATTTGCACACATGTGCCAAATTGTGTTATAAAATATAATTCTCAACATCACTAAAATTACTTTTTAATTCATTACCTATTTTGTAAGACTACACTTGATTACATATTACATTTCACCATCTTGAAATCCTATTTTAGAAAAAAATTTCTTCTTCACCGATGATACGGTTGGTTTTTTTGGTTTTTTTTAAATATTATTATGCAAGGGCGGATCATGTTGCGCTCTTAGGTCTATCAAACTTTTCCTTGCTTTATCATCTCTAAAACTTTGGAATTTTTTTTTTTTGACCTGATACTGCTAATGGTGACAGATTCTTGAGTCAGGGTTGACCGTGTAAAATTTTGCTAATTGTATAGACTTCAGCACATGTTCCAAGTTACGTTGTGGGATTGATTAAATAAAACAAAAACTAAGATGCAAGGGCGGGTCATGTTGGGCCTTTAGGTCTATCGATCTTTTCCTCGCTTTATCATCTCTGAAACTTTTTGTTTTACTTTTTCTTTCACATGATCCTGCTAATGGCATCAGATTCCTGAGTCAAAGCTCTGATAAACGGTCAACTTCAGCTGAAGGTTTATCTCAAACAAGATATCACGCGAGACTGTATGTGGAAGAGAAGGTCACAGCTGGAATAGAGTGAACAGCAGGGAGATAGGAAGTGGAAAGAATTATTACTTCATAGCATAGAAAAACCTTTAAGAACTGCTGGCAAGAAAAGCAGGACTTCATGTTTACTGACAGTTGGTGAATTGCAGACAAGATGAATCTTGTTAGAAATTAACCCTTAACATCCCGCTGAAAATTCAGAGCCTCAGTACTTTGAAATACCACAAACTGGCTCAAAAAAAAAAATTTTTGATTTAAATGTCGAAGATGCTTTTACTTTTGGTTTGATTGTTTTGTTTTACGGCATATCAACCCTTTTCGAGTTATTTTAATGCCAAATCTGGTCATTTTGGTAAAAAAAAATGTATGCTTCAAGTTCTTTATATCTTCAAATATTTATTCATGGTGTTTGGTTTAGTTGTTTTTTACTTTGTAGAACATGATTAAGTTTTTTAAAGGGAAAGGATAAAAAACATCAATATTTGGTACATTTTAGGTCATAGAGCCCGTATTTTCAGACAGCCTGATCTGGTAACACCATACTTTACTTTTGGATAGATTGTTATGAAACTTGACAGTTCGACTAAAAAGAGATTGGCCTTTAATATGATGTTATTTGCACTTCAAATAATATTGTCATCAAATTATTTTAGTTTTCGCTAAAAACATACATTTTTTGAAAGGAATGTTTATTTTTCCGAGATAACACATGACAAAAAAGGTCATTTAACCATTATAAAAATGATGGAATAGTGAAATAAGTATCAGTACCCGAATTTAAGTTTCTCAATGACTGGTAAGAGTTATTTACTTCCATTGAGAATTCTGAAACATATTTAAAAATAGATTTAATCAAAGGGTTATAATTTCTTGCATTGTTGGGAATACAAATATCACTTCTGGTCAATGCGGTTTCAGGCAGTATAGGAGGTTAAGAGTTAATATCAATTCTAAGAAATTTCACCCATAAATGATTGTTACTATTTCTGGTTTAAAATAAAAATATAGACTATAGATTCGGACAAAGCTAAAATTAACTGTAACAAATACACATGTTTATTATATCTATTAATATTGGAGATATGGGATCTGTTTGAAGCCAAAATTATGCTATCACTATCTTGTAATGCTCAATTCTGTTTACTATAGTATTCCAGACTTATGATCTTTCAATGCTCAATTCAAGGGGTAGTGTAGTACCTGTTCTGTTGTCATCATACCATCCCAACATAATTACCTCTTTGTTTTGAGGGGGTAGAAGTGGAGTGTAGTATCTCTTCTGTTGTCATGAAACCATCCTCCCAAGTATTACTTCTCTTTTTGTGGGGGCAGTATAGCATATGTTCTGTAGTCATGAGACCATCCTCCCAGGCATTACCTCCTCCATTGGGGAGCAGTGTAGTATTATTGTTCGTCATATATTCTAGCAAAAAGTGCGACCAGAAGGAGTATATTTTAGCTAGTATATATAATAAAAAAGTGCCTTCTGTTGTCAGAGCCATATGCTTGCTTCTAATTTCAATATTTTAGATAAATGTGGCCACAATATATTTAATATACTACATCAACACGTTTTAACTTTCTTATAGTTTATTTTTTTATTTGTTTGTTTAGACATATTTAGAAATGTGTGGAGAAGTCGGTGGTCACTTCCACCACCAACACTAAAGCCACAGTCACATGACGTGACTTTGCTCGCCCCTACTCGTAGTAGTGAGTAACCATCGCATCGACTGAGCTGGACACATAAGACGATTTCACTCACCGCTACTTGTAGCATCGAGTCGACTAGCAGTTCCATGCCTTTGTTTACAGTGCAGGCATGTCACGGGTCAGGTGCCAGATTTTTTCAAACCAATCAAGTTTTGATTTATAAACATCGTTAGTTCCTACTCCGTTTTATTAATTTCATTCCTATATGCATCCTTCAAGTATTTTTTATTTTCTTTTTCAAATCATCTTCGCAAGGAATCTCAAAACCAGCCTCAATTAGTTAAGTCAATAAATATTTAAAAATGTACTCCCTCGCATTTTCTTCATATACTGTATATTGTCTGTATCCTACAAACATCGTAGTTTCTGTAAATATCCAGAAATCTTCTGATTTCATTAGCCGACTACTTCAAACTTTGTTTTTATGTCATGGCAACAAACTGCATGACTGAGATCATAAGCGAATATTGATTCGTAGCAGCCGCTTTTAGGTCTAAAAAAAAAGAAAAAAAAAAATCATAAAATCTCACGATAACAGGTCACGTGATCATAAAATCACACGCTACTTGCGACTAAAGTTGAACATGTTCAACTTTAGTCGCAGCGAGTAAGCTAGTTGGTTCCAACAAGTCTAAACAGATTGCTTGCTGGATCAGGTTTGAATTCTCCGAAATGGATCCTAAGTTCACTGCATGCTCTTTTTGAACTGCATTTTAGTCACTGCCTAGATGCTCACCTACCTCAATCCCTTTCAGTTAAGATACTAGAAGAATACGCGTCCAAAAACGGGTAAAACGAATTCCCTGAACAACAGTTTTCACTACTTTTATATCTCTTTACAAAGATTAAAATATTATGATATTAAAGCATATGTCCAGCATCTTTATTGCAATTTTGATCAAAATCAATTACATGATTTTGACTCTAGAATGTTTGAAATTAAAAATCGAAAATATTTTGTTTTTTAAACATTTTTGCAAACTAAGGGCGTTTTTTGGATTCTCAATTGTAGCTTTTAGTAGAAGTAATTTGTGACCAAGTTACTGCAATTCATTTATTTTTAAAAAAACGTCATCTATAAAAATGTCAAAAAACTTTTATTCAGGATTAATAAGTCCATGATTGATACCAAAAGCCGCTTGTATTATTTCATTAAGACGTGTTAAATAGGTGTTCAAAATCAAATTATTTTACCTACTATTATGAAAGTAATATTAATAGTAGATTATCTCAAATACAGTTGTTTCTCTGAAAGCTGAGGAAGATAGAGTAATGTACAACCTTTTTTTTATTCAGCCGCTTCTGATTAAATCATTGAAAAATGTCTCCATTTAAACAATGTTCCTAGCCAGAATATGTATTTGTTGAAAGAGACTGAAGTGAAATACACTTTTTTCTTGTAAAATACATGATACAGGGATAAAAAATAGCTAGTCAGAAGAAAATATTGATTTGTCAGCTTCAAAGCTATTGATCACACACTTCGAGAAAGCGACCAGCTTTATTTTTTATATGGAATAAATAAATATACTTACAGTAATAACTCTCATATATATATATATATATATAGTAATATATCTAGTAGCAATACTTGAGATATGAAATTTTGGGTTACTTTTTGGTTAAAATCTGCTAATTTGGGAACATGGTTCCATCCCTTTCTATAAGTATTTATGGTTTGTAATCCTTCCTCATACAAATACGCACAATGTACATGCATTCTAGTGCAAGCAAGCGAAAAAGCAACTCGCAGACATGGCTGTTCGTTCCTGACTTTTCTCAGACAATTCTCGTTTTATCTACAGCTTTTGTTCTTCTAGATTAAATCTTTTACTTATTCATATCAGTTAGATTCAGTTATAATTTAAAATGGACAAGAAATTCCGAAATGTTCTGACTTCGCAAATTATTATAAAAATCATGTCGTTACATATCAGTTATATGACACAAAATTATTGATTTTATAATTCACCTTCAAGCAATTAAGTTCTTCTTGGTCCTAAAGATGTTCTAGCATATTTACTGCAGTCTTTCCAGCGATGTTTTCGTCGTTTTTTTTTGTTTTTTGGGGGGTTGCTTTTTTTAACATATTTCACCTAAAACAAGGCAGACGCCACTGTAGTCGTAAAGGAGCTACTGAGAATTAGACTGTAAGTTTTGTGGGTGACCCAAATTGTGAACAGTGTAGCAAGATGTCTGTTTGCATTTGTTTTAAACCTCTGCATGTCGGTACTGTCGGAGAAACAGGGAGGGAGTTCCAGAAGCCAGCAGCACAAGGAAAGAAGCTGCTGGAGTAGAAGGCTCTCCGACATCTGGGGACCTCCACAGTGAATGGATAGGATTTAGCTGATTGTCAAGTTGGTCTAGTATATTTACGTCGAGGGGGCACCAGAGTAGCCAGTTCATCGGAGCACACTCCATTGAAGTATTTGTAAAACAAGCACAAAGATGCAACATTGCGGCGATGGGACAGGGCCTGGAGCTTGGTCGACAATGAGGGACCTATTAAATTGATGACTCTTTTTTGGACCTTGTCTAAGAGGGAGAAACTAGTGAACGATGCACCAGCCAAGATGTGGCAACAATACTCCATGCATGGGTGGATGGTGGCTTTGTAGAGATACAGGATAATGTCAGGTGTGCGGAGTTTACTAGCACGGTAGAGAAAGCCCACTTTCTTTGCTGCAGCCTTGGCAATGTCTTCAATGTATTTGTTCCAATTAATGTTACCTGTGAAGGTTAGGCCGAGGAGTTTGAATGATGAACTCTCAGGTAGGGTGTTATTTGCCATGACAATCGGTGGTTGAAGAGGTTTCTTGTAGTTATTGAAGGAAAGGAGTTTTGTCTTTGCGGCATTAAAAGTTACCAACCATTTATGAGCCCAATCCACTACAGCCTGGAGGTAATTTTCTAAGGAATCAGCCATTGCCTCAGATATGTTCGCGTCCGTTTTCCCGCATGATGACAGTAAAGCATGGTGTCGTCAGCAAATATACCAATCTCAGACTCAATGTATTCAGGGAGATCGTTTATGAAGATCAGGAACAATAAAAGTCCAAGGATAGATCTCTGGGGTACACCAGCATATATCATGTTGCTTAGATGAATGGCCATCGAGGACAACCTGGATCTTTCTTTTGGTTAGGAAGGATTTAATTATATTAAGTATTTGCATAGTAATACCATATGAGCATATTTTCAGAAGCCTTTTATGCCGTACCTTGTCAAAGGCCTTGGATATATCAAGCACTACTGCCCTAGCTTAACCTGTCTTGTCCAGTGTATGATACATGCGTTCAGAGATGACCGTTAAGATGTCTGAAGTAGATCGTGCTTGTCTAAATATATACTGGTGGTCAGAAAGGAGTTTAGCATTAACTAGGTGCCGGATTATCGCTAGATTGATTAAGGATTCAAAGATTTTAGCAAAGATCAGGAGTAAACTGATTGGGCGGTAGTTCTGAGGTTCAGTTCTATCCCCATAATTCTTGAAGACTGGTATCACAGGGGCAATTTTCCAGCTATCGGGGAAGCAAGATTTAGCTAGGCATTTGTTGTAGAGTTTGGAGAGGACAGGGGCCAGTTCAGCGGAGCTTTTCTTTATTACTATTTCAGGTATAAGATCAGGCCCACAAGCGTTGGAGGTGTCAAGGTTTTTTATGATGTCTCTGACCTGGGATGGGGTGATGACCAGGTTTTCAAGTGTGGCTTCAGTCCGCAACGGGAATTTAGGGAGGGGGTGGTTTTCTGAGTCCAAAGTGGAGTTTGAGGCGAAACCCTGGGCAAGTAGTTCAGCCTTATCAGTTGCTGTTCAAACGTCATCATTGTGGTTTGATAGTGGGGGAAATCGCTGATTGACTATTGTTCACCACACTGTTGTAGATTTTCCAGAAATCGCGAGTACCTAGTTTCTGTGACTGAATGTGTTTTTTAGTTATCTTTGTATACCTTCTCTTTGTTTCACCTATCACTACTTTACAATTATTTCTTGCCTCTATAAATTTCTGTTTATTAATAGCTGACTTATGGCGGCCGAATTTACGGAATGCTTGCTGCATGTCAGCAATGGCAGCTGCACATTTCGAGGTGAACCATTAGGGAGAGTGGGGCTTGCTAAAGAATTTTCGCATGGGGACATAGGCATCAATGCCTTCTTTAACCCATTCGATTAACTCATTTGCATACTGATCAGCAGGGAGTGAGAAGGTTTCCCTCCATGAAGCAGTGCTGATGTGATCTTTGATGGACTCAAAATCAGCCTGCTAGTAGTATCTCGTTGTTTTGAGCAACGGCTCATCAGCTTTTGGACGACTTTTTAAGGTGATATAAATCATTAGCACAATGTGATCAGCATTCCCGAATGGGCTATGGGCTTTTGTCACACAAGCCTCGGGCATTGAGGTCAAGAACAGGTGTAAAAGTGAGGCTTGCTGGTCTACTCAATCGGGGATGTGGTCGCGAAATCAACGGTCTGAGAGAGGAAGTGAGCTTAGGAGAAATTATACATAGAGTTGCCGGCTGCGTCAGTAAGGCTGGATAATCCCAACCAGTCACGATGGTGTGCCTTAAAATCCTCAAATACATGTATCTGGGCATTCGAGTCAAGTGAGAATGCCCTATCTATGCTTTCAGAGACAGAGTTTAGCAGGGTACAGTCCTGGGTCGAAGGGGAAATATAAGTAACTAACGCTGTGATGTAAAATCAATCTAAAACACATGTAGTCTTTGTCATCTGATTCTAACATATGTTCTCTAGTCAGGGGGAGGGTGTTCCGAACATAAACTCCTAGCCTGTCCATATGTTTGTCAGAGTCTTTACGGTAGAGTGGGAGGTAGTCAGTCATGTCAAAGTGGTGAGAGGAGATTGAGGATTGAGGATTGAAGGTTGGTTTCACTTAGTGCTAGGATATCTAGGGAGTTTGTCAGGAGAAAGGTTTCTATGTCATTGATGTTGGTTCTAAGTACCCGGATATTTGTGAATGCGAGCCTCAAGGGTGGAGGTGAAGGTGTTTTTTCTTGGGTGTCTGGTTTAGGTTTGATTTGATTTTTTTGCAATGACATGTTAGTTTTGATATAAAGTGGGGTGGGCAAGGTGGGTGCTTGTTAGGTGCCAATAAACTCACACAACCAGTCCATTAGTCGCGACCTGGTCCATGGGGGTTGTAGCCTTGGCAAAGCCCACCGGAGATCACTGTAGAGTCCCTTTCCATGCCCGACATGGCACATACAACTACCCACAGTATTATGAAACTGACGATGGAGCAGTCGTTCTTAGCGCTACCTAAGAGTTTGGGCTCCTGTCCTGTCAGTCGGAAACAGCAGCCAGACAAGCTGTCTAACCTATACCCTCAACCTGGTCATGTAAGACTTAGTGACGAAAAAACGTTCCCCACGTTGCCCAAATAGATAGAAAGAGAAACGGCGTTCATTGTCCTAGTAAGGAAACAAGGCCAGGCACTGGGTGTTTTGAGGCGTCCCAGCACTGGTACCTCTGCGCCTGGCTAATATACAGAGAAGGAGTGCAAAGACCGGCGATAGGCAGAACCTATCTATTCCTTTAGATAACCTATCTACTCCTTAATTTCATATTACTTACAATTGCATTTTTAGTCACATGCCGTAAAAGGCTATTTTCGAAACTGAAATTTATGAAAACCTATCTGAGTTCTTCTAGGACCAACTGAGCAACCTGGCTTTAATAATCATTAAACGAATTTTTTAAGTTGATGTTAAAGATAAGTATTTCAAGAGTTTTATAACATTAAGTGTTTTGAGAAAACTAATTTAATTTTTTAAAATTCATATTAAAATCGAATAAATCAATTATTTTATGTTACATCTGTCTTCATATATAATCGAAATATGTTCCTTACTCATACTATTTTACAGTATTTTAGGCCTTATGCAAGAGTCCTAAGGAGCATACAATCAAGATTTGCCCCGGATATCACTAGGTTAACCAGTATGCCACTGCTCATAATGAAAATAACATTTACTATTATTTACTAACTTGGAAAATCCGACTGACTTAATTTTATGTATCAGATTTATAATATTTTCCTTAAAATATTTTATAGCATTTTCGGCTTTATACCAGAGATTTAGGGCCATAACAATCAAGATTTTCCCCAGACATCACCAGATCTTTGCACACTACTGAATCCAAGCTATTTTCCAATTATAGCTAATGAAAAAGTGTGACCACCATAGCTATCTACATAGCTATGGTGGTCACACTTTTTTTTAACATAGTTCACCCTAAACAAGGGAGGGCGCCACCGTAGACGTAAGGGGCTACTGAGAAAAAAGTGAGAAGGTTGGGGGGGGGGGGTCAACCTAAATTGGGAGCTGCACAGCGAGATGTCTGTTTACATTAGTTTTAAATTTCTGCATATCAGTACCGTCGGGGAAACAGGGAGCAGGGAGGGGGTTCCAGAGGCCAGCAGCACAAGGAAAGAAGCTATTGGAGTAGAAGGCTCTGCGGCATCTGGGGACCTCCACAGTGAATGGATAGGATTTAGCTGATTGTCGAGTTGGTCTCGTGAATTTACATCGAGGGGTCATAGAGTAGCCAGTTCATCAGAGCTTACTCCATTGAAGTATTTGTAAAACAAGCACAAGGATGCATCATTGCGGCGATGGGACAGGGACTGGAGCTTGGTTGACAGTAAGGGACCTATTAGGTGGCGACACTTTTTTGGACCTTGTCAAGGAGGGAGAGACTAGTAGATGATTCACCAGCCCAGATGTGGCAACAATACTCCATGATAAAGCTAGTAGAAAATTACAAAGGATTATCTAACACTTTTTGACCCCCTTGTATTTGTTCATCAGTAAGAAGAGTGTATTGTAATTAATAATTTTAAGCCATCAAGGTTAGTTTGCAAATATACATCCTAGGTCAGGTCTTATCCTCTTCCATTCCTTTTAAATACGAAAGTTGTGATAGACAACGCCATCAATTTATCAGTGCACTAAAATATATGAATAATTCAAATAACACTTCATATTTTTATGTGAATAATTTGTAAAAACAGACCTTCAGCAGCCCACGTTTTTTTTTCATGAAGTCAACATCGAGATTTAAATGGAAAATGCTGCGACCAGCATAAACATTTTTCTTTTTTACCTTTCGACTTTGACACCAGAAATATCTATTGCAACTCATAAAAAAACACCAACTCATGTGATATAAACATTTTTACAAATTTAACTGCAAATCATTTTTTTATGGAGATTAAATGTGCAAATAAAGTCAGGAAAAATAAATAAATTTTAAAAAACGAAGCAATGTTTATTTCGTGCAAGGATAAGATGAGTTTGTCTGAAGTATCAGTAATGTAAACGTGGTTTGCAGAAAGAACGTGTTTACTCGTCAGCTGTTGATTCAACGCAATAAAATTATCTCTGTTTGCTTACTGGATGATAAGATATTTTCTGTATTCTTTTAATGTTAGACCATATATCAGCCTGTTAACAAAAGTACTTGCTGTATCATTTCGAATAATTCTCTAAAAATCATTTGTTTACAATTGGATTTACTGGATCGAATAAGCAATTAAATTTCTCTAAAATTAATTGTTTAACAGAGTAATTAAAAATCAATTGTTGACAACAGTCATAACATGACTATCTTAATATACATGTAAACTAACTCGACTCGCATATAGTCACGCGGCTCGACATACTAAATTAATGTTTTACTATAGTTGTATATAATGAAATATTTACAAGAATGATCTAAAATGAATAGTTTTGAATATTCATCTATTATTACTTGCTTAATGTAGCCGTCTAAAATTAATTGTCCACAAGAATTATCTCAGATGAATTATTTACTACAGTCATCTAAAATTAATGTTTGACAAGAGCCACCTGCAGTGATTATTTACAAATACTGTCTGGAATAAGTTGTTTACAAGTAATATTTTTCATTATACAAGTCTAAGTGTAAAATAATGATGCAGACATGTTGAGTAATAACGCATAAGATGTCATGGGGAGGCTAAGGCAATAATAAAGAAAAGCCGAAGGCTAGATAGATTGTCAATTAGGCTAAAAGAACAACGGAAATGAATCGGTGACCTTTGAACGAGCCCAGGTGTGTGAGGTCGACGAGTTCATTTCGGAATATGACGTTGTAAAAAAGAAAAACGACTCGGTAACTTTTAAAAGAATCGGGTGCACGAGGCCAGAAAAAAGAAGGCACCCGCAGTGCATAGTCAGAAATTAAAACAGTGGTTTTAAACGAAGGATCAAGGAGTGCTTACGTAGCAGAGATCGAGTTGGGAGGATATAGAGAAAAACTTGTGGGTCAGCCCCGAAAAGAGGTACCGCCACCACGGCCGAACTGCTGTAAACAACTGGCGTGGGGATCACAACCCTTCCCTAGATTCCGGGAGCAGACTACTACAGAACGTATTGTGTTTCCCCTCTAGGTTGTAAGGTAAGTCACTGCTTGATTTTCTTAAAAATAACCTACGTTCAGTAGAGTCGAAAATCAACCGCCGTCAAGGTAAAGAAAGAGGTTTCTTCGTAAGACAAGGGAAAGAACAATAAAGCCCAAAAGACTTTTGCTAACAAAGAAATATTTAAGTATACTCAACTTACACCAGCTGGTGGTGAAGAATAAAGAAACAGAGTTTCTCGAGCACGTCCTTGTCTCTATCGTTGTGGTTTGTTCGATGCTACCGCCCCCCCCCCCCGGTTTACTCGTTCAGATAAAGGAAATAATTCAGTCCTCACTCCGTTAACAAATAGACTCACTAGTCATGTCTATTTCCTCCTCAAATGAAATAGATACAAAAGTAGTTGCATCTAAGTTAACGAACTTATTTATTTTTATAAGAATAACATATCTTTTACATTTGTTTTACCTGGTTATCAGTTTATTGCGTAACGTAGACAACATTTTAAGGTTATTTTTAGGAACTCATTCCTTAACGTATTTCCTTTCTCGTTGCTGAGATCTCTCTTCTAATATGACAAAAGCATGAAGGTGACTGTTACGATCGATACCTCCTGCTGCAACGTCAATGGTAACCGATTTCTGATTAGTTCATATTATGCACTTGCAAACAAGTCTGACACAAGGCCATCCTACCGAGTGTCCTCAAAGATATGAATTACGAATGTAACAAATGTATCATTTACAATAGGCATCATGTTTTAGCATTAACTAACCCACAGAAGTTTGATATGGTGTAAAATGGCTAAACCAAACCAAATCTCATCAAATTTGTTCCATTGATTCTGAAGTTATAGTGTGGCCATGTATACAAATAATCTTCTCATTACATTTATACTAGCTGGAATATCCATCTCATCCTGAGAGAACTTGCTGAATAATGGAGACTGTCGGCCCTGTCTTTTCTCCCCCCATCTGACCGACTGTGAGGGTTATTTGATTGATTCCATAATAATCTGTTACGATTTCTACTACAATAATGGTCGCTGTAGGTGACCGAGTCTTAGTAAGTGATATCAGAGCTGGAATAGAAGTTAGGTCACTTCTATTTTCTGTTTAGATCTGCCTTCCTTTCTTGGATCTCAACCAAGGTGGACATATTGTAGATGGTCATTGTCTAGACTGTCGGGTGCATGTCACCTTCCTGGGGTACATTAAACAACATCAATCGATTACTTTCATTTTCTGAAAAGATGAATAAACATGTGAACAGGCAGAAGGTGTCGTTTTTATTAAAGGTTGTATTTTTAGGTTGACAGACGAGTAATGCAAAAAAGCAGACTGGAAGAATCAAACCATTACTAGATGATCATCAGATGAGAGCTAGATCAAAGCTTGAGGCCAACTGGCACTAGCTATCCTTCACCTATGCTACACATTTAAGTGTAATTGAGGTGGAAAATACCGAAATATTTGAAAGCAATCAAAAAACTGAATTCTATGATGAAAACTGTAAAAATAGAGCTTGAATGAGTGATGTGATGACGTTAAAAGCATTTTTTATGGGATTAGAGAATATTAAAATTATCGCAATGTTGAGAATCTGTATAATGTGATGTCACTCACCTGTGGTTTGAATCTCATTAGAATCACATAAAACAGTGTAGAATTTCATGGGGACCGATTTATGCACACCATCACTCCTACACAAGTAGACGTTTGTTAAGTCTAGTAGGCTAAAAATAGTTAGCATACACAAAAGAAAAACGGACAAAAAAGAGACAACTTACTTTAATATTTGTATAGATATAATTCTATTTATGTATTGTTAAAAAACAATAGAACATATTCCTGTTTATTGATAAAATATCTATTTTTTAAATTTCTTTTGGTATGAGCATGGAACTTATCAGAGAGAGAGGGACAAAGTTCCCTCATTCTTTTTGAAAATTAAAGTTTGTTTCGTTTCATCGCAGACAACTTTTTCCGGATAATGACAACACATATTTGAGTCCCAAATTCTTAACGCATTGGGTCTCATATCATGTGACAATGTGGGCAGTCAACCGTAGGGTAATTAAGCCACGTGGTTACCGATATAAAAGCCTATTTTCCCTTTTCTCAGGCTGACCGTCAAAGTAGCAACATTTTACCCGTGCTTTTTTCACTTTTCCAGTTTAGTCCCTATTAATTGTCTCCACACTAAAGTTTGTGGCGATATCCAGCTCCGAAAAGAGAGCACTCTGGATAGGAAACATAAAAATTGCTTTGGTCAAGAAGGATCTCTCCTCCTCGAATTGAGGACAGGATAGACACTACACTTTGAATTATTTATGTGCATAAAATATAAAAAAATACATTCGGAACAAATTAGACATAAGGCCATTAAAAGTGTGAGAATCGTTGGTCATCCTTTGTCAAAAAGGATAAAAATGACTCTAGAATCCTCTCAGTCACCACAAGACCACATTTAGTTTAGGGGCCATCCTACTTAAAATATTCCCAAATTTGTTTGAAATTTAATTTTTCATTAAAACATTTATTTACAGAAATTCATTGGATCAAAATGGAGAGTGGGAGAAAGACAAAACAAAAACGTTTAGAAAGAGCAGTTGGTCCTTAAAGAACGCGATCAGATCCTGATCAAAAGATTCAACCTTTTATGTTACTCTCAGATGCAATGTTCAAACCACCATTCACGTTACGGCCAGGATCATGAAAACACTATTTGTCTTTCCTTGTCCCATGTTGGCAAGACGTTGTCGATTGCATAGGATACGTCTGAATAACATGCAGAGGATTCAAACCGGGCCGTCAGTTCAGCTGAAAAGAACCGGAAGTGTAACATTACCACTCCAGGTACCAAACTGTAGGCTGATCGACTGCCTGCGGTTGATTTTGGCCCCTGTGAGCGTTTCATAACGTCTGAGCATCTGTCACTATCTTGATGTCTCGGAAGCACAACACAAAGATGGGGATGTCCTTAGTGAACACAGAAACCCTGGCTCGCATCCTGAGATTCCATGTTAGACCAAACTTGCCATCTCATTCCTGAGGTTGTAGAGTAGCAATTCGTGGGGAACACCAAGTCCCGGCAATTTATTGCAGTTGACCTGCTTCAACACAACCAATACCTAGCGCTCTTTAACTCTGCCTTTGCAACCAACTGCTCAAGCCGCGTCCAGGCAAGAGTTAGTCAGCTAAATAGTTGCCAAACTGTGTGACCAGGAGGTTGGGCAGTTGGGTGAAGTGCTTTTCGAAATGCTCTTGAAATCCCTTGCAAATACCAGAGTGGATCAGTTGGTACATCCATCCAGGTGCTTGACTGTTTGAATATACCTATCTGAGCCGCGCCAGGAAACTTCCTTACACTCACTTGCATCAGAGTGCACAGCTTTGTTGGATACTTTCCTTAGCTTAGCCTTAACTACTTGGCCCCCATAATGTTCGCTAGCCTGGCTTCATAGGTTCTGCTTATCTAGCTCTATGCTCACAGTATGCCCCCCTGGTTAGTTTCTCTTCTAAGTGCTTTTCTGCCTTCGCCTTATCTAGTACAAGATGCTGAGCGTATTTGACAGAAAAGATTCTGATCTTAGTTACTTACTCTCGGTAACAACCTCCACTGAAGCCCGCTGGATAAGTAGTTATACCTTTCTCCAGTAGTTCAGCAAGAAGATATTCAACTTCCAGTATCCCGCATGTTTAAGCCTATATCCTAAGTTCAACCTGACCATAATTAGTTTATGGTTTGATTAACCAAGCCAGTGGAAAGTAGGAAATAATATAAAGTCTATGTCGCCTCTTCTAACTAACATCCTATTCAAATAAGTTTTCAGGTAGGAAGGTACGCCCCGGATGATTGATCCAAAACCTGTCAACAAGATCGCATCTTGCAATCAGGTCAGACAGGCTGCTCTCACACCTCTCCGGCCCTCTAGCTTCCCTCCCCGACCTTGTCTACCTTGAGATCAAGGATGGCATTCCAATATCCCATAAAAACTACTCACTTCAGACACATGACGAACTCGTTCAGATTATGAAAAAAGGAGACCCTCTCAGGAACAGTGTTGGGTGCATGAACCACGACTACTCGCAACTCAAAATCTTTCACGGCAATATCGGTCACGACTAACCTGCCCCTCCCACATCCCAATGAATAATATTGACTGTTGCAGAACGAGTGTGTTTCACGAGCAAGGAAACACCTTCTCCCAGGGATTCCCGGATACTGAGAAGACGTCAAAATCTCTTGTCAGCACCTGAAAATCCCTAGACAAAACTAAGTGTGTCTCCTTGATCGCACTACATCCACTCACAGAGATAAGAGATCTCTCCTGATGTATACCATCCGGTTTAAAGACCTCAAGCTCCTCATATTAAAACTAGCCAAGCACAGGGTCATGGACTTACCTTAAGCAGTGTCGCATTCAGTTCTGAAGTCTACCGGTGAAAGGACACCACACTATATGCCATTCTCAATGTGATCAATTCTTTGATATCCTTGCTGTTGTGCGCTATGCTGCCAATTTCCAGGGGAAACATTAGCTTTAAGGCCCTATAAAAAGAGTGGATGCACTAAGAAAAGTACCCTTCCATTGCATTCTGGTAAAAGTCCATCCAAGGAAGCGTATTTGCCCTTGGTTAGTTTTATTCCCAGTATTACCCTCTTGGTGACCTCCAACATTTGCCAGAGCTTTTGCAACCAGCTGGAAGCCTTACAAATGTTGTCATGATTGGGGCATTCAGGAAATTGGTGGGGTCCTCGACGTCTTTTCCCATATCTGATGGAAGGATAAGTCCATGCTGATACAGGCAGTCAATCTTGTAAATGTCACTGCAAGAAGGACACAGATTGGCTCCTTTTCATCACCGGCTCAACTTGCTCTTGTCTAAAGGATTCGGAGCAGGGTGGTGGCAGTGTGTGTGTGCAGTAGTTGTTGCAGGTGTTATTGTGGGGGGGGGGTCGGTGTTTGCATTGTTGTTCAAGGTGTGGGAGTTTGCTGTGTGTGTTGGGATGGTGTATGCTCCATGGAGAACTATGAAAGTTTTTCCTCCTCCTTGCGCTTTATCTTGTTTATTTTATTTTTCTGAGTCGAAGGAGGGTGGGGAGCAAGTTTGTGTAAGCCTCCTCTTCAGGAGTCTCGTTTTCCTTTTAGTCCCCTGTCTCTTTTTCAACATGGGGGCATTCTGTTTTTTTTAGGCTGCTGCTCACAACTGTCCCTATTCCTCCTCTGCTCCTCCCAAAGGCTCTGCTGGCCTTAAGGTTGATGTTGGCATAGCAATTAGAAGTGGAGTTGGCTTTGAACCAGGGACTGGTTTGGCTGGGCACTGTATTTTTAAGAGTTCTTTGCCATGTGGCGTTGCTTCTCGCAAAACCAGCAGTGTGGACAACTGCCATATTCCAGCCTCTGTGTATCAGCACTGCTGGAATTGCGGCTTCAGCCTCATGGCGACTGTATAGTCCACCATGTGGACTCTGCTCCTGGACCTTACAGGGTCCACTTGCTCCACATCCATAAACTGGCTGAAGTACGCACCCAGTAAGTTGAGGAATTGTAAACGTAGATCTGAGTTCTCGTTCTGCCCTGGTATTCAGGCTGTAGCTTCACACCTGCTCCTCATTTCTTTCTGGGAAAATCGTTCTCCTTTATCCTTTGAGAGGAGCAGGATGTCTCACATGGCAAAGCTTTTCTAGCATACGTAAGTTTCCAAAATGTTTAGTTTCTTCGAAAGCTTCCCCGTGTCTTCCTTTTTGAGTCCCAGGGGGCGATTTTACTTTCAGTCTGGGGTGAAGAAGTATAAGACCCTATCTTCACTCGCCTCCTTGGAACCAGAAACAGGCTACAGTACATTCCCCTCGATCTACTGTGTGTACTGCCTTAACTTCTTTTTTGTCTTTTGGGGAAATCTTTTTCTCTCGTGTTTCCCCTAAGTGAACTCCCTCGGTGGTGCTGCTGTGGCCTCCCTCTGGCCCCTGATGCTGGACCCAGGTGTGCACTGGCGTTTGGAAGAAGAGCCTCTCTTCTGGAATGCCTGGAGGAGTTTTGTAGTAGAGGGAATCGCCACATTTGGTGAAACCGCCACTTTTACCTTTTCTGCTCTCAAGCTGGGAGAGTTCCGACTCCTGGTAGCAGAACAACTCTCTTAGGGTGGGTAGTCACCCTGGCTTCAATTACTACCTCTTCTACGTCCACCCCGGTTGGGGGAGCCTTGGTATTGTTTTTCGTTTTTTTTGAAGACGGTGGCTGCTTTCTTTGCATTCTCCTATTTTCCGTCGGTTGGACAAGGGTAAAAATCACGATTTCAACTAGTATGGATACAGGGTATTTAGAAGACTGGTTTTGGCATGAAATAAGCGCGCAAAAAACAGAAAAAGGGAGGAAGATAAAACTGAGAAAGGGGGAAGGAGCGTTAATGTGAAGAGAGAAAATTTGGTGGCCTCTCCCTAGCTCATCGAAGGTTGAAGAGAGTTGTTATGCCTCGACCCCAAGAGAAACAGAAAGATATAATAAACTGAAAAATTCTAAAAAAGAGAGAGAAGCATTTCTGCATTCCCGCTCCATAAGAGAGAACAATCAGCACTAAAGACACGAGATTTAGTTAAGATCAGAGAACAGATACTACCTTTAGATTTTAAACAAATTATCAGTTCTCATCTTTAAAATAACGAAAGATATAAAGAATTTGAAATAAGATTACATGATTCCATGTTATAACTGGGAATTCAGAAGTCTATGACTAGACTTCAAACGTTAAAAGAAAAAAAACTCAGTTCGGTTCAATTCCTGTAGAAGCAGAAAATCCCTCTGTATAACTTCGAGCTCCAATGAACGAAAACAATTCGGCTCACCACAGAATCTCACGTTTCTCGTTGCCTTTTCTTCTGATTTTCTTGTCTTTTTATTAGCAGATTTTCTCAGTTAATTCCGCTTAACCAATCAGAAAAAACAATCCGCTGGCTCACTATTTGTCATGATAATTAAATCTATTATTATTGTGCAGCAGCCAGTAGATTTGCTACTTCGAGGTTGAGTGTTCAATCCTCACTAGAAAACTAGTAAGCCAAAACTTATTTCCTTTCCCATCTGCAAGCCAGGCAAAGGCGGACCCTCTTACTGCGGGGAAGAACTAAGTCCGGGCCACCTCCACCGCTCGATTCTGGCTCAAGATCATCAATTCCTTCACACATGTCTGCTTTTTTATCCAGTACAACCTTTATGCCACTCCAAAAATTTAAATAGGAAGCAATTTCTTTTATGAATTGAAATGAAATGTTTGAAGAAAAATAAAATTAAAGTATTGTAAAGAAATGTGAATTTCTTTTTCTTTTTTAAAATTAAGAATGTTTAAAAACTGCTTTTTTAAAAAGTAAATAAAAAAAAATCCGAATACGATAAAGATGAAAAACATTTGACCTTATTTTGTTATTTTGCAGCAGGGAAAGATAAAAATGACGAGACTCACTAAAAAGCAATTTTATTATCTCTGGTCAGTCATGTATGAAATTAGATTGACCATAGAAAGTTCACATTTGAAGTGGACACCTTCCATGGAAGCAGAACCTTTTATAAACGATTCAAAATGACAGGAGTTTTCTTCTTTCCGACAACAAAACTTCTCGGGTGAAAAAACAAACATTAGAGGTCACACATGTCAGCCTTTCAAAATCCTCGTTTCGACAAAATAAAATTAAAAAATTGAACAGCAATTTCGATATCGTAACAATATTTCGAGACTGGCACCGCTGTGGCTGAGTGCTTGACTGGTGCAAGAGACACTATCACTATCATATAAAATGAATCGTTTACAATAGATATTATGTTTCAGAATAATATAACCCCAAAACGATTGATATGACATAAAACAGACATACAAAACGAATCGCTGAATCATTTACAATTGTTGTATAAGGAGGGTGGTTGGTACTTCCTTTCTTCGCTGCATAACACTGACAGTGAGGATTCTGTTCATCACAACTTCTACTACTGGGAAAGGATGAGCTATTCACCCTTCTCTTGGACACTGTGGGCGACTAGCTTGTAGGAAATTACATCAGAACCAGAAGAGGAATGAGGTCGCTACTGTATCCTGGAGGTCAGATGGTAAGCCTCCTTCCCACTCCTATCGGGGAAAGTTGGGCATTTAAACAACCATGGTTCACTACATTCCTTTCCAGAAATATGAATAAACATGTGAACCATAGAAAGGGTGTTATTGTCTCTTGATAGCTTTTTGGTCTAGGTCGATATGCGAGTGATTCAAATTCAAGATGGTTGGTTGGAAAAAGCAAACACCTACTTGACGACGAGAGAGCGATTATTATAACCGTTATTATCAGATAAGTGTATGACCAAAGCATGGAGCCAACTCACCAATACGACACTAATAACTTCTAAAATACACACAAACATAAAATACAGCGTCACAAAAAAGAATATTGTACAAAAAGTGCACAAACAGCTCTTGGATAAAAAAAAAAAAAAAAATTTAAATTAAAAATCACTAAAACATTTTTTTCTAGATCAGATGAACCGAAATTAATAACCTGAAAATTATTGCGGATTTTAAAATTCTACCAGTATAACTATATGAATTTGCTATCCAGGCCATATTGGGCATTTTAATTAACGTTGTAAATGTTGGGGTCATACTGGAACGACAACAAAATAAACAATAAAAGATCGATTTTGGTAAGAATATGTTATATACTGACCACTTTCATTTATTTTACAATATTTTGTTTCAATTTGGGTTAAGGTTTAACAACTTGTCTGAATTCAAATACAATGTCCATGTGGGTAAGAACAAGTTAACCACTTCTCACATTACAAACATTAATAAATAGGTTTTCTTCTTTTTTTCTATTAAACTTTCTTGATAAATCATTTTTTATAATAGAAAATTCTTATATTAGACAAGAAAAAATAAATGTGTTATTGAAAAATTACTAAAAAAAAAATATTCAGACTTAGTTCTTTTTGTCTAGTCAGAATATTAGCAGATACTGATGGTTGGCGCCAGGGTCTATTACAGAAAGATTATACCAGAATAGCAAATTATATTAATTGAGAGACAGAGGGATACATAGAGAGGGAAAGCGAGAGACGGAGAGAGTTCTGTAAACATAATGATGCCGTGATATGGTGTCTCAAGGGAATGAAAGTCAATTTTGACAGAGACCTTTGCCCGACAAGATGACAATATTGAAACGTTTCTTATTGGCAATGTTATTAAAGATCAGAAGATCTAAACATTCAAAGAAAATTGGTTCCAACAATCATTCTCTTTTGACTTCATTGGATTTAAGTTAATGTCCAAACATATACATACATATACATTATATAAACTAGCTGTCCCGACGTTGCATGGAGTATTTAATGTTTTTTTTCCGCATTGCATATAAAAATTGCCGAATTAATTGAGTATTATTAATTTGAAATATTTAGGACGCATTACTCAAAGGCGAAAGTTCAATCACATAATTGCCTTCGAATTTGATCTTTTTAACTCTTAACTTCATCATTAGTGAGACAAAAAACGGAATTTTCATTGACGATTTATTAAGGCTTCTGCAGCATCACCAATAGTTCTAAATCCCACAAACCATATAGAATGCAACATAATAATAATAAAGTTGTCCAGTAGTGTAAAATAAGTGTTGGAAAAATAATTCTAAACTGTCTTAAAATCAAAGCTCATTTAGTAAATATTTTTGAAAAGGGAGGAAAAGGAAAATAATTATTTAACTTTCTCATAATATAAAAAGAATTATCTATTTGGAGGACTGAACAAATGTTATTTAAAAGGGCGAATTAAAATAAAATAAAAACATTAATTTACCTTTGATTAACCACAAAACAGGAAAAAGTGCCCTCTCCCTAAAAAGGGAAAGAATTTTATCAAATGCGACTGGGATAACTGAACTTTCATCATTCTTTAAAGAGAAATGTGTATTTTCTTCCGAAAGAACAGTTGCTGTAAAATGATGAAATAGAGAACAATTAAAAATAATTTACGTGATTAAAATAAGATGCTTCACCCCCAAAATAACTATGTATTGGGTTGGCCGATAACTTTGTTCGTTATTTGAATGTCATCTTTCCGGCTTATTAAAGATCGTTTTATATTCCTATTTTTCAAATCCTGTATTTGGTGTAGGAAGTATGTTGACATCAGTGTGCAATAAGAAGTTCTTATATTTTTTGCTTGTATTTCAGGCAGTGAAATGGAAAATCAAGCAGAACACTACCAAATCTGATTTTTTTTACTACAGAAAAGGAAAAAAGCTAAAGCAACCTGCATAAAGATATGCCATGTGTATGGGGAGAATGTTGTTACAGAACGAGTGTGCGATAAATGGTTTACTCGATTCCGAACAGGACATTTTTCAGTGAAAGATGCTCCTCGCTCTGTTCGGCCAATGATGATTGACAGTGACCAAATGAAAGCGGTAGTTGAATAAGATTGCCGTTTGACAACCAGATAAATCGCCGACATTCTCAAGATTTCCAAATCGAACGTGGAAAATGAATTGCATTAATATCCACCTAAAAAAAACGAACGAACATTTTTGTCAACCAAATATTTATTAAAATATCACAAAAGTGAAAGAAAAATCCTCAGAATATATATTGTATTAAAAAATAGGGGAAAAAATTGTTAAAAAAAAGAAAACGGCCGAATAAATTTTGGTTTTGTTAAATGCGAGGGGAGATGATAAAAAATTATAAATAATTGGTTTCTTAAAAATGAAATCTGTATTACATTCAGATGTAAGAAATCACGGAATGGTCGCAGCGTTATGTAAATTGATGAAATCGAGAACAATTGTAAAGAAGTGTCTAAAATAATTATTCCTCTCCCTAAAAGAGTATTATTTATTAAAATATCGAAAATCGTGAAAAAATAAAACAAAAAGCATATCGTTTTAAAATAATAGAAAACAATATACGTTGAAAAAGCTAAAAGCAGAATTTTTGTTGTTTTGATTTGAGCACACTTAGTATACACACGCAAACACACATTTGTCATTCGGAACTTTGGTTTCTCCTTTGATTCGTATATGTTTAAACAATATTATTTTGCAAATAGATATTGTGATCGCGTTTCTGTGCATACACATGCAAACGAAAAGCCAGACAGTGTTAATTTTCATCTTCTCAGTACTATGTTATATGAAATATTATTTGTAATAAGTAAATGCAATAAACTAAGAAATAATGTAGAAAAGTATCTATTTAAACGATGTCAGATATGTGAATTGTGGCAACCATTTACAAAAATGTGCATTCATGAGAAACGGTGCGAATGCATTGGTTAATCGTACATTGCTTTTCAAATTAAAATAAACGGTGAATCTCTACCAATTCATGCTATTATCAGGCCGGATAAAATATGGAGCCGATGAAATAGATTGGAATTACCTTTTCATCGTGTGAATAACTCGGATTGTAGAATTACGTACATAACTGGCTAGGCAGAATCAAATATCGATTTGGCAGATGCAATGTAATTTAGGGCCGATGACGAGAATTTCACAAGAATCTAACAAACTCACAAAAAGTCCCAAGCACGAGCGACACCATTTGTAAATTACCGTTAACATAAGAGGTAATGTTATTTGAGGCAACGTCAGGTCACATGTTAAAGCAGTGAATTTAGAAAGCATAAAAAAATCTTTTTTTAAATAAAAATATTTTGTAAGTGTGTTTATAGCAAAAATAGTATTATATCCTGTAAGCCTTTTTTATTAATAAAATCTAATAGCGCACTATTATCATTAATTCGTAATGGTATTGGCATTTGTTGCCGATAACAAAAAGGCAGCTATTTTAATGTAAATTTGCTGCTGATAATTCCTCGAGAAAAATAGTTCGAGCAGGATAAAGTATATGAGAAAAAACGAAATAAAGATTATGTAACAACATATATTGAGCGCATTATATGTACAAAGTATTTTGTCCCTATTCGGCTTGGTTTCGGAATCATATCTGAGCAATCATTTCTTATTTTTCTAGTATTACTAGAATCCCAAACGTTTCTTAGGAAGAAATGAGAACCTTGTTCCTAGCTCTGAACCCATACTATCATTTTGATCTTACATTATTAACTTCTAAAATAAAGTAAGACATCATCTTTGCTGTTTATAAATATCCAGTGTGAACACTGACTCCATGATATTATAGAAAAGAAAATCCCAATAAAAAATGAATACCATCATTGGATTCTTTAAAAGGTTTTACACTGGAAAGTTATTTTATTCTTCTATTGATCTTTGTTTTCAATTGAATCCATTGGTAAGAGATAATTGAAACCATTGACACTAGTGACCTCAGATGGAATTGGAGGATAATTTGAATGGTGGCATGAAATTCCTTGGAAATGTTTACTTTTATTGAAACTGATTAGAATTTTCTGTTAACATATCGATTTCTATAACAGGCAAACCAAGTTTCTCTTTTATATTTATTTATAATGATATATATGGCTTTTGCATGTCTGAAGAAGGTAGGAAATATACCGAAACATTACTTGAAATAAAATATATATAAAAATATCCTCTATGTAATATATATATATATATATATATATATATGTATTAGATAGAGATTATTTTTAAAACAGCTTTTAGCAGCAATTAATATACGAAACAAAAGTACACACATATATATATATGAGATGTTGAATATATACAAAGTCGATATTTATTTGTGTGCTATAAGAATCGATATGTAAATATTTAGAACATTCCAATATGTTTCAATTAGGGTTCAAATTCTTATAGAATCTAAAGACATCATCGAAATCTTACTTCAATTCCATCTGGGAGCACTAGAATCAATTATCGGTTAGGTCCATAAAATAACTAATATATATTAGGACGTAAAAACAAAATTCCTTTTTCTTTATAGACTTTCTTCGTTTCAGAAAAACTAAAATAAAATTAAGCAAAGAATATCTCAGTTAAGAACGTATTTAAAGGTTTAAACATTTAAATAATTATTTAATTCATATTTCTTAAGATTTAATATAAATAAAAACAAATTCGTTAAAACCATTTCCTGTTTTTGCAACTTTATTTTCTTTGAGAAGACAAACAAAGTTGTTTTTTTATTATTTGACCTCATATTGTAAATCTTACTTTTAAACTTTTCTAACAAGGCAAAAAATATAAAGATGATATATTTTTAATTATTTTTCCTAAAAAAACGTCCGATCAATAATCTATATCTACACGGGTTATGCGTGAATACTGCTAGTTAATAATATAATGCAAGTAAGAAAAAAATAAATTTATATCGACCATTCACAGAAACAGACCCCACTATTAACAATACATAAGCATTGTCTCTTTCATATTTCTAGTGACAACAGTACTATCCTAACACTTATATACAGCCTCAAAGGGTTTTCAATCTCACAGATCCTAACTAAACCTTAATATCATGTGAGAGACTTGACGAAAGAGGGGGGGAGAGGCATCCTGAGAGCGTGAAAGAGAGGTATTTCTATATTTCAGTGTTTACCTTTATATTAACAGCTAATGAATGAAAATTAGGCCAGTACATTTGTACGTGTGAATCAAAGAAGAGTAAGCAAAACAAAACAGAGCTGTAAATGAGTCCCAAGAATAACAGAATTACCAAATTCTATGATGTTTGCTCTGTTGATTTAAGTGCTTTTCCTTATCTCTTGGGAAAATTGGCATTTTCAGACGATCGTACCATTCCGTTTATATCAACAGGGTTACATGAAAACAGTCATAAGAATATTCACACGTTTAAAAAATATTGACCAACCTAAAAAAATTTTTTGACTCGCTTTTCAAAAGTTAGTTTATTTGTTCAGTGTTTTATACAAACTTTTAAATCATACGTAATCTGTACTAACGTTCCAATAATTTCAGAATTCAATTATTCAGCTCTTATTCAAGCTCTTTATAATGAGGATAAAAAAAATGTGTGTACATTCCTTGCAAGAGTTAAAACAGCTGCCAATATCAACAGAACATGAAAAGAGCTGAACATAATGCTCAACACCGCCTTACGCACAGTCTCTGGCTGCCTGCGTGCTACACTGATCAACCAACTAATGATACTTGTCGGCATTGCACCACCAACCCTGCGCTGTGAAGCAGCTGTCCTTGTACTGTCAGGAAAAGTCACAATCGATGAAGACCACTTTCTCCACAGCTCGTCATAGGGACCTCTTCATGAGCTCACCTGAAGTTACGACACCCATTCATGGAGCATGCCCACCAGCTCCTGCTTTAACACCCGCTGACGTCACAAAACGAATCTGGCTCAAACGTCACTGGACGGAGGAATGACAGGCAGCAGATCAACCAAGGCTGCACAGATTCGTCGAAGAGCCGGATGAACAACCAGGCATAGACCTCCCTCACCGGCAGTGGACAATGCTCAACTGCCTCAGGACCGGTGTCAGCTGTTTCGCCACGACCATGAAAAGATGGAGACTTAGGGATTTGGCTGTCTGCAACTGGTCACCCTGAACAGACAGTCGACCACTTCATCGAGTCATGTCTAAAACATCGACCATCCAACGGCAAAGCCGACATAACTGTGCTAGACGACGAAACGTTAGCATGGCTTTTCTCAACCGAGCTGGTGATCTGACAACGGGATGCTGAAGCAAATGAAAGATGAAAAGAGAAGGTTCGACAAGTGATTGGACACTACGAATGGAGTATGGTCATGCACTCTTAACAATGAACGTTTAAAAATAATTGTTAAACAAAACCCATGTCAAAATCTCAAGCAAATGTCTAAAGCACTTGATGTCAGTATTTCAACGATGTCTGATTATCTGAAGCAAATCGATGAAGTGAAAAACCTTGATAAATATGTTATGTATGAGTCTGATGAATAATTGTTTCTGAAATTTATTATTTTCTGAACAATCAAATATATCTTAGGAAGTTTATTTGTTCATTATAGAAATCATTGTTAGCAGATCACCATGAGGCTTTATAAGGGTATCAATTTATGGGAAATCTAATGCCACAATTAAAATTTACCTATAAAGGTCATTCAGAAACACTAAGGACCACTTATAATATAGCGGAGTAACATCATGCAAAATAAAGAAACTGCAATTGGAAGAAAGCTAAAACGAAATAAATTGCTTTCGGAATAAACATTTACCTTATATTTTTAGACAACTGAACAATTTGATTCAACTTCCATATTGAACCAGCCCTATACCCCAACATCTGTCTAATTTCCCATTCATCCATACACACACTCTGAACTCTAGTTTATATTAAAAATACTGTTACTATTGTAACTCACCTGGAGTTCTCACACCAGTTCTTACCAGTGATTTCTTACTGATATCGACCCATGGTTTTCTCTTGAGTCTGAGTAACAGCAACTCTTCTAAATATTCCAGCAGTACTCTTTGTTCCATTCCATTAATATTGTAACTGCCTAACATTCACAGGTAACATGAATTGGAAAAAATACATAGAAGATATTACCAAGCCTGCTGCAAAGAAAGTGGACTCCCTCTACCGTGCTAGAAAACTTATCACACTTGACAGTGTCCTATATCTCTATAAAGCCACCATCCGCCCGTGCATGAAATATTGTTGTCACATCTAGGCTGGTGTACCATCCACTAGTCTCTCCCTCTTAGACAGAGTCCAGAAAAAGAGTATCTAATAGGTCCCTCACTATCCACCAAGCTCCAACATCTGTCCCATCACCGCAATGTTGCATCCTTGTGCTTGTTTTACAAGTACTTCAATAGAATGTGCTCTGGTAGCCCCTCGACATAAATACATTTGACTATCCCAACAACTAGCTAAATCCCATCCATTCACTGTGCAGGTCCCCAGATGCTGGAAAGCCTTCTACCCCAATAGCTTTTTTCTTCGAGCTGCCGACCTTTGGAACTCCCTCCCTGCTCCCTGTTTCTACGACTGTAAAACTCCAAAATTAGGATGACCCCCCAAAAGTTTCACCCTAACTCTCAGTTGCCCCTTACATCTATAGTGGCAACTTACATTGTTTGAAATGTTACTCATGAAAAGCAGAATTTGTAATCAGTATTTACTCCTCTAGATCTGTCGTGTTCTTTTTATACCCATAAATATAAACAGGCTAATGTTGAGAAGGATGTGACTCCTCACCACATACAATCGGTCATTCACTATAAAGAGGCTATATTTTATGTACCACAATGTTTGGATGCATGATCTAGTCGAGGACAACCCTGAACACCAACTCGGACAGGGACTATCTCTCTGCAAACCCTTTAACTCCCTTTTATTATTATTATTATTATTATTATTATTATTAATATACTAGAATTAAAAATGTATTTTAGTTAAAAATGATTAAACTCATTAGTATTTGTTTACACTCTTCTCAATTTTACCTTAAAAAATTGTTTTCTAGACATTTGCACTATTAATACAAAATCAATATATAGATCAAATTCTGTTAAATATTTTATCCAATAATTCCCAAAAATGCCCTCTTAATTCCTTTATTTACCATTATTTCTGAATTCATTCAATCCCATCTATAAATACTGTTCTTAATCTGATCTGGCAACAGGTGAAAAATTTAATTATAAAAAAAAATTCGTAACTAAAAGAAAATGTATTTATATAAAATGTATTAGGACAAATAAATATGCCGACAGTTATTAAGGGATATTTTTAATTTTTTTAATTCTGATTAACTTATTTCATTTGAATTTTATTTTTTAAGATATATCACATTAGAAAAAAAGTCTATTTTAATCATGTGATATTGCATTGCGTCTTCGAGGTCTTGCTTTTTTGTGGCGTCGTTCCTTTGATGCTGATAATGTTGATATTGTCTGATCCATGAAAAAATGATAAGTTCTCATTGGCTAGACGAAACGAAATCCACCAAGTTGTTAACACAGACTATTATGATAACGACATCTTGTTCTTCATTTATCATTTAATCATGTAAAGAAGAGAGACATAAAACATTAGCATAAGAAAACTGATGTTAAGAGCTCATTTTATTCAATGTACACGAATCCATTTCTAATCAGCTTCTATCTAAAAGTATCTTATCTTCGATTATGTCACATGTTTTTTACTTTTGTTTCCTCTGTTCCCACACGTCAAATTGACTTATTGAACTCTTTCTGACACTTTCTTTGGCTATTTTCTTAGATGTATTTATGACCATCCAATATACAACAGTGGGACAAGACTAGAGTTTGGTCATTGATATATTATCTGATTTCGGCTTCTAGTATATTCGTTTTATTTTTTAGATGTCTAGAAATATCACCAATATAAGATAAGGAGCCTCTATTACATTCAATTTTATATATCCCTGCCCATATAATTTTGTTTGTCATTTTTTCTCTCACTTTGATAAAAATCACTAATTGTTTTTGAAGACGTAATTATTTTTAGCAGGTTTACAATCCAAACACTGAACCCTGATTTCAGGATCAATCAAAGTAAAGATGATTCTCTTTTAAAGTATACATAAGAAATAAAATGCCTTTTTCTTTAAAATTTACTTCACTTTTCAATTTGATAGTGATAAAAAGTCGGTAGAAAGATCAAATAACACATAATACATACCATGTATTAAGTTGGAACGAAAGTCTCGGTTTCTTAAAGTAAATATTTAGTTAGATTTTAAGGTGTTTAACTTCTCAATTATATTTTAAATATACTGAAATAAATAACATATCAAATTTTCTTTGCGGTTTTGTCCATTTAAGTTGTTCAAGTTGACTCAAAACAAAGAACCAACTTGACGGATGCAGTTCAGGGACTAAGCATGGGTTTCAATGCGAGTCAAGTCACTATTCATTGTGAATTGGTAAAGCTTGGTTAAATGTCAAAAGTTGCAAAATGGGTTCTATATGATCTCTCATCAAGATAATGCTGGGCCTCATGTTTTACAAAAGACCCAACATATCCAATAACGATGTCTGAGAAATCATACATCACCCATTATATTCGTCAGACCTCGCACCAACAGATTACCACTTTTCATTTTTAAAGATCATTTTAATTCATTAAAACTTACTTAAAAAGAAAGGAGTCTAAAATGGGTTAGTTTCTCTTTTCTGTTCAAATACTAAGTTATCTGATGAATGTAGCGTTAAAATCCTATTGACAGACGAAGAGAACAGTAACTACATTAAAGATTAAATAAATCTGATATTTCTTTTTGTTGTTTTATTGATTCGGATTCATAGTTGAACATGGTGTTTGAATCTTCTTTTAAGTCGGGACATCCTGTCCTGCTGTAGCACGCACTCTGAGTATGCTCAGCCAGCTTCCACTAAAGGAAGAAGTTTCTAAGGAATATCAAATTCACAAATTGTATTGTAGGATAGAAGTGAATAACTCATTCTAACATTTAATAACTTTATTGAGTCGTCTTCGTTAGTACGTGAACAAAAAGAGAAAGAGGTTAGTATGTCCAAAAGTATGGATGAAGACAAAAGTAAAGGAAGTCCATTACTATAATTCCCCAGTGAGTAGAGAAGAGAGAATAGTTCATAACATAGAATGTTTGTACACCGGCTACGGTGTCAGGACGCGTTCATGTGTGTATGTAAGTGTGTCTGTTCACATGTAAGCAGTTATGTGTGTATGTTATATTAAGTCCACATGTATCAGGCAGTAGCCATTTTGGATCCTTGTCTTATTGTCAAAGTCAAACCCAGGGCCAATGGCCCGGGAAGATGTCTCTTGCGTCGCCCGAGAGGGGTGACGCGTGTTTGGCTTGTAGCAAACTGCTACAGTATCCCACTCAGATGAGATATGTAACGTTAGTTTTTGCAGAGAAGTGTCACCATCCTCTACCATACAGCACCTGGTATTCCCAAATGATCACCCATCTGATATTGACCAGGCTCAACGTCACTTAACTTCGTATTCTAATGAGTACCGGCGTGCATGCATTTATGATGCGTGTTCAGTGGTAAATTACTTACTGGAGTATCACTATTTGATTTAAGTTGGAAATGCTGTTGCCAAAGTAAATTTTAATCATCTGCCATGGTGTTATTTCAAGGTTTTCCCCCTAGATTAGTTGCCCTACTAAGGCTTTTGAGTATAGTCTACTCTATTTCATGCATAGGGTGGGATGAAAGATGGATTCGTACCTTCTCCAAGACTATTACGAAAAGTAATGCAATAACTTTCATAGAACTTGAACATAGCACACTGAAGCCACAGGTTTTCCCAGTAACTACTACACCAGCGCCACTTCCTGGGGTGTATGGGTGACGGTGGGGAAACTAGTCCATTTATAAAAAGGTATTATTGTTTGCTATTAAATAACAGAAGAACTACCTAGATATACCATGAAACAGAAACCAAACCTACAGCCGTTTCGCTAGTCTATTTTGCAACTCATTCCCCATTTGGATGAATACATTAACATTAAATGGATGGACTTAACAACTATATTCTGCTTGTCTATATATGCCCTATTTAATTACCTTTACACCAGGGAAATGTTAGACACAAGATCGGATTTGAATGTAAAGAAAAATCAAAGGGACACTCTGGAGTAGGAACAATAAATACCGGTATAGTTGCATTGGCACTACCTCACAATTGAAGGTGCCTGGAATGACAGAGAAAGGGGGGGGGTATCATTTTGCCACCTCCAAAGGAGAAGGTAATGACAACCGAAAGACACATTCTGACTCTCGGTTCGGACTTGCTCAGGTGCCTTGTGTTTGAATGAACTATGGTCTGGCTCAGTCCTACGAGGTGCACCCTCGCAGGCATTACCTACTCTTCGAGAAGGAGGGGCAGTTGGTGTATCAACGGTTGGTTGAGGCGCTCATATTGGATAATCTTGACGAGTCAGGTTTTGGCTACTTATTTCCGACCAGAATGCCCTTGCAGGAAAGCTGGTTTTCCTAACCTTCCAAAATCGTGCCACATTTTCTTTCAGTAGGATAAATTAAAGCAATACTCAAATTACTTCTGACTTTACTTAAGACATTAACTGAATGACAGAATGTAACAATTAATACGAATATCGATTTATCAAAGACTCACTGGAAGGTTTACACCAACTGCAATCACCCGCTCCCGGTCGGGTTTTATACATGTGTGCGTGCGTGTATGTGCTTGAAACACTTGCCTGCCTAGCTACAATGAAGAGTTGTCATAAAGTGAAATAGTCTGCCTGTGGACAACTACATATGGCCGCCTTTCGTGGGTAGAGCAGTGTGGCAAGTAAAATCTAACTACCATTAGGGATAATGCAAAGCTCTTCGTAAAAATGAATAGAGCACTCGTTGGTAGTTGAAAGTTTTTATATAAACATTGAGATTTCGATTACTTGTGTCTGAGAGCCAAAGGTTAAAATGGACAAAAGTAGTTTAATGTCGATCTCAGCTTTAAGCCACACTGAAGAGCTGTGATATAATGAATCAGTTTGCAAATGGATATATATGTATATATACATATATATATATATATATATATATATAGATTAATGTAAAAAAATATATATAAATTAATCTCGCATTGTTAATGGTTTACATTTTCAATTTTATTTACATATCCAACAATGCTTTAAATGGATGACCAACCAATATTACTTTACCTACATGAGCGAGCCAGGCTCTTCGTTCGACACCGGAATTTGAATCATGGCCGTCAACACCACCAGTGTGGAGAGACGTTTTATCAAGTAACTAAGAAATAATTTTGGTTATTCTTGTTTTTGATAAAAAAATAAATAAATTAAAAAAATGACGCAATAACTGGTCACCTCTGAAGATGGAATTTGTTCCGAAATATAAGATTAATGTAAAAAAAATATATATATAAATTAATCTCGCATTGTTAATGGCTTACATTTTCAATTTTATTAATATATATATATAGTCTCGGAAGTTTCTCAACCATTAAAACTATATAAAAAAAAATATATATATATAAAAAAAAAAAATTTAAAAAAAAACAAAAAAAACTTATAGTCTCAAGTCTTCCAGTGGAAAATCACTCATGTAAGTCAATTTATTTTTTACAGTTATTATATTAGTTAGTTTCTAACACTATTTTAAGGGATCATCAGTTGTTTACCATGAAAAACTGTTTCGGGAATTTAATATATATATATATATGTTGCAAGGTACAAAAAATATAAATGGTTTTTAATAAAAGCAGAATTTTGTTTGTCTCCGTAAATGTGGTCTCAAGAGCTTATTCGTCAAACATCTCATCAGGAGAAATAGTTGGAATAAAACTAAATATGAACAAAATTATTAGTGAGAAAAAGCAAATTAACTGCTGATGAAATTAAGCGTTTTAAAAGATTTAATTGAATGCATTGAATATATATATTTATAATTATTAATGACAATATATGTATTAGCATATACTATCAGTGCCCTTTACTTTGCAGTCTCCTTAAAAGATTCAGCTCGATGAGTGTCAATTAGTCAAACCTGACTTATATATATATATGATAAACAACTCAGAAATAATTCTTATCTCTGAAAAGGAGTTTTACTTTTTAAATATTAGGACGAACATAAATCAGAAAATAATATATACTGCAGGTAACACCATCATATTTGTTAACTTCTAGTATGCTTCTCTTTGTGTGCATGTGTCTACATTTACCATTTGTAGCACATTGTCATGTAAGGATATATAATACACACAATGCTACAAGCAAACTACACTATTCTCTTGTATTTGCATATCAATAATGAATCGAAGATTAAATTCCTCAAAACAAAGTTCGGTTAGTTGTGTTTGCGTATATTAATAATTCTTTTGTCTTGGTAACTGTCCGAATTCTTTGTCTTTCATTTATGTCATTTGCATTCCCTTTGACAATCTCAGATTGGAAGGATTACAGTATTGTAGACCCATACTCCAAAACCAGCTTGGAATTCCATCCCACCAATAAAAGACGTTCTTCTGTTCGTTCTCATTATCATCTCCTTTTAAAGAATATGTTATTCACACTCAAGTTTATCTTTTCCAGACAGCTTGTCTTCTTTAGGAAAACAATGTTGCTTGTTTTAATTTCTAATGCTTGTAGCTAATCTACCAATAATCTTGTACAATATAATAGCTATCGTGTTTCGGTATCTTTATCTTAAAGACTCCGGGGAATTTCATTTTCGAAATTATATTTTGCACGCAAAATTAATCCAATGTGAATGATAAGACATTATTATCTATGTCGGAAAAGTTAAATGTGAAACAAAGAAGCATAAATTCAGTTTATTTTCTATTGTAGTACAAACACACTTTCCATGAATTTTTAAAACAGCTATAGCTTTCTGAAGAGTACAAAAAAAACTAATACTGAAAACAGGAAATGGAATAAACAGATCCAGAAACACAGAATTTACTAAAGTAAAAATCAAGATCATCTTTATCTCCATCTTTATAAAGTTAGCTATGTTTATATATTTGTTTGTACAGGATTCACTTCAAAACTAATTAATTGATCATTATAAATTTTTCAACACACCTGCAAGGCGTAAGGGTGGGTAATGTGGGCTATATATATATAATTGAGTTTTATGCAAAAGAGGCTAGGAGGGTTGGAGGCCCTTCTTGGAAATTAAGATACTTCTATTTTTGTGAAATTTTAACAATAGGTATTAATAAATATTTCTTCAAATTGTGGTTCTTTTGGAGTATTTTAAAGGGAGTTTAGGAAGGATAATATGGGCACAACCTTCCATTTGAAAATTCAAATATTTCAGATTTGTATTGAATTTGATCTACAGTAATTATACACTAATTAAGCAAGAATCTGAATTTAAATTCCTTAAGATCCCTTAAATTTGAGACATTTCCTACAATCAAAATTATGTAATAGATTTTGATCAGAATTGGAATAAGGACTCCAGGCATAAGGTTTAGTATAATTATATCTCGATTTTAATCCTGGTAATGGGATATAAAAGTTGTGCAAATCTATTTTACCCATCCTGGGACGGGGATTCTTATAATTCTTGATACCAATTACTCTCATAGCAAAATAACTCATCCGAAACGCTCAAACATTACCAGTTCTGAATTTACATAAAACTAAAGTTTAAGGCCGCACACATTAAAGATATGTTTTTATTTTATCATCAATTTTTAGTCTTCGATACTAATTTAGCAAAAGGTATATATATGAAAATTATATTTCAAACTTATACATGACAGACCAATAAACGGTCCTATAGAGGTTTGTGGAACACCTAAAACTGCTATTTTAAACTTTAGCAACCGTGACCAAGCAAACAGTACAGAAGCTTTCATTAATCAATTTAATGCACATTTAGCAGCGAAAATGCTTCTTTTTTAATTAAGCGCTACAAAGAAAAATGCTTCTTTTTTTTTTTTTTTTTTAAATATAGCACGACAGACCGAGCTATAGAAACTCTTAATTAGATGCTTGACGCATCTACAATAAGACACATCTATTCACTTAATGCATTAAACGATAAAAAAGATATTTATAAACTTATCGAACGGACAGACAGACAGAGCATTTTATAGAGATGTATAGACGTCTTTGAAAACATTGCCACTTCCTTTATAACTTCAATCCCAAATTGGATGAAACCAACTCGGTTCACCGACTAGAGAAAACCCAAGACAAGGGCTTGTTTATTTCTCCTGAAGGTCCCTCAGTGCATCGTTAAACAGCCGTATTCAGAAAAGTGCATTGCCGTCAATTGTAAAACAGTCCATCGGTACCTTTTCTTCCTCAGAAGAAGAGCCTTAATTTCCATTTGAAAAGAGTGATTGAAATTGCTGCACTTGACGGACTGAAAATAACTCACATAATGATAGGGTCTCTCGGATGCTGAACCTATTATTACTTCCAATGTCAGCGATGGAAGCGGATAATTGTGGATAATTTGAGGAAAATTTCATCTTTCTGATTTTTAGTTTATGGATTGTTCAATGAGATTGAAATGAAGTCAATCAGGTAAGCTTTTTAAAGACATCGCATCTAATTGGTGTTTGTTTATGAGGAGTAAATGTATGTAAGCCAACACCATAGATAACAAAAATCTACATTTTGAGGTAAAAATAAAATGACATTCTACAAAACTGAAAGACTATTTTGGGAACACACACACACACACAGAGTTAAAAATGACATCATAATTTTTATAATTAAGGTCACTTGGAAAAAACAGTTATCGTTGTGTTTACAAACTATATTAATACTTCAAGCTAACTGCTGCTGATGCTCTGTATAATATCGCTTTGCTAACAGATACATTTAGCAACATAAAATTTGATGACAACCGTACCTGAACTCACCTGACTAGCATCAAAATCGCACTCTTTCACTGTGGATATCCCTAGATGTCAGATTTTCTACTCTGAGAGCGTCTTTCCTCAGACTGTTTGCCTTTGAAATTCCGGCTCTTTGTTTCCCTGACTGTACTAACTTATGGAAATTTAAATGTAACGTAAACATTTATGCCCCATTCCCCAACCAGATTGCTCTCCTATAAATCTGGCTCCATCACAGTAGCCTCTGACACTTCAATATGCCTTGTTTGGGATGAAGCAATAAAAAGAAAGAAAAAGAACACATTTTGCCACTACAAATTAGACACAAACTTAAATAGAGAACTCACTCTTCACAGAAGAGTCTTTTGCAAACTTTGTGAAACAAAAAACTCCCGTTCCCTTTACAAATTTTGTTTCAAAGTGAATTTAATTATAAATTCACTTGAAAAATCGATTGTCTTTTTTACATTAACAACAATACTACTACTTCAGTCAGCTGATGCTGATGCTTAAATTCACTACAATATATCCTGAATTACTAGTTTTTGTCTTGCAAAGAAAGAACTATTTACACAGATATTGAAAGGAGATAAGATAGTATTACAGTTTGCTTGAAGCTTTATGCATAGTGTATAAATTAGTATATTACTAGCAAAATAGTCGGTCCTGACAGAACAGTTTTGAACCAAAAGCAAGAAATATGAACCTTGTGTCTAGAATCCTTATTCCAATTTTGATGAAAATTCATTAAATGAATTTGAAAATGAAATTTAATTTCAGGTAATCGTGCTTAATTGGTGTCTAATGACCATGAATTAAATTTGTTGAAAATCAGAAATATTTTAATTTTTAAATGAGTTATGCCCATATACACCCACTACAAGCCTTTAAAATACTCCAAAGAAACTGAAATTTTGAAAATATTTATTAAGTGATGTATAATATCTATGGTTAATTTTTTTCATCAAAATGTATCTGAATTTTCACGAAGGATTTCCACTTTTTTGGCCTCTTTGCATAAAGCAAAATAAACTAAATATAACCCACATTATCCACCCTTATGCCTAGCATGTGCTCCGAAATTTATAATAATAAATTTCAGAGCATTATATATATATATATATATATATATATATATATGATTATTTTTATTTATACAGATATGTACAAAATCTGCCACACTGGCATGTCGATGTTATCGATCAACAGCTGTTATAAACAGATCTCATCAGACAGAATTAAAATCCGATCCTTCCTTCAGGTCATATTTCAGTAGAATGAAAAGGGAGAGAAAAGAAAAAAGGAAAGGAAATTTGAAATTTGGAAAGTCACATGGTTAGATTTGAGACCGTTAAAAATCAGATATAATGTAAAATGAAATGAAATAAAATAAAATTAAAATAAACTCGTTGAGGATAGAGAAAAGAAAAGAAATATATATAGATATATATATATCGGCAGGTTTTTCTCCAAAAAGATGTATGCACCCTTCGGATCATTATAACCTGTTCAATTTACTGATTTTACTCGCAAATAAGATTGATAGAGTAAGAATACATATTTAAAAATACTGACAGTAAAATTAACAAAAAAATTAAAAATTAACTTTTAATAAAAATATAGGCTACTTGGAGTAATTTCAGAATGTTCATAAAAAATGAAACCCAACCTATTCTGCTCAATACACCTTTCATATCGTGAGGAAATGGACCAACACACGTCCTGCAACATTTCCTCTACCATATTTATAATTTAACTCGAACCCATGTTAATTTTATGAACATTCTAAAATTACCCCATGCAGACTTTATTAAAATTTATTTTCTATGTTTTTAAAATTTTTTATTGACAGTATGTTTTAATTTGTATTCTCATTCTTTCTACTGTTCAATCAATCTTGTTTGCAAGTCAAAATCAGTAATTTGAACAAGTTTTAACAACTTAAAGGGTATATACATTTTTGGGGACATCCTGTATATAAAAATATACACACAACTTATTTTATACAGAGGGATATTTGAAATCTTTGACAATGCCAAATATTTTTTTAATTAAAAACAACTTTAATATTAATAGTTATACTCAGTCTAGAAATGAAGTCAAATGCCTTAACTTTGACTGTATCCAAACTAGACAAAGAAATCAACACCTCAAAGTTAGAGATGAAATGTGAAGTAAATCAAGTCTGTCCGATACCAATGAATACTGAATGTATTACATCAGCTCCATGGATAGGAATTTATGTCAACTAGAGCCTATACATAGCAACTTAATAGTGGACACATGTTGCTGAGACAATTTCATTAAGTCACTTCATCAGCAAACATAAGGAGAGTCATCAATATTTCGCTAATAGTCCATTAAGATAGTAAAGCCTAAATTGGACAACACATGCATTAAAACAGTGTTCAACTATTAAAAATAATTAACTTCATAGTTTTCATTATTTCTTGCATGGCTAGCTGAAAAAGACAGATATAAATAATATATGTATATATATATATATATATATGGGAAGAGAAGGATGAAGGTAATCCGACGTGATGGGAAAATGAAAAAGGAAAACCAAAAAATGGATGTTTTTTATGTGTACATCAACGTTTCGTCTTTATTTATAAGACTTCATCAGGATGATAAAATAGAGAAAAAATGTCATGCAAGTACAGATACATGTAGGGTAGACATATTGGGAGGAAAAATAAAATGAAATATATATATATATATATATATATATATATATATATATATATATCAAAGAAAATATATAAGATTGATTTGTCTTTATTCAGCTAGTTATACAAAAAATACAAAATTAAGTTTAGTTTTAATATTGTTGAAAACAGTTTTCATGCATCTGTGGCTTAATTGAAGCTGCACTGTCTGACTGGAAATGTTGATGACTCCTTATGTGTGCTGGTGAAGAGACTTAATGAATCTGTCTCAGAAACTTATGTCCACTTTTAACTTAATTGATGTTGAATTTTTGGAACTTCTATACTTTATGTCATAATCTTTTATATTTTTAAGTTGTTGATATATATATATATATATATATATATATATTATATATATATATATTCATGCAAACATTGTTAAAAATAACAGAATTCGTCTTTTTAATTATACCTTTATCTTTTCAAAAAATTAAAAATACTGGAAGCTATCTACATACAAACACAACCTAAAATTACTGCTTTGTAGTTCATTTCCAACAAACATTTTATGGAGGTAATGTGCTGTAACCATTAACGACACAACCTCCACATCTGATGTCATACATTCTAAGAAAATATTGAAATGTGCGTTTCACAAAATTAAATTAAACTGTTACATTTTCTGGATTAATGAAAATGTAATCATAAGTTTGTAACTAAGTGAGTTCATGCTAAATACAACTCACATGAAAACCACTTACTTCCGCTTGGCCATTTTGAAATCTTTAGGTCAGTTTTTTACAAATTTTATGCTAAAAAAATAAAACAAGAACACAACTATGCACATTACACAGATGTGCACATTACATGTTTTTTTTTTACGGTACACTCGATTCAGCATTAACTTAAGATTACAAAATACATTTTTGAAAAAAAATTACCTGTTTAGTTTTTAGAGGGTCCAGTTCTGTTAGTTGAACGTAAATTGTCTACCTACACGAGAAAATATTACCTCATACCACGTGAGGGTCAATTCACGTCAAATTTTCATAACGAACTGACCTCTCCTGCGAATGTAAATATTAAACAGGTGAGTTTTTCAATTTGTTTCATAATTTGTACATTGACGGTTCCGGTAATATTGACAATTCCGAATCTGGTAACTATGAATTGGGGATCGCAATTAAATCATCCAAATGATTTACAGTGAAACTAAATACAATTCTAATGTTATAATTTTATGTTATAAATTAAGAAAGTAACATACGTGTAAAAATACTAAGAATATACTTGCTTGTACTAATACTTTCTTTGAAATTCTGGGTAAAGTGGTATAAGTGTCCATAATAAAAAGTTGTTCGGGCATACTCTCTTAGATAAAATAAGCCATAGATGCTCGAACAGTCGTATTCGTAAAGAGAAAGTCATTCAATTTTCTGCTAACATCAGGGGTTGGTGCTAAGCAGATAAAAAAAAACGCTTCCAAGGGAAAGTTACATATGGATACATGACGGTAGTGATTTGTTTGAAATTTTTGATCTAGTAATTGTTTGGTACTTAAAACGGATACTCATGGTTTTAATTATGTCGTTTTAAAGGTTGAAGTCTGCTAGTGATTTAAAGATAAAAGATATCTGAATTAATAAATGAAAAAGTTTTTTTTCAATCTATCTTAACATCAACACAGGTTGTGCTTATTGAATTCCATGATACAACATAGTGCTTTGTATTATTTACTCCTCTCCAGGAGTTAGGCACAAGGCCAGTTTTATCCTACTCCCACAAGTAAGATGTGACCCATGGTCGGGTCGGAAAGTGGGGGTTGAAAAGCCAGCGCCCGTGAGGTGAGCACTCTGACCATCAAAAATTGCCTGGGCAGCCCCGTCGGCATTCCCCGGTAGGGGCGCCTCAGGCAGTAAGCAATAAACTTACTCCTCTCCAAAGAGGGGAGGCGAAGCCTGGGAGGGTGGACCTCCTAGAACTGCACAGGACAGACCCATAGACCGGCGTAAATCAAGCCCCGAAGGCCAAGACAATACCAGTCTATGGGGTGTAGTATCCATCGGAACAGATACTACACTTTGATCTTAGCCAAAAGGCCAAGGCCAAGTGCTTTGTATTATTTACTCCTCTCCAGGAGTTAGGCACAAGGCCAGTTTTATCCTACTCCCACAAGTAAGATGTGACCCAAGGTCGGGTCGGAAAGTGGGGGTTGAAAAGCCAGCGCCTGAGAGGTGAGCACTCTGACCATCAAAAATTGCCTGGGCAGCCCTGTCGGCATTCCCCGGTAGGGGCGCCTCAGGCAGTAAGCAATAAACTTACTCCTCCCCAAAGAGGGGAGGCGAAGCCTGGGAGGGTGGACCTCCTATAAATATATATATTAGTACACTGAAAAAACACATTTAGGTCTTCTTTATTTGCATGTTTATTTCGTAAACGGCTTCTAACAAATTAATGTATTGTAATATACAATTGTAATTTTGCATTGTCATTTTTTATGTATACACAATATTTTCGTCGATAGTAAAACATCTGATGTCACTGCGATGCCGAGAACAGATACTACACTTTGATCTTAGTCAAAAGGCAAAGGAACCACCAAAATAATATTTTTATGGCTAGACATTTTTTAAAGGGACAAAAATTGATTTCATCTATTATTGTATTATCTTTTAATGAGGGCGGGTAGTATAGTATCGGTTCTGCTGCCATAAGATCGTCCTCCTTTTGTTTCTTTTGAAGAAGAGGATAATGTATCTGTTCAGTTATCATGAGACCATATTCCCAGGGACTACCTTCTTTTTTTGGGGGGGAGGGGAGGGGGTAGTGAAGTATCTGTTCTGTTGTCATTATACCATACTCACAGGCATTACTTTCTACTTCTATGGGTTTAACCCTATGCTCATCTTCTCCGTTAGAGGGGGGGTGTTAATGTACTATCTGTTCTGTTGGCATCATATCTTCCTAGGCATTACCTCCTCCTTTGAGAAGGGTGTTTGTCATGATACCATCCTCTCAGTCATAACGTCTCCTTTAGGGAGTCACGATAGTTCACCATATCTAACCAGACTATCAAACACATGCGACCGAAGGGAGCATATATTTGGTAATTTAGATTAAAATTCAATTCAAATCTGTCTAGGAAAATTTTAAATAAAAATTGTTTTCCCTAAAATTTTAAATATTGTTTTTACACTATAACAAGTCTGCATAACATAAAATGTTTTCCTGTGTTTAACTCTGCTCTCCTGACGAGGCAAGTAAATAGGGACTAGAAATTCTGTTAAAAATTATTTATTTTTATATAAAAAGAATGTTCAACGTTAATTTTCTACCAAAACGTTATGTGTGTAATAAAAGAGTTCAAATATGTTCATATATTTTAAAACTTTTTTTCAAACCAGTTCACAGACATGGAAACTCAAAATCAAGAAACTGGCACTAAAGTATTGACTTCTCACACAGGCATGAAAATCTTCAAATTCATTAATTCATTTATACCAAAGTCATTCAAAATGTTGTTTTTTTTCACACGTTTTGCTTACCTCTAGTAAAGTTTGCCAATGATGAGTTACCAGACTAAAGTTCACCATATAATTTAAAAATAAAAAAAAACGGACTAAAGCCCAGCACCATGAAATAAAAATCTTTAAAACAATTTTATATTTAACTTTTTTTTTATATAATTATCAATGATGTTTTTCAGTATTTTTTTTTCTGGACAAACATGTTTTATTTAATTTTGAATCATTTTTCGGAATCTGGTAATAGCAACTGTATTCTTTGAAAGGTGCCCAATGAATTTATGCATAGTTTACCTTTTATTTTTACACTAGTAAAATAAGTTTATGGTATTTTGATGTTATCGTAATAACAGTGCACAGTAAAAATTGCACAGGTGAAAATGGCACCAGTGACTAAATAGGACAGAAGTTCGACATTAAGATTGTAGAGTTTTACAAGATCGGAGATTACATCGGCCGAAACGTAAGAATAACATCTGAGATGAGAGCAGTAGTCCGAAATAATCTAAATACAAGTATTTAATCTGTTTTCAAGCAAATAAAATCGATTTCTCTAAAAAAAAAAAAAATTGGGGGGGGGGGGTATGTGCAAGTATGTGTAGTTTGAAATAGGGGCTAAGTTCCCTTCATATTTTAGAATAAATATTTAAGATTTTCTCCCCTGTAGTTGTAAATACGGGCCAAATCCCCATAATATTTTTTAATAAATATTTTTAAAGAAGTATTTACTCTGTTTTCAAGCAAATAAAATAAATTTGCCTAAGTTACGGGGGAGGGCTAGGTTCCCTCCTCTATAGTTTTAAATAAAGAATAGCACACCACACCCAATATTGAACCCAAAACATTAAAGTTTATTTTTTGCTGTGTTTAATCTTAGATATAACCATGTATTTTTCTTATTTTATTGCAGAGTGGAAGAAGGCTGTTTCCACCTGGATTTAAGGTTAGTGATAGGATTAAGGGAGGGTTCTTTTAGAAGGGGTAGAAACTCGAGGGCAGTTTATGACAAATATTTATTGAAATTAGTTTTGAAGAGGATCATGTTACAGCCATCAGTGAAGCAATCTTGTTCCACAGACGGGAAGTATTTGGAAAGAAACTGTTTATGGAAATTACGTTTCATGTAATGCATATGGATGATATGAAAGTTCTTTTCAGTTATGGTAGAAAGACGTATTTTGGCTGTGAAAATATTACAAGGATAGGAACAAGGGATTGAATCCGAGTAGAGAAAGACTAGCGGGGTCTTTTATTTGAATAAGGGGTTGTAGAGAATAGAAGAGATCATCCTCCACTAGATTGCTAAGTCGATTTTGAACTCGTATATATAAACTACAAACACAGAAAAATATATGTATTAATTTTATTAAAAATATATATAATGGCAGATTCGTCCAGTTAATCTGCTTAAAATTAAAACAGTTTTGTTTACTTTAAAATTGAAACAAAAGAAAATACATTTAAATTAAATCTTAATGAAAATAAATGGAAAATGTGCTATTATTATTCTAACATGACATTTAACATAAAATGGAAACATTGAACAAATTTGTTTCTAGATAAACAATTTTAAATTGTAAATGTTAATACATTTAGAGTTTTTGATCTTGTTTCTAAATAACAGGTGAACGCGCGTATAATGAATATTGAGGAATGAGGGGGAAGGGAAGAAAATAGAAACATTATTCACACTTTGAATAATTTAAATATTGAAACTGAACATGTGATAGCTTGAGGTTTTTATTTATATTATTTACAACCGATATATATATATATATATATATATATATATATATATATATATATATATATATATATGTAATCAAGAAATCTTAGTCTTTCGACTTTCTACTCATGTATCTATCTATTTTTTTAGCAATACAGGCATACTATATAGCGAAACTAATTGTCATATCTGTCTATTTATATAAAGTTAGGTATGTGTATAATGTTTATATATTTGTATGTACAGGATTAACTTCTAAAATAATTAACCGACAACTATGAATTTTGTAGCAGAGCTACTAGGGGTAAAAGTGGGTAATATTTAGTTTAATGCAAAAGGGCAAAGAGGGAGTGGGAGCGATTGTGAAAAATTGAGACACTTCCGATTCTTATTAAATTTTAACAACAGGTATTAGACATCAATTAATAAATATTCCAAATTTCAGTTTCTTTGGGATATGTTCAAGTGATTTTGGGACATAATATGGGCAGAACTCCCCATTCAAAAATGTAACTATTTTAAATTTGCATTAAATTTAATCCATAGTCATTAGATACCAATTAAGCAAGATTCCCTGATTTCAATTTCTTCTTAAGACCTCTTTAGCTTAAGACTTAGATTTTAGACATTTTCTAAAATCAAAATCATGTAATGGATTTTGATCAAAATTTGATTAAATATTATAGACATATGGTTTAGTATTATTTTAATCTTTGTAAGATAACATAAAAGTGGTGCAAAACTGTTCTGGGAATTCATTTTACAATTCTTGGGACGATTATTCTTCCAGTGTATATTAATCTAGTAATATCTATCTACCTATCACAGTCTGTTCATGTCTATCTCTCTTGGTTAGTTCATATCTTTCTACCCATCTCAGTCACTTAATATCTATCTTGTTTTGCTCAGGTCTATCTAGTTTCGGTTGTCATCATATATTTATTTATAATATGTGAAGGATTAACTAGTCCTTGTGGAAACACCGATAGGAAAATGTTTATTCGCTACCAAATATTAAGACAAACCCAATGAACTATACGTTTTATTGTCCCGGGGTTTTCACCTCTCCAGTTTTTATGTGGCATATCCATATGGACCACCAATGAAGATGAGCAGGCGTTTAATAAACTTGAATCCACTCACAAACACACATAAGTTATCGTAGTAAATAATTGTCAGCTAAATATTTTTTTTAATAAATAAAACGAAAGTTTTAACCGTGATATTTGATACAATTGAAATCGTTTCAAAATAAATAATCTATTCCTTCTTACCATGAAATAATTGTCAGCTAAATATTGAACATTAAATTTCCTTAGTGTATTCTATATAATAAAATGAAGTCCTTTTTACTCCTCCCACTTTGACTATTATATATTTTTAACCTAAAGCTTTTTATGCTAATCTATTCACGAATTAGTTAGAGTACTTCCTAATGCGTGTTCCCAGAAGATATGAGTACATTTCGTCTTTCAAAATTTCTTTATTTGATTCCGGAAAAGCTGCATCTCCCAACTACGTATTCACAAATTCGCTCTCCTACAATTATCTACTCCCACGTCCCTCACGTACACAAGTAATTTCCTTAATATAGATACTTTCACTTAAATCACCATTATTTGCATTTTTATTCTTACTATTGTCTACATACTACACAAGCTTTTAAATATAAATAACTAACACTCCATTAATTTCACTTTTGTTCTGACTGTATTTGAGGAATAAAGGAATATCAGAATGGATGTCAAATACACGGATCTTTATGCGTACTATGGACGACCTTTCTTCTAATGTTAATGTCTTATTTTTTCTATAACATTTTTCTTCTCATATTCTTTGTGTTAAACAAAGAACATTCACTATTTATTCAGATTTAAACAGTATATTCTGTCGGCGATATTCTGTATACATTTTCATATTTTTGAATAGTGGAATATACCAATCAACCTGGCGACTTTTGCTCTCGGCATCCGCATACGTAAATTATTACGAATTTATACTTTTTTCAGAACACAAACTACATTTTGTGGGATTTTTTCAAACATCCGTTAGATCATAAGAAAAATATCTTCATACAAGCGCTGGAAAAAGGTAAGACGTTGGTTATTTTTATAACCTTTTTTTTTATAGAGTTTATTTTATTTCCAATGTTTCGTTATTGTATATTTTACTATCACAACCATCGTGGTCTACCCATCACAAAAATCCGATTCCACTATTAAACAGCCTGGAAAAATATCATTGAAAAGCAAATTTAAAGACACTTTAATATTTTAGATTTTTGAAGGGGGAAATCATTTCTCTATGTAAAATGACCAACTTCTTAAGTAAGTGGTAAACCTATTTCGTAATTTTAATTTATGTACTCATCTTTTTTTTAAAACAGCATCTGTTTCTAGTAAGATTTTTTTACATTAAATGCACCGCTTATGAAGGCCTAAAGGACACTCGAGGATAAGGGTTAAATAGTTTGACTGGTGGATGGTGAGACAACATCGCGTTCACCGACACGCTAAGGAAATTTAATGAGCAATATTTAGCTGACAATTTCATGCTAAGAAGGAATAGATTACATATTTTGAAACGATTTCGATTGTAACAATAAATAAATCAAATAAAACGGTTAAAACTTTCGTTTTATTTATTTAAAAAAATATTTAGCTGACAATTATTTATTACGATAAGAGAATTTTTTAAAAACAAATTGTTACAATTTCCAATAAATAAAGAGACGTATTAGTTTCATTTATTTAAAGAATAATTGACTGACAATAGCAATTATGATTATTAGACAAGAAAATTACAATTGTTTCTTAATATTTAATAATATTAAGAAACAACTGTATTTCCTTACATGATATTTCGTTTGAAAAATAAATTTAACAGTAAATTATGCAGATACATGAAGACAACAAGCATGGAATTTCCACGAGGTCTTATTAGTATTTATAATATGTTATGGCATTTCATGTTCGTAGTACATTATCACCTTTCACACACATTAAAATTAGTGATTTGTGCTTAATCTAATGTCGCAAAAGTAAACAATTCCGACTTAAAAATAAATTGTTCCAAAATCAAATAACGTCGCTTCATTGAATAAAACAATTTTAAATAAATGTATCTCAAAAAGTGATATTCGTTTTATATTGATTTTAAGAATATTTAGCTGACAGTTATGCTTATGGTAAGACCGAATATTTAATGTTTTAAAAAAATTACACTTCTACAATGTTACATAAATAAGAGACATATTGCTTTTATTTATTTAAAGACTATTTAGCTGACGACGACAATTGTTTTTACGAAAGAGTAATTTTTCTTAATAGCACAAACACTGACATTTATTATTTCAAAAAGAAATATTAACAAATTATACAGATTGATGTAGAAAACACCGTGGAATTTCCAGTGTTCCACTAGTTCTGTGAAATATACATAAAGAATGCAACCATCAGTATATGCATTTATCTTTTGTGGAAGTGTAAATAGTTTAATGGTTATTGGTGCGAATTATACATTTTAAATCGTAGACTTGTTTTGCTTACAGAACTATCTGCAGTTGTGTTTTGGGAATTAAAATGATTCACTTGGCTCGCTCAGACTCATGTATAAATTTCTCTTGGAGCCACTCTTAGCATAGTTACAGTGAAGCAATGGCAATGTGGCATGGTAGATATTGCGATAGTCAACAGACTAGACAACACATTAGGTCAACAGCGAATAGACAGGATGGATGCTGGGCTGGGTGAGGGGTGAGATATGACAGGATCAACAAGGTCAACAAGTGAATGGCCGCAATCATCTGCAGTAAAGGTGAACACAACTGAGAAAACTAGCAACCGAAACATAAGGACAACCAGAATCTTGATGAGCCATCCGATAAAAAGGGAGTAGATAGGAGATAATTCAGAAGAAAGAATGATAATTGGTATGGGCTTAAATAACCAGTAAAGACCTCTTTTCTGAAAAAAAAAACATTTAACCTACATTAACCAAGTTGCCAGATATAGGAAATATTGAAAATACAAATAATATATATATATATATATATATATATTATTATTATTATTCAATAAAAATGTGTCCATATGTAGAAGTTGAGCAGCCATGTTTTCCAGTGTTGTAAAATAGAGCTAGTATCAAATAAATGTATATAAAGTCTTCTTAAAAGTGTTGTGGCAGTGAAACTAATGTAAAGAAAAAAATCGCAGAAATAAAGAAGGATTTTTCTTGAAAATATGGATGAATTACCGAAGACAAAGAAATATTTCATAAGAATCTTTAATATTCACTGGAAGGAGTCTGTATCTAATAATAAATTTATTAAGAAATCTTGCGGTTTGAGCACAGAATGTTTGATAATCAAGAATCAAATGTGTTGGACAGAACACGTTGTCTTCATGCACAATGATAAACACTCAAATTGCCTTTTCTATGGTGAGTTTTCCAACGTTACAATTCATAATAATCCCAGAAAAAGGATAAGAATTGTCCTATAAAAAAACTTGAACTCTTTGGAAATGTTAAAAGAAAGTGATGTAAACACATTCTATACAAATAATTGGCATGAGATCATTAATAGTGCTTCTACCGAGATCAATAAGAGAAAAGTACAGCATGTAAGAGTGCAGAGCCATTTACATAACGGTGATTCATCTGTGAAACTGACAGGTGGTTTTGAGAATTGGGAATAGGGATTCTGCCATCTTTATCCGTGATCAAAAGATGCAGATGTTAACCATGTCAAATCACATAATATTAAGTGGCCTTGATCTGGGATAGGAAGTAACAGTCAAGGGTTCAAATTTTAAATCCATGAGAGCATAGGCAGAAGATTGAAACGGAAATAAGACCACGTAATGGGTTGGCAGGCGAGATTAGAAGTGAATTAGGAAGGATTTATAGTGAACTCTTAAAACATTAGCCACAATAAAGATGACGCTCTCACGTGTGTGTGTTTATGTGTGTGTGTGTATGTGATCCACAGAAGACTGTTTCACAGCTCTTCAGTGTGGCTAGACAGACACTTGCTTGAAGCCAAGATCGAACCTACAACTATCTAGTTGACAGTCGGCGATTTTAAACATTTGGCCGTCATTAGCAAATGACATCTCAATAAACATTGACAATAAGCATAGAGTGCTCCTCTACTATGCCCGGATAAGAGATTGAAATAGTTAAGTTTGACACTATTTTCCAACCATCTGTTGAGCAACTTCCATGGAAATAACAATAGAGCAGAGATGGATGACGTCAAATAATAAAGCAATATTCACTGAGTTTTAGTATATTATATGTGCGTGCATATACATATATATATTATTTATGTAGATATGAATATTTTTTATTGAACAGATGCCGGAGTTAATTATCATCTGTATAAAAGATGCGAAATGAAAACAATTTCAATGTTGTTTTTTTTATATTCTAAACTTCCTGTTCCATTTTTTCTCCGTTTTTATCTAATCTAAAGAAAAGTCCATTTCTGTTGTTTTTTGTTGTTGTGAAACCAATCTCTTAATAAAATAGGAGCAACACTTGGGAATACGACGATAGAATCAGTTGCAGAAGGGAAACAAACTTTTTTTTTCTCATTTTCTGATTTCAAAATATTTTCCCAGATAAAAATATATTTCCGCATTTCTTTTATTTTTTTGGTTACATGTGCAGAAAACTAAGAAATTCGGAATCAGCATTCACCTCATTTCCTCTTGTGTATTTGCAAGTAAACACACACAGTGTCCCGGCGTTGCCCGGGAAAATTGAGGAAAATAAGTATCACAAACCCCTGAAGTAAATTGACCGGAAAAGACTTTCAATCAAAATGCTTAGCCTTAGTTGACGATATAAAAAATATTTGTAGAAAGATATTTGTGGTGGGTGGATACTCACTGATTTGTTTCCTTCACAGTGATTTGTGAGAGTTTTTTTGGGGGGGGGGTGTCAACAAAAAAATAAAATGACCGACTTGTGTACGAATGAATCGAGATACATTTTGGTAGAATTTTAGTTTTGTAATTAAATTAACTGGGGCGAATACTTAATGACTTCTTTGCTTGGTCGAGATGTGTGTGTGGCTTTATTTTTAATCTACAATTTAGAACCGGATCGCAACTTCAAGAAGTGTATTAACCTAAAAAAAAAAAAAATTATTTTCACCCAAAATGCTAATTTTCTATCCAGGATATAAAATATATGCGTAATAAAACTGTAATAATAAAATAAAAACAATCACTGAATTAGCAAACAATAAGAATAGTGAATTAATGAGATGTCTTTTTGCAAAGCAATATAAAAATTCTTTAACCTTCGTATGTCGACTACATATGCATGATCTGTATATTAGAAAGCTATTATTTTATTTTGAATATAGAGTTTTATTCTCACTGTCAATGCAATAACTTTATAAACAGATTATATACAAATATATATATATATATATATATATATATATATATATATGGTACGTCAATGAAAATTAATAAGACCTGCAAATGGAAGCAAATCGGTATTTTCAGTTGTTTAAAACAAGGAGCAGTTTAATTAATAAAAACATTTATTTTTCATCGCTTTCTTTCCTTAAACCAGGCTTTTCAAAGATTAAAATCTTATCAGAGGAAAAATTATAATCTTTGAAAAGCCTGGTTTAAGGAAAGAAAGAGATGAAAAATAAATGTTTTTATTAACTAAACTGCTCCTTGTTTTGAACAACTGAAAATACCGATTTGCTTCCATTTGCAGGTCTTATTAATTTTCATTGACGTACCATATTTTTGCTCTATCCAGTATATTGAGCTTTCCTTATTTCACAATAGGTCCAACTCTCTAAAAGTTTACCTTTTAGTTATAATTTACATATATATATATATATATATATATATATACCCACTAGACGCACCCCTGAGTCCAAACCACTACTATTATTTATTATATTTTGATTTTATCTGAAAATTCATAAATTCTGAGATATCTTTTGAGACATTCTTATTGCATGACTAAAATTAATAAGTCTATTTATATATTACCTTTATCTTAGTATTGTTTATCATTCTTATATAGAAATAAAGAGATTTATTTGCCATCTCATTACATACGTGTCTGTAGTGTGTACAAACACGGATATAAATTAGATGGTAACGCTGAAGAGAATCACTCTTTCTCTTAATGCTCACAGGTTGTTGCCGTTATCAAAAGTCTAAAAAATAACAAAGCTGGAGGCAACAAAGAGAACATCCCTGCTGAGATCCTCAAACACAGCACAAACATACTATATCACTTGATCAACCGTGTTTGGGAGACTGGAATTCTCCCAGACTGAAGCGACGCAACACTATTACCATTCTTTAAGAATGGAGATAAACGCTCCTGAAGCAACTACCGTGGTATCAGCCTGATAGACGTGTCTGCTAAATATTCACTTCTATCCGTCTGAGACGATTCCAATCAGAACACGACTCCAGAAAAAAGCCAAACCAATGTTATTTCCTTCCGAGCCGTGGCTGTACTGATCAAATCTTCACTCTAAGACAACTTCTCAAACATGGCAACTTCTGGAAGGTTATGCAAGCAGATGTCTAAACTTCTTAGTCTTCTTCAAGCAGACTACAGCTCAACCTGATCCGCATGCGCATGAATGGTAAGGTTTTTCAGAACCGTTCGAAATACTGTCTGTCGTTTGGCAAGGATGTATTTTTTTGCAAATATTTTTTTAAAAATAATGTCATTGACTTGGTCACCTCGAATGCATTAAAAAAAAATTCCCGGCGTCACTATTGGCCATAACTATGACATTAAGGACTTAACTACACAGATGATATCGCACTATGCAGTGAAACATTTGCTGATATCCAATCTGCTATTAATGAGCTTCAGCATGTTGCATCGTAGATCGGCAGGAAATAAATACCTCTAAGAAAAAAAAATACTTGCTGTCAGCTTCGCCCAACAGATAAAAAACACCCACCTTCCTCACTGATGTTTTTCAAGTTGAGGGTTTCAAATAACGATCATCACAGAAACAGGTCAAAGTGGAGCTGAAATCAAAGCTCTTTCTCATCAATCACTCCTTCGCCACCAAGCTTTATTCCCCCTACTTCATTTGAGATATCCAGCACCTGAAGCTGGTTCAGAGACTTGCGATGCGGATGGTCTATGGACTTCTCATAAAGTCCTATGAACAAGGATTGGTGGCCCTCAACATGCATCCGCTGGAACGTAGACGACTGCATGAAGACCTCATTCTTGCCTTTAACATGATGCGCGTAAACTATGTGCCTCGTGACCTCCTCCTCACACCAGCTTTGCAGAGAGGGCTTTGTGAAGACTCAGAAACTGTACCCGAGACGATTTCGGCTAAATCATCGGAAGGAACCTTTTTTTGGTTTGGGTCACTGCACCGTGGAACATGCTGCCAGAATCCATGGTCGGACTACAGAGGATCAAACAGTTCAAGGCTGCACTGAATGCATCGTGGCTACCTATCTTTGGGTGATTTCCCCTCTAGCTTGAGCAGCGAAGGATACATGCAGTAACTTTTCGGGATGTTTTTCGCCTACGGAGCCAGGCTGTAGTCTTCATGGAACTCAGTGAAAGATGTACCATGGTCGCTTTTGTCTCATTGGGGCAGCATTCTTTGTGTTCATGTTTCGTTTGGCAGCATACCAGTAGTGTAATGATGCCCATTGTATCCAGGATGGTGGTCGTCTTGGACAAAACATTCAGACACTGTTTAGATTTATATATTTTTCTGTCTATTTATATGGCTTGTTGCTACTTTTTTGCCAATAAATTTGATTGGATTTTAAGTATAAGTAGTAGTAAATGTTCAGAGACAAGGAATATCAGAGTGGTTGAATCAACAGTGAGATGGAGCGAGGGATATACATAGATAGATAAGAGAGAGATAGGTAGATTGTTCAGTTAATTACAACTTACTGCTAATTAGAAAAATTAAAACTTTTTTTTTTAAATCCAAGAACTAAGGTATATTTTAACATTAATTTTGTGTTATGATAAACACGAAAAACATTTAGTGAAACAAACGTTGATCAACTCGCATCTAGTATGTGTGATATATATATATATATATATATATATATATATATATATAAGAAAACATTGTTAAACATAACAGAATGATCTGCTCGATTATACTTTTTTAATTTTTTCAATAAGCAACTGAGAACAGCATTTTAAAATGTCAAAATGCTTAAAATAATACAATACATTCTGTGATGCTAATTCTGGCGTCCTGGAATTTAAATTGTTAACATTTTTCCTGGAACTGCACCGGTGTTTTGTTTTGACATCTAACTGACTTCACATGCGCGTTATCGGCTGTTTTTTTAAAGTTTTTTTTTTAATTATCTTTTTTTGTTCATTTATTTTTGTCACCTGAAGATGATTCGATGAAAAAGCGAAAGTACTAGTGATACATAATGGAGCATACATGAACTTGATTTTAACACAAATAAGATTAGAAAAATCGAAAAATAAAAAAGGTATAATCAAGCAGAAAAAAATGTTATATTTAACAATGTTTGCTTAAATAAAAGAATGCTGCCTAAATACACGCAATTTACACACACACAGGTAGCAAGTCGTTATCAATACATGTCTGATTCAAGACCACGGATTTTTTTTTTTTTTTTTTTTTTTTTTTTTTTTTTTTAAATCGCTGTAAGTAAATTATCAAATCAAAACAAAATTATAAAAACAACAAATACAAATTCAATTACACTTTTTGTTTTCTTTTCTCAAAAATAATAAAAACACCTTAAACACAAACATAATGAGAAACAAATCTTGAAGACGATTGCAAAGATTGAAAGCACTTTAAATTGCCGAAAAAAGAATTCTCGAATCCATACTCCATAAATTACCACCTGAGACCCGGAACCTTGCTGGCCAAGTCAAGACAGTAATTTAAAAAATAGTGAAAAGAGAAAATTCTGTTGCTCACGCACGCACGTACGTACGTACGTACGTTTGTGTAAGTATATATTTATATATGTATGTATGTGATTATAATGTTGATAAATTGGTCTTATGGTATAGCATACAGTCATTGAGTCGTTATGCCAAAACTTTGTATTTTATATATAATTTGTTTTGGAGGCATATATTTTGCAAACAAATAATCTGTAACTAATAGTTTCTATTTAACACATAAAAAGGACCATGACAGGTACTACAACGGCGGGTCAGAGTGGATTTTTTTTTTGGCGGGGGGGGTAACTAAGGGGTGACTCCCCTCTCCCCAAAGCTCTCAAATTTCAGCTCTGCCACTGGATGCAGTTTTACGTCATATCTGGAATGGTTGAAAGTAGAAAGTAGTTAATAGGGTTTGGAAATAGGGTAGAGAGATCTTTTTTTTAAGTAAAAAAGTCTTAGACAAATGGCTTTCGGGTTGGTGGGTGGGGTAGAGACGAACACCTTGCTCAGGGGTGTCCGAAGAAGTCAGTGTAATGCCCATGACGAATTCTATTTAACCCATGAGACCTCGACAGATACTATCACTCCACATCAGAGTGGACCTGGGAGTAATTTCTCATATATATATATATATATATATATATACACACACACAGCATCTAATGTGTGTATATGTAAATATATGTGTAGATTATATAATAACCAAAATACATACACACATTATCTTACATGTATACGTAAATATGTGTATATGTAGATAAATATTAAGTATATTTCTATATGTGTGCATATATGTATATATGCTTAACTGTATGGGCAGATAGGAACGCGTGGTAGCGAAGAACCCTAGATGCACTTCGAAGAAAAGTATGAAAAGGCGTTCAAATGAAGAATCAAGGATTAGAAGAAAGGGGAAAAAAGATGTTTCAATCTAAACAACGACGGTTAGCGAAATGTTTATCACTTGTTTGTGTAAATTTTGACGATGTTTAACGATGAAGTATAAACACACCAAATAAAAGTTAAACACACGATTTGGACATTCAGATGGAAAACTCGGCATAACAGTTATTTTCACTTAAATAATATATTTAGCAAATAGAAAATATATAAAAAATAGAATAAAAGATATATTAAAATAATATATAAAAAATAAATGAATACTAAATGCATTTCAGTTTTTTCCCAGCCGGATGGGTGAACTTTTTATAGTCACTGATGAAGCTTCCAAGAAATTAATATTTTGTATACTAAGAAAATAATTTAAATCTCTTTATTTCTTTATTATATTTATGGATAATATAGAAGTAAATAAACTTACTATTTTGCTATCTAATTCATATACACAGTGGCGTACCGATGCAAAGTGCCGGGGTACTATTCATACTCCCCCCCCCTTTTATTCATATAATTCGCCTTTGTGGAGGGGGTAGCTAAGAGTCCTCATCTACTTTTAAATATCGATATAATTTAATTTTTGAATTAACAAACTTATGGTTTCTCTTTATGTATTGAATCCAAGATTTTAATAGTCATTGTGAGATATTCATCTATATTTTTTCCTTGCAACACTTTTTTCTATTTATCCACTTGTGCTATTTTACTGGGGCCGTTTTTACCTAAATTCATTGAAATACTACGTTTTGGATTATTTATTTCTGAAAAAGTATTAAATATACATTTTGACAAACTAGGATCAAGGCCATCACATGTGTATCGTTGGTCATCCCTTTGTCTACTCTATTTGTCTATCCTACTCTTAGAGAAGAATCGTTGCAGTCACCACAATTACTTCGGGGATCATACTTGAAATATCCCTAAAATGTTGATTAATGTTATTCATAACTCTAAATCTACATTTTGATTCCAGCTCAAAGACCGAGAACAATCTTTGTGTCATTATTAAGACGAATGTTTCTATTAACTGGAGATATTTGGAAAAATCTCTAAAAGATATCAGGTATAATTTTCAGATTTTAATTAAACTTTAGGGACTTATTCAGGAAAAAGAATATAATTATTTGTAAACATAGTTCCAAATACAACTGGGTAATTTTATTTCATCAAACCAGCACACCTAGTGAAAATTGCTATTTGAGAGATAGTTTAGAAGTCATAAGTTGTCAAATTTTCCATAAATTGAAAATTGATTCAATTAATTTCAAAGCACTAGGTATAAAGTTCAAACCGAAAAAAAAACACAAATATTAATTATTTCTGAGGACATATATGCAATAACCGGGTTACCTGAATGGACAAGGCCAAGACGCCAGCAATACAATATTGTCCCCTAGCTGTTAAATATTTAAATATGAGGTGCCATATAAACATTTAGCAAATAGGTGCGATAAAGATTTTGAATATTTCAAATGGTAGCCTGGGTCACGACTGGAGGGCATTTTGTTGCCACTACATATACATGTTTACAATGTATATAAACATATACAACTCTAGTGATCGAGGATATATCTGGAAGTAAGATTTACTTATATAAAGGATCGAAAGCAAATTACATCACCCTCTTACATTATGTTAATTAGATAGCAAAATATAGCAATAAAAATGCAAAGAGAGTCACTCTTTCTCTAAATGCACACAGAGACCGTTAAGCACATTACAGTGTGGATGAATCACCATAAAGTGAGAGAAATACGTAGATAGTCATCATCCGCCGATGCATGGAGTATTGTTGCCACATCTGGGTTGGTGCATCATCCACTAGTCTCTCTCTCAGACAAGGTCAAGAAAAGAGTCGCCAACTTGATAGGTCCTTCACTATCCACTAAGCTCCAGTCCCATCGCCGCATTGTTACATCCTTGTGCTTGTTTTGCAAATACTTCAATGGATTGTGCTCTTATGAACTGGCTGCTCTGGTGCCCCCCCCCCTCCTCGACGTAAATACACTAGACCAACTTGGCAATCAGCTAAATCCCATCCATTCACTGTGGCGGTCCCCAGATGCTGGAGAGCCTTCTACTCCAATAGCTGCCGGCCTCTGGATCTCCCTCCCTGCTCCCCCGACTGTACTGACATACAGAGGTTTAAAACTAATGTAAACAGACATCTCGCTACACAGCTCCCAACACTTTAATTCTCAGTAGCCCCTTACGTTTACAATGACGGCTTGCCTTGTTTGGGGTGAAATATGTTTAAAAAAATTTTAAGAAAAAAAAAGAAAAACAAAGGTAAGTGAGAGATGGACGACTTGCTCAGTTCATTACAAATTACGGCTAATGATAAGAATTCGAATGGAATTTGTTTCGAACATATCTCAATGCTAGAATTAAGGAATATTTTAGCATGTATTTTGGGTCATTAAATCATATGGTGAAAAAGCATTGAGGAAACAAACGTTGATTCACTCTTAGTAGAATAATGGATATATGTATATCAGTATGTATGTGTTCGTTTGTACATGTGCATGTATATGTTTGTGTGAATATCTAGAGTCACGTATTTCTGACCGACAATGACATATGAACGAGGAAATTAGAAACATTAGCAATCTCGTTAAGCGTTGGGTCTACCACTGCTTGCTATTATATCCGTTTGTATTTATAGCTCGATTGAAATATATATTTATCTTACACATACGTAGCCTTTGTTTTTAACCATCTGGTCAACAGCCATGCAAACATCTAGAATTACCCATAATTCTTTCGAAGTGTTTCCCTTATGACGGTGACCTTATTCAAATATATCTTTTTTGTTTGTAGCATTTTATTTTTATTTTTTTCATTTTTATTTTTTTACACACTGAACAGACGTAAAACCCAGTAAATAAAATTGACTTCGTTTATCTTTAAGATTTGGATTCAAAGACTTAGCATTGATACCAATTTTTCTATTATACATGACGATCGAATATATACTACACTGCCTCCCTCAAAGGAGGAGGTAATGCATGGGAGAATGGTATCATGACAACAAAACAGATACTACACTCCCTTCCTGAATTGATCATTGAAAGATAGTAATAGTATAGTTTTATCTTAAGACAGGCAGATACCAAATATCTATAATTAATATACTAATAGAACTATCTGGCGTTGCCCGGGGGCCATAAACAACAAAATAGAAGAGGTTAAAAAGTGGGTGCAACATCTTTCTTTTAAAACTTATTTATCTTTATCTGACTATCTCTCTCCTTCCCCCATCTCTTTCCCTATCCCCTCTACCCAGCATATTCCTTTTTCTTGTTTTAATGTATTAAAAAATAATAAAAAAATATAAGAAATTCACCACATTTCAGTTTTAAAATCATTACTCCCGGCAACACCAAGTTTTTCATATTCCCTCTCTCTCCACGTCAACCCTATCATAAAATACATGTATTTCCGGTCAACGCCGAGTTTCTAATCTTTAATCCACTCTCCCCTCAACACTATAATTAAAAGCATTTGTTTTAATGTGCTCCCGGGAAACGTCGAATTTCTTGTCCCCCCACCTTCACAGCTCGACACTGTAATGAAACGTATCTGTTTATATTTATTCCTGGGCAACGCCAAGTTTCTAGAACACTAAATAAAAAGTAATTAGCATTCAAGACTCGGCACTTTTTTCTAACTTACATAACTTTAACAAAACTCGCTCTAAATATCGACTACCACCCTAAAAATGAATATTGTTTTTGTTTTTAAAATTTAATTGTATATTATTTGCTCGAGGCAATGCTGAAAAAGAATGTATTAGCTTTGTGGGTGTGTCTTGCGTAATTGTTGAGTTTTAGCTGTACACACATAAACAGGCAACTTTCCTTCATATTATAGATGGTTCTGGGTATGACCTTAGAGTGCATCCGGTTATGAGGCTCCAACTTGGGAGCTTTGAGAGAGTGTGGAGAGACACTTTAATTACCATCACTCTCAGGTCTCGCATGATCCCATCTATGGATTGAATAGAAACTGTCCCATAAATGACAACATCCTCGGACACCCTTGGGCAAGGTGTGAGGTAGAGGTTAACCTCTACCTCACACCTATCCTCAGATCCATCTTTTTAGAGCCCTTTCTACCTACTGCATTCAGTGGTGAGGTCCCAATTTGTGAGATCTGGAGAATGTGAAGTCACCTCTTAGTTACCACTACTCCTAAGTTCACTCTGACCTGGAGGAGTGGTAGTACCTGTCAGGATCCCATATAAAGGTTCAATATAAACTATCATTTACAGACTATTTGGTTACAAAATAAATTCAGCTACAAATCAATCGTACACAAATCATATGTACGGTTTCAACATAAAATGAGCCAACAATGGCTGACATGCCGTAAAACTCAATAAGAACCAACTGATGTCTATTTCTCTTCAAAACAGCAATTATACCAGCAGATGAAGGGAACGAATTTAGCATAAAACCGTATTTATGTCACTCAAACTATGCCTTTCAAAACTAAAGACATACTTTTAGATCAACTTTGTTTGTCATCATCCTCCTCATCAGCAGTTTAACGTCTATCTTACATTCTGGCATGCATTGGACGGCTTCCAGAAATTGACTTCCAAACTTACCTATCTCAGACCAGGTCTTGATTCCGCAAGTCCATTTTTATCAATTCCCATCATGTTTTCCTTGGCCTTCCCCTGTGAACTGAACCTGCTACATCTATCAACCCAACCACTCATCTATTCTTTGAATATGGCCATAAGCACTAGTTTCTGTATTAGAAAACCTTAAAGCGTTCATATTCATACGAAATAAATAATTATATTTATTTCTTAAAAATGGTCCTACTTGCAAATTTTAAAGCATAAATATTACTCATTTTTCATCCCAGCTGAATAAAATGGCATATGCAAATTAATTTACAGGCAATTTATCAACTTTTGGGGGATTGAATGTACACTATATAAATATTTATTTTAAATCAAATGCATTGTTCTTACGGTCGGAATTTCTAAAGAGATTGAAAAAACAATATGCAAATTAATTTCACAACAATCAGTAAACAAACACTACATTTTCCATTTTTTTTATTTATTTTTAATTTTTTATTTTTAATCGATAAATTTATTTCGGGTGGCAACGTAATGAAAGTACTCACCGATTTTCGGAGTTAAAAAAAATTGTTTTAATGAAAAAGGTTACTTCTCTGCTTTTATCTGTTTAACTAGCATAAAAACCCGGCAATGCCAGAGATGAAATGAGGAACCCCATGTCCTTTCGTGCTCAGCCGATAATGCCATATTACTTCATCTTATTCTTATTTCTTAGATTTTATAATATTTATTTTTTGAGGTGGAGCCGAGGATGTACACAGCATTGATTGTGAAGTGAAATTTTTAAAAAGTACATTTCAATAACTTTCTTGTTTTTAACCTACTTGTGACATACCCGGCTTTTCCCCATAGAATAAATAAAGGCCCCTCTGCATTTTTGCTGATTTTATTTTATTTCTATAATTATCATGTTATAAATCAAATTAGATAAAGTAAAATGTTGTACTTCATTTTTAGGAATGTCCAGCAGAAAGGCAGGCCCCCCCATGATAATGTAACCCCTTTTATCAAAATAAAATATACTTATCCAAGTATCCTAGGTAATGTAGTTTTACAATATATATGCACTGTGGTTTATCGGGTAGCACTTTTCCCGGCCGCCAGCGCCACAAGTGACTCAATCGCAGTCATTTAAAAATAAAGAATAGTCTTCAATATTAAAGATAAGCATGCAATTTCTCCCCCCCATCGAATACATTTTTTTCGGTTTATTTTTATACTTTTCCACCCGCCGCCAGCGGCCGCCACCACCAAGTGGCTCAATCGTAGTCATTTAAAAATAAAGAATAGTCTCCATTATTAAAAATAAGCATATAATTGTCATTTCATTGCTCCCCCCCCCCCGAATACAATTTTTTTTAGTATCTTTCATGTTATACTTAATCTTTTGCACTTCAAGGACAGCGCTGATATAATAACGTTATTATTTAGAAACCCATCATAAATTTAAAAAAACACCCATTATAAATTAAAAAAAAATATATATTTCACATTTATATATATATATATATATATATATATATATATATATGGCGCCGCTGGCGGCCGGGAAAAGTGCTGCCGGGTTTATCTGTCTCCTCTTCAATCTTCTGTGCCCTACTCAGAAGAACTGACAAGTAAAATATATCTATAGGACTATATCTGGTTAAGTGGATAACGACGTGGCCTGACGACCTGGGTGTTCCAAGTTTGAATCCAGTCAGTTCCATAGAATCACTTGAACTTAGGGATGTTGGCAACCATTACATGGTCTCTCCTGCAAGGATGCCAACAACAGAATCAAGCACGTCAACAAAGTTGTATCGTGTTGATTCATACGAATTTACTTTTAGATGGCAATTTTGTTTTACTGGTACAAAAGTGTGTATATTAAATATTAAACCCATCCTTAACACGGAGGGAAGGGATTAACTAACCATAACCTTAACTCAGAAAAAAAATGAAGCTCGGCCATTTTTGGTCTGTTTTGTAAATATTAATCAGAAATATTAAGGCCGGTAGAAGTAACGAAGTTAAAAATTTCAGTTGACAATTGAACGGAGCTCTAACCCGCGGGGCGTGGGGTGTAAATCCCCCCCCCCCCCGAAGTCCTACGAAGAAACTTTTTTTTGTTTGCAAATATTTTTAACGAAGACCGATTTTTTTTCTTGTTTTCTCGGAAGAGACCAAGGTTTTCAAGTGTTTAATTAATTTTAGGGTCAATTATTGTCATGTTAAGAATAGGTCTAATAATTTGGTACTTTTTAGGAATAGATATCCAAAATAATTCAGTACTTACGTCATCAATTCAGAGTTTCACTGAAGTCTAACCAACAAATTGAACGTATAACAAACGGTTTTTTTTTAAAGTTATGTAACGAAATATTTGTATTGAAGTGTATTCTGTAATGTGACATTTTCGATAATTTTGTTTAAAATTTATTTACTGCAAAATGTGTTACAAACGTTTGTTTTGCGTCCCCCCCCCCCGAAGTTTCGTTTATTTATTTTTAACGCAAACTGTTTTGAACGTATTTTTGCCGTATTTGTTATGACTGTATTTTAGTATTTATTTTCGTAAGTGCACAGAAGATCCTAGATTTTTATTTTTCCTTGTTTGTTTTTTTTCTTTGCAAATTATTTAAAGCAAATTATGATAGTTTCTTCTTTGCACATAATAGGGTAATGTTTTTTCTTCCATGTTAATGAAAGTAACTTTTTTTTGTTTATGGGGGGGGGTGAAGATCGCAAGGCATGGCCTGTAGAGGTTAGACATTTAAGGTGAGGGCGTTAACGATTTCCGTTCGTTCGTAGTTTTTTTTTCATGGAAAAAACAAGTGGGTTTGGAGTTCATTTCGACATCCTTTTTGGCGGTGCTCGAACAGCTAAATGATTCAGAAATAAAATTAAAAATTATTTGGGGGGGGGGGCAATGGGTAGATGAAACTGGGAGAAGGCATATTTACGAAATATTTCAAAAAAACAAAAAGGAAGCGATGTAGCCGAAAGTGAAAATTGTTTTTGCATTTCTAAAACCGGGTACAATTCAGAAATTTGTTTAATAATATTTTCGAAAGGGTCATGTTTTCCAAATTGTTGCATGTAAAAATGCAAGGTTCATCTTTAAATGAGTAAATATAATTAAAGGAAAAAGTATCCAAATAATTCTATAAGTTGCAAAAAAAAAAAAAAAAAAAAAAAAGCTATGAATATCTATTCCTAAAAGGCATTAACAGTCTCCTACAAATTAGTAAGTGAATCGACTTTATTTGTTTGTTTTTTCTTCTGAGGAAGTTGGTAAAATGCAGAATAGTTAACAGTCGAGTCATTATAAATGAAATAAAAACAATTTATAGGAAACCCAGTAAAATTAACTTCTTTACAAATCCGTATACGTTTAAAGTGTGCAAACTGAAAGATTCATTATCTGAATTTATTTCATGAGGTTGATTTATCGACACACGAAAAAGACATGGTCGTCGACTTCTTGGACATGATCGCTTATCTTCGGATAACTTCATGCTGAAATGATCTGAAAATTAAAAAAAAAAAAGTTTAATAAAGACCGAGCGGCAAGCCTCCCCTATGAGTTAGTGGTAGGATAAGTCATTTAAAAAAATCTTTTCAGCATAGAAAAAAAAAATCGACGGCCATTTCTTTTTCGTGTATCGACAAGTCAACTTCACGAAAACAAATTTAGAGATGGACAATCTTACAGTTTTCACACTGTTACTTTTTAGGAATAGGTATCCAAGAAAATGTGTGTACTTACGTTATCAATTTCGAGTATCACCGAAGACTTCCGAGACTGCTTGAAGTTCGTTAACGTTAGACAAACTATGTATTAGTAGCGTTTTTTTTTCCTCGAATAAATTTTTTAACGCAAGAAACTGTTGATTTCAAGTGTATTCTGTAATGTTGATTCGGTACTCACCCTAAACTAATCCTAAAATAAGTTTTAGGTTAAGTTCGGTTTGTATTGTGTAGAATCACCGTTGGTTCTTTTTGTTTGGCCGTTTTTTTGGGTATAAAAAGTAATTTATTTTTTAGTAAAGGTAAATGAAAAGGTATCCAGAAAATTCCAAATGAAAAGTTGCAAAAATAATACGGGTATCCAAAAAATTACGTTAAAGTCGGAACTTGATCTTCCTAATTGATTGAAAAATAGTCGTCTGGTAAGCACCTTTTTCTTTTGTATATTTCGGTATACGTCTTAACTTGATTCGGCTTTGTCCGTTCGTAGTTGAAACTGCGTACGTCACGACTTAAAAATCTATCGATACCAATTCCTTAAAAGCATCTCCACATTTTTAAATTATACAGGTCGTTTGCTACAAGATATGTTGTTTTTTTACGATTTTTCGAATGTGAAATATTCTGCACTCTTACCGAAAAAGTTCGTTTTAACTTTATTTTTGGAGGACACTAAATATTTTTAACCGTAATTTAACTTGGTTTAGCATTTCTCTGTTTTAGTATCGTCTGCCTTTTTACATTTAATCGTGGCTTTCAAATTTCGTATCATCTGTCTAACTTGAGCAAGCATGTGTAGTCAAGAAAGAGAGAGCCGATTCCTTTGTAAAGGTTTTATTCACAAAAGTAAACCACAAAATGAAGTCAAATGACGAAGCATTTATAGTCAACGCCTGACGGAAGAGTTCATTCAATGGGAGGAGGCGTTAAGAATATTACACTTTCCCCTTCAAGTTTTTATTTTTATTTATTCATTTTTTTTCTCATTATTTATTTTATTTTAAATGTATTTTATTCTTTTATTTAAACTTTTTTTCTCATTATTTATTTTATTTTAAATGTATTTTATTCTTTTATTTAAACTTTTTTTCTCTCTAAGGCCTTATTTAGTAACGAAGTCCTTGTATTTCTCAGGAAATTTCCGTATTCTGCCAGATATTTGCAGCGGCTCGGATGGCATTTCGCTCTCAACTGGCTTCACACGAGGTGTTTCTTCCATCTGTTCGGAATACTGTATATCTTCTTTTTCACTTTCTGGCTTACTTACGGGTGGCATGCAAACATCCTCTAACGTATTGTCTCCATTAATTGAGTTGGGAGCCAAATCTCTAACGTTGACGGTAGTTTCGATGCCAGAAGGTAGTCGTACATGGGCATAATGAGGATTGATCTTCAGTAACGTAGCAGGTGTAACCGGAGGGTCATATTTACTCGACCTAATATGATCTCTGACGTATACTTGGTCTGGTTTTGCCCTACAGGGGAATATAAGTACCAGAAGTGGATTTACGGCTGTACTTAAATAGTCTATTGTGAGGGGTCGTATTCGTAGCTGTGCAGAGCAATGATCGAATTGAATGTAGAGCATCAAGCAGAATCTTCCCAACAGGATAGTCTCATATTGTGAGAATGTAAAGTTACTTGTATGGCCTTCCATAGTGTGCCGTTTAGTTTCTCAATTTGGGTATTGCCTTCCGGGTGATATCTACTCGTCTTCGAAGTCGCAATGCCTTTCCCATGTAAGTAATTTGTAGTTTCCTCTGACAGAAAATCAGTCGCTCTATCTGTGTAAATCATATCGGGCATACCAAATATCGCAAATAGTTGATTCAGGCATTGTGTGACCATTTTGCTTGTCATATCTTTACATGGAAATGCAAAGGGAAAACGAGAGTATTCGTCGATTATCGTAAGTAGACATTTGTTACCATGTGTGGACGTAGGAAATGGTCCCTTGAAATCCATGTTTAATAGTTGAAACGGTAGTATTGCTTTTATGAGAGTTGCCTTGTTACCGGTAAAGAATTTGGGTTTTAAATACTGGCAAGACGAGCACGAATTAGTTACACCTTTTATTTGGTCGAGTGAGAAAGGAAAGTTGCTTTCTTTGCAAAAATGGAATAGTTGTGTAATGCCTGGGTGGCATAATTTCGAGTGTAGGTCGAGGAGATCTTGTAAGAAATAAGTGAGAGCAGATATTCGGGAAAACGTATCAGCAACAGTATTTTCTCTTCCAGGACGGTAGACGATGCTAAACTTAAATTGGGACAGTTCAATGCGCCAACGGCATATTGTCATTTTTGATTTGATTTCCTGGTATTATCAAACATGAAGCTAATACTTTTTTGGTCTGTAATTACAGTAAAGTGTTTACCAAGGAGAACATATCGCCACTTTCGTAGAGCTTCAACAATAGCAGCTGCTTCTTTTTCTACCGCATGATGTTTTGTTTCACTAGAGCTTAGTGTCCTGGAATAGAATGCAACCGGACGGTTTTCTTGATTAAGGGTATTGATTTACTCCTCTCCAGGAGTTAGGCACTCGGCCAGTTGGGTATCTTTACGAATAGCCCTACAACGAAAACGCTGAAAAGACAAATATACAACAAATAAAAGTTATCGTAGCCGATAAAACTGAATTTCCAAGTTAACTGTGACAGTTATTAATGATTATAATCCGTTAAAAGTGCTATTTTCTATAAGTTAATAGTTTTAGCGTACGTGAAGTGAAAAAAAATAGTAATGGCCGCTTCGATAGAAAACACCGAATCCAGAACGAGGCTGCAGTCTCGTTCTGGATTCGGTTGTTTTTTTACTGGGACTCATAGTCAAAGCGCAATTTTTGCATTTTTTAGCCAAGCAGAAGAACAAAACAAAACTACATTTTAAGCAAAAGGAATAAAATAATTTTCTTTTTATTTACATGTCAGTGTGCTTTTATTTACATATTATTTTCATTCGTCACACGGTAATGTTTTTTTCCTGTTTCTTTAAAAAAAATCCTAACCCAGCCCTAACCCTAACCCAGCCCTAACCAAAACCCAGCCCTAACCAAAACCCAGCCCTAACCCCAAGTGTTCATATTTCAGGCAAGCAAAAGAACAAAGCAAAACAACATTTTAAACAAAAGTAATAAAATCAGTTGCTTTTTATTTATGTCGGTATTCCTCACACCGTGTACATGGTGCACACCTGCTGCCAATGACGTAACGACATGCGCGCTCATTCGGTGATCAAAATGATCGTTAAAATGTTCGTTTCATAAAATTAAATTTCAAAAATGCAACCCCCCCCCAAAAAAAAACCCCAAAAAACGCCGCTTTGATTATGAGTCCCGGTAAAAAAAAAAACACACACGTGACACCGATAGCCAAAACTAATGACGCCATTTTGTTTTTTAAATAAGAAGACATTAAATTTTTGTTTTTTTCATGTCTAATAAAAACCAATTTACCATACGTAAACATACAAACAAATGGAATAGAAAACTAGGAAAATCTCCGGTCTCTACGTACGTTGCATTTATTTGTTACATTATCATTTTTTTGACTACGTTCTACAACTTTTTTTCAACCCGACTCGCGAGTTGTAGGGCTATTGTAAAACATTCCCGGACAGTTTTTATCTTACCCCCACAAGTAAGATGTGACCCAAGGTCGGGTCGGGAAAGTGGGGTTTAAAAATTGCCTGAGCAGCCCCGTCGGCATTCCTCGGTAGGGGCGCCTCAGGCAGTAAGTGTAGTGGAAAATGAAAACAACAATGTTAATTCATTAACTCTCTGTGGTTAGCAGAGTTGTCCCCCTTTGCAAATTGGCTGTTTGGAGAATTTGAAAGCTAGATGGCTCTGGTTGACAGTCAATTTTCATAGGTGGGGCAAAAAGCAGCATAAAAACTGTTTTGTGAAGAGTGTGAATGCTCAGTGAGCTGAGTGAAGTGGAGAGCGAAAGAGGGGCAGAAGGCCGTTGGCAGTTTGGAAAATTCACAGATTTTTTATCTTTTCAAGAAACTTTCCTTTCACGGATAGACTACAGTAAGCAATAAACTTACTCCTCCCCAAAGAGGGGAGGCGAAGCCTGGGAGGGTACCCATAGACCGGCGTAAATCAAGCCTCGAAGGCCAAGACAATACCAGTCTATGGGGTGCAGTATCCATCGGAACAGATACTACATTTTGATCTTAGCCAAAAGGCCAAGAATAATCTGTTTCTACTATAAATTCTTTTTCTGGGTCAACCGTTACCAACATATTATCTTTCAAGTCGTTCTTCAGCCTTATAAAAGAGTCCGGGGATCTTTTACGACGCTCAGCAGAGTAAAAACGCTAAAAAAACAAATATACAACAAATAAAAGTAACTGTAAGCTGTAAAAGTTAGTTTCAAACTTGCATGTGCTATTTGTTTGTATTTTAAACCCGTTTGAAGTGCTATTTATTAGAAATTTAAGTTCGACCGTCTGTCAGCGAAGAAATCAAAATGGCCGTTTTACGTAATAATATCGAGGGACTGGCCGCCATTTTTCTTTGAGAAAGTAGATGTTTTAAAAAACAAGAATTTTTTTTTTAACATCTAATAAAAAGCCATTTATACTACGTAAAAATACAAACAAATTACATAGGTAAGTAGAAAAATGTCTATTCTAGACATAAGTCAACTTTACTTGTTGCAAATTTATGTTTTTAAACTCTTTCTCGTTCTTTTTTTGGACCCCGTTGGCGCCTCTGCTGAGCGTTGTAACATATACCCAAGAGTCCAATGCCACAGAAGATAATGGGAATTCTCTATTGCGGTTTAGTGCTAATATTTTCTCTGAAAAATTCTGGATAAATTTGCTGTAGTAGGAGAACATCCCAATAATCCGTCTTTGTGATTTTAGATTTAGAGGAGGTGGCATCTCAAATAGAGGTTTAAGACGATCGTAGTCGGGTGATATCTGGTTGTTTTTGATAGTGTACCCAAGTTATCGTTGAGACTGAAACGATGCTTTTATTCTTATTAAGCGTGATGTTGTACTATTTAGCAACCTCATAAAATCTTTGAAGATTGTAGTCATGCATTTTTTGGGTTTTTCCACAGATAGTAACGTTATCTACATAGACAAATATATCTACTAATTGCTCCCCGCTGACAATGCCGTCAATGGTTCTTTGGAAGGCGCTTACTCCATTAGTAATCCCGAACGGTAGGCGAGTAAACTGGTATAATTTACCATCCACCTCGAATGCTGTAAATTTACGATCCTCCTTACTGATGGGGATTTGATGGTATGCTGATTTAAGATCAAGAGTAGTAAAAACATCATACCTGGCTATTTCCTCAACTATTTTAGATATACTCCGTATATTTGAGAAAGTTCGTTTTAACTTTATTTTTGGAGGACACTAAAAAATTTTAACGGTAACTTAACTTGATTTAGCATTTCTCTGCTTTAGGATCGTCTGCATTTTTATATTTTTACCGACTGGATAAAATGTGGGAAAAGTATAAATACAAAGTGAAACTGTAAAGGGAAATAAAGGAAAAATAAACATTTTCAAATCAACTTTTGAAAGGGATTTAAAATTACAAGCGACAAGAAAGATAGTCTACTGACTTAAGAGAAATACATGTAAAATATAATTATTATTAAACATAAAAACCCATTGACTGCTTACCGTTGCAAAAATTAAACAGAAAGAATCCTCAGATATTTTCTTGTTCTTATTTAAAAAGAGAATCAATAAAAGAAGGCACAAACATCGAAGCTTGATAAAGTCTCTATCTATCATAACACCAATTCAACACTTGTGCCTCTCTCGGAGGCTTGTGATGTCATATCTATAGCTCAAACCAAGAAGAGTTTCCAACCCCAGGGGAGACAACTCAGTATTTATATACTTCCCACAAAGTATAATGTGGCACAAGACCAGACGGTGGGAGGAGAAAAAGTTACATAGTTCCCACATAAGTTTGATGTAGCACAAGGCCAGGAAGGTGAAAAAAAAGCCAGCTCTCCTAGCGGATGATCCAGGTTGGCCTCTAAAAATAGCCTAGGCAGTTCTGTCAGCATTCCTCGGTAGGGGCGCCTCAGGCAATTATCAATAAACCAACCCTTTCCCATAGAGGGAAGGCAAGGCCTGGGAGGGTGTGCCTAATAGGACTACCCAAGATAACTTTAGAGAAGACAACTCTAAACGAAGGAATATGACTACTTTAATTATAGAAAAAGTAACACTTTTTCAGCGATGAAGAAACAAATGCAGCATGGCTTTATAAAAATAAGTCTTTCTTTATTCGTTACTACTAAATGAGTTGTGTAATTGTGTAATTAATATCGGCTTAATATAAAACTATATATATATATATATATATATATATATATATATATGCAGTTTTATTATCGTTTTTACTGACGATAGAGTGTTCTATTATAATATTTTTCCACTTCCTAAGCGGTTAAGAATATGCAGAATATAGAATTCAGTCGCCCTTAATCAGACGTGTCATAATTTTTATCTTTTATATATTTTAATTAATTAATTTACGTACATAAAAGAAATTCATGGACACATGTTTCTGGCAAGCCAGCCAGGGTAGCCATGCTAATGACGGCTGATAACCAGAAACACGTGTCCATGAATTTTTTTTATGTACGTAAATTAATTAATATATATATATATATATATATGTGTGTGTAGTAGTAAGTTATGAAAATATATTTATGGCAATAAAGCTACACAGTGCGTTTCACCCCCTAAAATGTATGGAATTTGTGTTAACGAGTGTTTTTATATATACACGTGATGTTTAGTCTAGCTAGCTAACCAATCAGGTTCTTTGTTATTCTCTCCCACGAGTTAATGTTTCCATTAGCCAATGGTAGGCCTTCTCACAAACAATGCTACGGCTGATTTTACTTCATATTCTTTCATTCTGTTTTGTATAGGGGTGACTCATCCCTATTTTTTTGTTGTGTCGATTATTAGGTGACCTTACCTTAAGACGTGTGTGCTTGTATTTCTATTTTAGGTGTTAGTTTAGTTTTTTATTGAATTAAAAAAATTTTTTTAATTATATATTGTTATCCTAAAGTAAATGTTATTCTGTGTAAGCAGTTGTTTGCTATTTCACTTCTACAGTTTAATAGGTTTTGGAGGTCTTTAAAGTTTAGAATTTCAAATTTCTAATTTAGACATAATTTACACGGGTCGTCTAAATTTCTACATGTACTGGCCTGTTGTACTATTTTCCATTCAATTATTGGTGAGCGTACACTTTCTTTGAACTCCCTGTAATGGTTCGCTAGTGCTGTTTTTATTCTGCGTTTTTTTGTTATTAAATTTTCTGCTGTGGTCGTAATATCTGGTTTTAAAATGTAAGGAGGTCATACATACGTAGTACTTCTTGTTATTCGGGCTTTCTTTGGCAAATATTGTGGTTTGGTAAAAAATGCTTTTGGTTAGGCATTTATTTTGTAGTGGAGTGTGTAGTGACGCAGAAGCCTCTGTGTAGTGGACAAAGTCCACTACAAAATAACTAGCAACATATAAGAAAAGTTTAAAGTAATCAACGAAACGTCTAACCTCAACCATGATACAAGAAGACGAAAAATGAAATTAATAATAATAATAACGCACACACATATCTATATATATATATCTATATATATATATATATATATATATATATATAACTGTTGTTCACCCAAACAAGGCATATTACCACTGAGACTTAATGAGCTACTGTGATTATGGCCAAGATTTAAAGGGAGCATCCTAAGTGGGGAGTTTTGTAGCAAGATGTTTGTTCACATTACATTTAAATTTCTGTATGTTGGTACAATCACGAAACAGTTAGCAGGGAGGGAATTACAAAGACAAGTGGTATAAGGAAAAAAAACTGGTGAATTCTACAGTGAAGGTTGGGATTTTGTTGCTAGTCTGATGGGTCGAGGTATTTTGGTTGAGGGCGTACAAGTGCAGTAAGTTCATAGGCGCACATTCCGTTGAAGTCTTTGTAAAACAAGCACCGGGATGAAACATTGCAGCGATGTGACAGGAGTTGGAGCTTGGCAGACAGTGTGGGCCCTATTAGGTTTGAAATTCTCTCTTTGCATTTACTGATGCATTAATAGTTTTTCGCTTTTAATGATTACACTCTCAGAATTCAAAAAACATCATTTTTGGATGAGGCTTAGAGCTTTTTAACCGACCCTAAATGTACAGTGATTACACATTTGCTGTTTCTGATTATCCACTTCTAGAACAATAGCATTATTGAATCCTGATCAAATTTGTCACGGCGCTTCTACCACACCCTTTCTGGCAAATAGTTGCAAATAAACATGTGTATTTTTTTATTATATTTGTTGCACTAAAAGACTCAAAGTACATTTAAAAAAAAGGCTGAGTAGGATTTCCATTCCCCAGAAATTAATAGATTCATTCTGCCGAGAATATGTGTGACCTTGTGCAATAACACATGTTGAAGTTATCATCGTCTTGCAAACAAAATTAAAACACAAAATTAAAAGCTTCATCTATTAAACAATTTCTTGAACTTTTAAATTGTTGGTAAACCGATTCCAAAATTATTAATGACTTACAAATGTATGCACCCACGACCTGGACACGAACCTCTATATTAATAAAATTATGAGATAACTTCACGTGTGTCCGTGTGTGTTTTTCTTGTGACGGCGAGAATTGAAGTAATATGTTTTTAATTTATTTATTAAAATTAAAAGTACAATAGCATAAAGAAAACTTTTAAAAAATACTATTCAAAAAAAAAAATTAAGAAATATGAATTTCGGTTTCTTCTTTGTAAACAAGTCAGGTATTTTAAGTTTCTGTTAATAGTGTAGAAAAAAAGAATGAATAACTTTGTGATTCTTCAAAATTTGAAAGGAATTTGGAATCTTGTTAACTTTTTTAAATTCTTAACAAATCCTTTTGTATTAAAAAATTGAAAGTTTTGGAAGCTACTTACATCTAATAATATCATAAATAGAGATTAAAACAAGTTGCCTTAAGAACAATTAGTTACAGTTTTATAATAATTTGGTTCAATTAATAAATTAATGACTAAACAACGCCGTAATAATTAAATTTAACATTTAAAATTCTATTTAAAAAATAATTTGATTAAAAAAAACGTTATAGTATAAAAAAATAAAAACAGCTAGTATATTAATAATTCTTATAGAAGACATATTGAAATCAGCCGTCAGGATAAAAACGCTGTATTTTTTTATAACGCACATTTTAGGGTGGCAGTTTGATAGTCCTAGACTTTCATTGCATTTCCATAACTTCGAAATACTTATTTTTTATTGTAATTTTAAAAATGTTATTTAATTACATGACAGTATTACATATGTCAGCCATATTGTTTGACAATATATTAGACTAGCCAATGAAAAGGGAACCTTCAGGTCACGCTCTACAACAGTCGATGCATGTATTTTTTTACAGCAATACAAATGCTTACTATTAGCATAATCATATTCGGTTTTACATCCGTTTTACATGGTGGCATGTGTTTGACGGCTTTTAGAAATTCACTTCCAAACAAACCTATCACTGGGCAGTTCTTTATTTATTGCTCTTTCTCTTACAGCCACTCTCATCACTTCCTCTCATGTTTCCCCTTGGCCTTCTCCTGCCAAGTGAAAGTATTGACTCCCCCTTCCTTATACAATAAACTAGTCCGACGAGCATATCAATGACTGAAGGAGTAAGTTCGGTTGTAGAACGAGTACAGTCAGGCCGTTCCCCGTATACATTACAAGGCAGTTATCCAGCTCTCCTGACATTTAGTTCATTATCCCTGTTATAAATATTCCTAAGGGGAAATGTTGTCTCTGTATATACACCTTCTAATGACTTATTTTAACTCGTTTTCAATCATTCTCCAATTCCATCATCCTTATTCACAACCTTTTAATATATACACCGCCATTAGCGTTTACAACATAGGTGATGAGATTGAATTTGCATAAATACCTTTAATCTTAAGTTTAATATTTAATTTTGGTAGCGAAAGTACTGACACCCTTTTTATACAATGAACTATCACGAGTAGTATATCAACAATAATGATGGAATACAACATTATAAACCAGTTACCCAACTTGTATCTGCCTATTGTATTGTTCAATTATGCTAATAAACCCTTTTATAATAAAAAAGTGTTGTCCTTGTTTTAGAAAGCATTGTTTATATGGTAATATGAATTATTAAAAATAATAATGAACAAATAGAACGCAATACAATGCATTTTAGTTTTATTAACTTTTCTTTCTTTTTTTCAATTTAATTTTCGAAGATATACTTCACCATCAGAATTTCAAATAAACATATATTCAAATACCTTTTTTTTTTCATCATCTCGTTTTTGGTGTTATCAATTCGGTGTTGTTGAAACGAGTTTGGGATGAGAGTCTCTTTGTTAAGGAGGGTATGTGGCAGTGCAAATTGTAATAAAAAGTGTTGTTCTTGTTTTAGAAAGCATTGCTTATATGGTAATATGAATTATTAAAAATAATAATGAGCAATTAGAACGCCATACAAAAAATGATATTTTAATAAATCTTTAGTTGCAATTCTGAAGATAAACTATATCTTCGAAAATTAAATTAAAAACAAAAAATAAGTGTTAATAAAACTAAAATGCATTGTATGGAGTAAATTATATCTATATAATAAACATAAACGTTTGTGATATGTCTGTGTATTTTTGTGTCGGTCTTTCTGTACATATATACGAAGAAAAAATGTTTCATTGATTTTTATGAAATGTTGAACATAGATAGTAGAAATAAAAGAAAGTGTAATGAGCTATGTTTGATTCATTTTTATGTCGGTGTATCTGTAGGAAAGAAAACTACTTTATCGATCTTCATGAAATTTAGAACATAGATAGTAGAAATAAAAGGAAGTGTAATGAGCTATATTTGATTTATTTTTATGTTGGTGTATCTGTAGGAATAAAAACTATTCCATCGATCTTCATGAAATTTAGAACATAGATAGTAGACATAAAAGAGACTGTAATGAACTTCATTTGATTAATTTTTACGTCGGTGTATCTGTAGAAAGGAGAACTACTCTATCGATCTTCATGAAATTTAGAACATAGATAGTAGACATAAACATAAATTCTCTTTTTTTTGGGCATCAAAGGGAGTAGAATCTGCCTATCATTTAAAAATCAATGTATCCAGGGATTCAAAAACAACTGGACTGGATTTTATAAAATTTCAAGCATAGATTTTCACTCTGTAATAGGTTATGTACAAGAATTATCATTTTGATCAAAGTACACTAATATTGTGGGGTCTGCTCTTACTTTATTCGATTTTATTTATTATTTGACAATTATAGAAATTGAAAATATAAGAATAAAACTGGTAATATGGGGTTCAGTACATTGAGCCTGATTGCATAGAAGTTTCATTTCCTCCTGGGAAATGTTGGATCTATCTCAAAGGTGATTAAAATATCGTTCTACTTCCATCTCCTTCCATCAATCAATACTACGGAATCCTTAGGCCTCACCTTAAAATGTTAATATATTGAATGTAAAATATAAGAGAAAAGGTAATATAGTGTTATGGGTTAGAGGCAAAAGGACATAAGGTTCCTCATTTAATCTCAAGTAACACCAGATATTCTTGCTAGTTTAACATAAAAATAAACATAATTGTTTAAATTCATCAAAGTCTTTATTTAAAAAATAATTATACCGATTATATGCAAAGGAAATAATAAAACAAACCTTCCAGTGGTGGTCAAGGGGCACATTCCCACCTAAACAGAGTCTATATTATGAGTAAGCATTTGCTGTCTGTCTGTCTGTTGATCAAAAACTACTCAAGAGCATTGCACCGAATTTGACCTTAAACATCCTTAAGATGCCGAGTAGCGCCGTATGGGAATAAACATGTTGATCTTATTACTACTGCTAATAATAGAAACAAAAACCTCATACAGGCTTCGAAACGATTGGTCAGAATTGCACCGAATTTGACATGAAGCATCTTTGGCATGTCAAATGTAGAATAAACTGTCAAAATTCTAATATTAATACTGCTACTACTACCATTATGGATTATAATAATACTATTACTACTACTACTACTACTACTACTACTAACCTTTAAAACTAAGTTTCTCTCTTTTCACCACCAATGCTTGGATCCTTGTTTTGCCTCAGTCGAAATCCATGACTCTCTCTTTGAGGAAGGCCCAAGGACTGACTTTTCTTCCAGATCTAAAATAGAAGACTTACATCAAATATGTTGCTAAGGATGCTGGACAAATGGTTAAGCCATTCTATCACTCCAGGAAGTATCTGGAGATTCGCTGCTTAGAGTACTCTTCATTGCCTAACCAGAGTTCAAAATTGGCTCCAATATCTAGTTGGGGGTAATCTCTTCTGTTCCTTATAGCACCTTTCTCACAAAAGAGACATTGTTAGTCTCTCTCTATCGGTATTTCCATGGAAGATGTTCAAGTAAGATCCAATCTCGGGTTCCTCCTTGTAAAATATTCACAGCAAGAACTCGTTTTACTACCACTACAAAAAAAGCAAACTTTCCTTTTGTCCTCCGTGTGCCTGAGTTCCGGCGGAATTTCCACAAAGAAAGCTTCTTCAGAAGGGCTTCCCGTCTGTGGAACACATTTCCACTGGACTACCTTTCTACAATTTTAATATGGTTGTTTTAAAATCCAATGTTAACGGATTTCTGTTATGAACTGTCTCCAAACGTATTTGAACTTAGTCCATTCCATTAATCATTCTCAATCCTCTCATAAGGTTCTTCATCACTCAACTGACAACCATTCCATCTAATTAACCCTTATCCTTGAGTGGCTTTTGTCCTTGATAAGTGGTGACTCATTAGTAAAAAAAACTTACAATATTTGACACTATTTCTGACACATATAACAAAAGGAACCTGATGAGTACTGGAGTGTACGACGGCTAATCGTGTAAACAATAACCAAGGTAAATACATAAATAATGCATTTATGCATTAAAAACTACTGGTAAAAATTCCACCAAATTTGGCATGAAGTAAATGCAGATAAAAGACACCTTTGTGGATGATCACAACGATAATATTACTAGTGCTATTACCACTATTGTCGATCCCCATGGATTGTTGTCATTTTTTTCATTGACAGAAACAGCTCTTTGTCTCTCTAACACATAAGTATGTAGATGCTCAGTGCATAGTGACGCCTCTCTATATTCATGGCCGTATCTATCGCTGCTGTGGTGTATTAACAGCAGAAACAGAGATTATCGCATTCTTCTCCTCTGCTTGTGATGATAAGAACCGTCTTCTTCTCTTCTATGGAATGAATAAAAAAAAATTATTTTTTTATTTTCGTTCACCTCAAATAAGGCATATTGCCGCAAGGGAGCATCCTAAGTAGGGAGTTGTGTAGCAAGATGTTTGTTCACATTATATTTAAATTTCTGTATATTAATGCAGTGGGGAAAAGGGGAGCAGGGAGGGGATTCCAAAGGCAATCGATTCGCTAAATAAAAGCTTTTAGAGTAGAAAGTTTTCCGGCATTTGGGGACCTTTGCAGTGAATGAGTGGAATTGGCTGCTAGTCAGGTTGGTCAAAGGTATTTATGTTGAGGGGTTACAAGTGCACCAAGTTAGTCAGAGCACATTCCATGAAAGTACTTGTAAAACAAGTACAGGGATGCAGCATTGCAGTGATGGGACAGAAGCTGGAACTTGGTAGACGGTATGGAATCTATTAGATTAGAAATTCTTTATGCACCCTGTCCAAGACGGAGAGACTAGTGGTTGGTGCACCAGCTCAGATGTGACAATAATACTCCATGCATGGGCTAATGGTTGCTTTGTAGAGGTATAGTATACTGGCAGGTGTGAGAAGTTTTCTAGCTTGGTAGAAGGGTCCCAGCATCTTTACAGCAGAATTGGCAGTTTCTACTATGTATTTATTCCAATTTATGTTGCCTGTTAATTTTCGGTCAAGGAGTTTAAACGTCGAACTCTCAGGGATGGTTGTATCAGCCATGGCAATCAGTGATTGGAAAGTATTCTTATAATTGTTAAAGTAAAGGAGCTTTGCCCTGGTAGCATTGAATGTGACCATCCATTTTTTTGGCCCATTCTCCTACATAAATAAAAAAAAAAGAAGAAAATGGCAACACCCAATGGCTGATGTTCTTTGTTGCTTTATTCTTTTGCAGCATTACTTTAGATTCCCTTCGCCTTCCCTTCGGAAAACGAACGAAGACAAAGCTTCATATAACAGCGTCCAAACACAGCTCATAGCCTAAAGAGGATGATCTTTTTCTTTTCTTTTCTACGTCTCATTTCGAAGTTTCTGTCCGTGACGTCACATCCTGACACGTAGTACTTTATTTAATTTAATGGGATTTTCCACTTTCTTAATCTATCTATCCTAATAGAAGAATACTGTTCTTAATATTATTTTTACACACCAAAGGTTCAATATGGCTACTAAAGCTACTAATTATAAACGATGTTAGGCTCTCAACCGACTGAGCAAATTGCACTAAATTTGGCATAAAAAACCCTTGTGAGACGAGATCTAATAACATTCAGAAGACTAATTAGAATGCTTAAATAAAGGCCTTCTGTGAAGGCTAGATTAAAAGTCATCCTTTTGGCTAGTCTTTGTACTTGGAATTAATCATTAAGGATTGAAGATCAACATTTCAATATGAGTTCAAATAGAACAGTGAAACTTAGGAGAAATAGAGATACAAAAGATAGGAAACATATAAAATGAAATAACAGACAGTGAGATGGAATGCTTCAGAGAGGAGCAAGAAACGATTATATACAGAGGAAGAGAGATAGAGAGTGAGAAAGGAGGGGGGTTGAGAAGAAGAGACAACAAATACAGAGAGGTAGAAAAGGAGACTACCTCTGTTATGCTTATTAGATTTGTAAAGAAAGTATGGTTACTGCTGTTATTTATTACACGGGGTGGGGGCACCTTAATTTTAAAGTAAGTTTTTATTTCATTTTAATTTCTGTTAAATGTTTAACAAAGCCCACTGTAGAAGTTAGACCAAACGCCACCTTTATGGCAAGATTTTGACGTTGAAAAAGAAAAGATGGATGGTACGATTTATGTCAAATCAACCCTTATTGAATGTTTTAATGCCGAACCACAATACATATTTTAAACGATTCATTGTATATAGCTAATTGAACACAAATTGCTCATTTTAGACGATTAACTAAACACGTATTTGAATATATTTCACAACATTATTCATGCATAAACGACCGGAGAAGATCTGATGGTATTTGAACTTGGCCCAACCAATTCCATAGAATGTGATAGCATCCATTAGGCCAATCACCGCCCCTACCCCCGTCCGCCAGAAAAAAAAAGCGCAAAAAGTGAGAAATAATAAATAAAAATGGCATTGCCTTGTCCAGTGATCCCCAAGAGTTAAAACAGATTTAGTCGAGATTTTCTACAAAAAAATAAAAATAAAATTCATCTCATGCTGCGGAAATAAATAACCTATCAAATAAGTACATAGCATCTCAAAATTATCGCTTCCTGCTTTTTTTTTGCTGTTTTTTGTTTTTTTATGTGTTTGGCGTTCATACTCTTCGTTCAAGTAAGGAAACGGATCACAGATATCTCTGCGAAGGTATGATGAATGTACATCAATCTATCTATCTATCTATCTATCTATCTCAATATGTATACAATTTATTTGAAAACTATATGTTACATATTTCAGTAACATATAGGTTTCAAATAAATAATATTAGCTCTCACTCCTCTACGAGCGAGAACTTTATTGATTTCTTTATATGTATATATATATATATATATATATATATATATATATAGTTATATCTATGTGTACATATATATATTTTTATGTATATATATATATATATGTGTGTGTATACATATATATGTTTTATGTATATATATATTTATATGTATGTATATTTATTTATATGTATGTATATATATATTTATATGTATATATATATTTATATGTATATATATATATTTATATGTATATATATATATTTATATGTATATATATATTTATATGTATGTATATATATTTATATGTATGTATATATATATTTATATGTATATATATATTTATATGTGTGTATATATATATTTATATGTGTGTATATATATATTTATATGTATGTATATATATATTTATATGTATGTATATTTATTTATATATATGTATATATGTATTTATATATATATATGTATTTATATATTTATATATATGTATTTATATATATATATATATATATATATGTATATATGTATTTATATATTTATATATATGTATTTATATATATATATATGTATATATGTATTTATATATTTATATATATGTCAGGGTGGGCCAAAATAAGGGTCCTATCTTTAAATTTGAATAACTTGAATTTGAATAACTTCCACAAAATAAAAGTTAAACTCACCAAACTTTATGTGTGTGTAGACTGACCCTTCCGAGATTTTTTGAAATAAACAAAACAAATTTTAGCCGAAAAACACTTCTTAAAACTTACAAAAACTAAAGTATTGTTTTTTACACTGTTTTGAGTTTTTTAAGCAAAAATAATGTTTTTTAAATGAGGGTACGTTCCTTAGGGCTAATACGGCTCATGCTTGCTTCGGAAGGGGTCCTTTACTTATTCTAAAAAAAAAAAAAAAAATCAATAAATAAAAAAGTTATGAATTTTTAAAAATAGGACCCTTATTTTTGCCCACCCTGTATATATATATGTATATATATATATTTATATATATGTATATATATATGTATATATATATGTATATATATATGTATATATATATGTATATATCTATTTATATATATATATATATCTATTTATATATATGTATATATATATATGTATATATATTTATAAATATATATATTTATATGTATATATGTACGCGTTTCAAAAAGGCACAACTGTTCAGTTGATAGTAGAAGATATTATCCTAGTTTTCACTTTGTATTTCAAGATTATATATTCCCACATTCTTGTAAACTAACAGTTTAATGTAAAGACAGACATATATACACATATGTGTGTATATATAGATACATGGCGGCTCTTTTCAGTCTCTAGAGACAATGGATACCCTTTGTAACTGTTGCCTGCACAGAGAGACTATAGTAAAGATAAGTTGCACAAGCACTAAGCGCACATATTTTGAAATTGCATTGCTGAAGGCAAAGAGAACACCAAAACTCCTGGAAACAATGCCGGGAAAAGCAGAAGAAAGACTGGTGTTATTTTGAAATTTCCTTTTCCTAGACTAGGTGCACAACCAAGGCTTGAGAATACTCTATACCTTACTATTTAACCCATAGCTAGGGATCTATCTCTTTCCCAAGAGTATAAGTGAAAGTTTTGCAGTAGCTCAGACAAAACTCGAACCCAGATCACCAAATCCAGTCTGCACTCATAACTACTACACCATGCAACATAAATATAGTAATCTATATTTATATAAAGTTATATACGTATTTATATATTTCTAAATATAGGATTCACTCCTAAACTAATAACCGATCATTAAGAATTTTGGAAAACAGCTACTCGGCATGAGGTTGGGTAATGTGGGCTATATTTACTTTTATTTAGCCTTATGCAAAAAAAGCAAAGAAGACTAGAAGCTCTTAGTGAATATTTAGATGATCCCAATTTTGGTGAAATTTGAACAATAGCTATTAGACATCAATTAACAAATATTCTCTAAATTTCAGTTTCTTTAGAGTATTTAAAAGGGATTTTAGGGAAGATTATATGGGCACAACCTACCATTTTAAATTTCAAATATTTCAGATTTGCATTAAATTTGATCCATAATCATTAGACAACGATTAAACAAGTCTCCCTGAATTTCAATTTCTTATTAATACTTCTTTAGCCTTAAATTTTAAACAGTTTCTAGAATCGAAATTATGTAATGTATTTTGATCAAATTTGGAATAAGTGTTCTAGATACAAGGTTTTGTATCATTATATTTTGATGTAAATCCTCGTTAGGGAACATAAAAGTAATGTAAAATTATTCAGTTTGGCGAATTAATTTTAGCCGCCATAGGACGGGTATTCTTGTAGACATATATATATATATATATATATATATATATATATATATATAGTTTGTGTTAAAGTGAATAATTTCGGTAAGAAATCCTAGTTTGAGAGCTCAATGTAGAAAACAAAGGCAAAAAAAATATAGAAAGAAAAAATTCACATACACATCGTAGTTGTCAGCACTATAATTTATTTCGACCTCCTGGCTTCTTCAATATATATATATATATATATATATATATATATATATATATATATATATATATGTCAATATGTCAATATATATATTCTTTTATCTTCTCTATATATAAAGTGAAGACGTTTTTTTGCCTGTACCTTCGACGAGAGTAAATAAACAACGACATGCATCATATACTACTAAACTCACCACTTAATTCAGCTTATTTACTCGAGCATGTTTGAATAAGTTTATGATTATTTTCTCCATCTAACAATAAATACTACTTTTATATCACCATCGTAAACTCTCCCCAAAACATACTCCATGGAAATTGCAATAAAAACTCTTCCTTCTAACATCTTCACACTAACACTCTCCCCTTCATCACCGGGATATAATAAACAACGGATACTTTAGAAAAACTTTACCGTTATTATTTTCTTTTCATCTTCAATTAATGTAATACATAACACAATATTTTCCATAAACATTTACTAGACGCTCCCTCATATGCCACTGATTTTCAAGAATATCGGATTATGGTGTTTCTAACTATTACGTATAGACTTAACCTCATTCCAGAATTCACGGAATACATTTCACGAACTTAGTCATTTATACTGTACATTGATCTAAAATGGCGGCTACAATCTCTTACTCGAATCGACTTTAGACATTTCCCTTAGCAATCTTCGTTTGCTCAAGTTATGATTTCATATTTTAAATTAAACACGTAGACAATTTAATACTTAACACCTTTAAGGACTGCAGTATTTATTTCGACAACATTTGATTGTTGATTAAAATTCCATGGAAGCACGTAATATCAGTTGATCTACGAACCTTCTGCAACTAAATTAACAGACAACACAAGTTCATTGTTTCACTTTTGACCATCAATACATACATAACATTAATCCAACATTCGTGTTATCATTTTCACTTTAGGTATTCTTTTTTTATTTGAGCGGGGAAGTATTTTACGTAAGACGTTTACTTTTCTTTTTTTACATTTACCTATTATAACCGTCCATTCTCTCTCTCTTTCTCTCCCCCCTCTCTGTCTCTTTATTCATTCGCAACAATTTATAGAAAAACGTGTATACATTTTCGCCGACTTATGAATAATGTACCTTTGTTTAATTCACGACAGTTAAAATGCTTCAAAATTAATTTCGAACACAGACCGGCGTAAAATTTAAAATCATTATTTTAATGTACATTTTCCTATTCATCGAACATTATTCGATATTAATTCATACCGAACATTATTCAAATTTATCTCATAACGTTTTTTACATACTTTCTTCGACGCTGAAACTGCTACTTATATTGAAAAAATATTAATTTCTACTTTTCTAAATATACTTCAACTTAAAGTGCAGTATACGTTACTTTGTCTTTCCTCTTCTCGGTCAGTGAAGGAGAAATCTTTCTATACTGCGGCAATTTCTTTTTTATTACTTTCCCTCTATTTGACTGTTTGTCCATTTTTGAAAAAATCCTTCTAGACTTTGGCAATTTTTCCACAGGAGATTGATTCTCAAAATATTAAACATCACCATTGTATAACTCTCCCCTCGTGAAGAAGCAACGGAATAGCAACAATGGTAAAAGTGCAGATTAGTTAACAGTCGATAAATCTAAAACAAAAAACCACAACAATTTTTTTTATCAATCGCCATATATTTAAATCAAAGCCAGAGTTAGACAAAAGGTAGATTTTCAATGTTAATAATTTCAATCACCCACTAAAATGGGAACTCCGGATTAAGATAAAAATTGCCTTAATCTAGAAGTATTTTTCCTTCACTAACCTTGGGCGTCGGCAGTGGTTTCTATTTTTCGAATAAACTGCTACTTACAATCATAGAGGGGAGACAGTTACCGAAAATATAGAGATATCTATTTTGTTTGATTCAAAACATCGATAAATCCTACTTTAATCACCTAAATTACAGGGTTGTTTTCAAATGCTTTTTGACGAATACTCTAATACTTAAATTTTTTTAATTTAATTTATAACTATCCCGGGCAACGCCGGAACCCGGGTCCTGCTAGTATATATATATATATATATATATATATATATATATATATATATATATATATATATATATATATATTTCGGGAAGTGCTTTAAATTCATCTTATGAATTCAAGCCATAGAAAGAGATGAATAAATAGTCTTTAATATTTATATTTATTTTAGAGATTTTTTTTTTACCAATCTGTCTTTTTTTATTGTCTATTTTTGTACTTTTTAATTTTTTCTCTTTTTTTTTAACTTTCAAAATGTTTAGACGGAAAGCAAAAGTGACCAAAAAAATTGACAGTTAAATTAGACTCGAACCCAAACAAATTTATTTTCTTAATTCTGTCTTACTTTTTATTTTAATCAAAATATACAAAGCGCAACAGTCCAGAATGCAACCAGTATCAAAAATAGACAATAAAAAATGGAATGAAAAAAAAATGCAGGCCAATAGGATTCGTGCCGAATAAAATAGAAACATCCTCAATTTACACGAATGACCCAAATATTTATGATGTTTGTTTACTATTTTTCATCAGAAAACACAATTTAATAGAAGATTTGCTTTGGTCATATCTTTCCTGGTTAAAGCAAAGTGAGTCAAACATTATAATCTTTTATTATGCATTCAGTTCCATTTGTGTGTTCGTGGCTTTATTTGAACTCGCCGTGTGTTGTTGACTGTTTAACAATCTTCGATTTCATCTTCGTTGCTAGAATTTGCTATGGAATGAACTAATAACTATGAATGTCGTTTTTACATATTAATATTATTTAACAAACAATCAGCCTTGTATGTTCTTAGGAATTTACGCTGTTATTTTCGTATTAAAGTAGAATAATACCCGTCCCAGGACGGGTAAAATGAATTCCTCGAACAGAACAGTTTTGCCCCACTTTGTGTCCCTCTTACGTAGATTAAAATCAAGATATAATGATACTAAGCATGATGTCTAGAATCCTTATTCCAATTTTAATCAAAATCAATCACATGATTTTCAGTATCGAAAGGGTCTAAAGTTTAAGGCTTAAGCTTAAGGGATTTTAAGGAGAAATTGAAATTCAGGGAATATTGCTTAATTGGTTCATAGTTTTGGTTTGGGGATCAAATTCAATGCAAATTCAAATGTAAATCTAAATTTTCAAATAGGGGATTGTGCCCCTATTATGCCACCTAAACTATTTTTTAAAATACTCTAAAAAACTGAAATATGGGGAATATTTATTATTTGATGTCTAATTGTTAAAATCTTACAAAATCGAAGGTATCTTAATTTTTAGGAAGAGCTTCCACCACCTTTTTACCCCCTTACAGTTAGCAGCTGTGTTCCAAAATTCATAATGATTGGTTAATTAGTTTAGGAGTTAATTCTGTACATAGAAATATATAAACATAAATTTATATAATTTACTATCACACTCGTCGTATTTTAACAAAATATAAAAATAAGATTCTACTTTTTTTTAGGCGATTACATGTAAAAAGCCTTAAAAAATATCTGTAAAAAAGTAATTAGAAGAAACAAAACACATAGACTCTAGAGTGGGGGGTCACTTTCCTTTTTATATGAATTTAACGTAAAATAAGTACCCACTTGTGTACCAGTTAGCAGTAAAATGGGACGGATAACCATTTTTTTTCCAATTTTTTGAAGGGATAGATTTTGTGTGAGTAAAGTGAATTTTTCTGTATTTTATTGACTATTATAGCTTTTGAACCACATATGCTAATCTGTTTATTTAGAAAATAGGTGTTCTTTTGTTATCTGATTACACACCATTGTTGTAGTCAACATACACTGCCACGTTTTCTTTCTTTCTCGCTTTCTTTTTTAAATTTCACAGATAGACACGTTATCTTTCCCTTTTCTTATTTCTTTATTTATTGACTGCAACGTTTTCTTCTTTTAATTTTCAATGCTTCGGCTTCGGTCCACAGAATAACACTTATCCTTTCTTTCTCTTCATTTCCCTTTTACGTACTGCTTAGCACGGTCTCTTTTTTTTCCTTTTCTTAAAACTTCGTACATTGTCACTTTTTCTTTCTTTTATTTTCTATTGTGGCCTTGCAGGGCCGGTAATAATCAAGACAGTGGTATAATTACTAAAAGTGTATTAACAAAAATGTGTTGCAGAAGGTACGTGCCTGATTCTGGAGCCATAACCGCCACCAATAGCGGGATTTACTTCCTTCCCAGGAAGATGTGGCACAAGGCCAGAAGGCGGGGAAAGTTAAGCCAGCGTCCTAAATATGGAGCACTCTGACCTTTTAAAAATTGCCTGTGTAACTCTGTCGGCATTCACCGGTCGGGGTGCCTCAGGCAGTTAGCATTGAACTAACTCCATCCCAAAGAGGGGAGGTAAGGCCTGGGAGGGTAGACTTCCTAGAACTACCCAGGATAAATACCTCAGTCCGACAGATAAAAGGCCACCGAAATGTCCCAGCTTCTGTCGGATCGATTGTCAAGATTGTATTCTCGACTGATATGTTGCATATATGTTGATATGTCCACTGGACGACAAATGAATGGCGCCAACAGCTGCCACGACGTTTAATCTTAACTAAATTGATTGTGTCTGGGTAAGTCCATTTATTCCTGAAATATGTAGATCAGCTTACACTATAACAATAATCAAAATCATATAATGAATTTCGATCAAATTTTGCATAAGGATTCTAGAGGTAAGGTTTAGTATCATTGTATCTTGATTTTAATCTTCTTAAGGATGTATAAAAGTGACACAAAACTATTCTGTTCTGGGAATGTATTTTACCCGTCTTGGGACGGGTATTCTTCTTCATAATATATATATATATATATATATATATATATATATATATATATTAGTAAGCTATGAAAATATATTTATGGCAATTATGCTACACAGAGGCTCCCGCGTTTCATCCCCGGGGGCAATCTTCGGGCTAAATGCATTTTAGCCTGAAGATTCCCCCCGGAGATGAAACGCGGGAGTCTCTGTGTAGCTTAATTGCCATAAATATATTTGCATAGCTTACTACCTAGCTCTACTTACGTATCGAGCACTGTTGAAGTAAATACTGAAAATTGATACATAAAAAATATATCTCCTTATAAAATCTTATGTGGATACATGAAATAGTAATATATATATATATATATATATATATATATATATATATATATATGTACAATTCAGACAACAATGGGCACAGAGCCGATCCCATCGAAACTCTGTCAACCTTGATATGTAGAGTTTCATTAGGGACCTCAGTGGTACAAGAAATTAGTAATTTACGTAGGGAATTATGGTTAATCTTGAGGGCCGGTAGAGTTGAATTATTATATATATAGTGTTAATGATTCTATTAATGGTTTTGTGTACTGGAACGTTAGTAAATAGATTCACATGTCTAATCTAGAAAGTAAAACATTTAATAGCATATCTAAACCCTCCATATACGTCAGGTACGTCGGCGACATCCTTCTATTAACTGAAAACGTACATAAATTAACCTTAATAAAAAAATAAATTCGAAAATAACTCTGTATTAAATTTCACACACGAAATAAATATAAATAACAAAATACTCTTCCTCGATATAGAAATAAAAGCCGACACATATAAGTTCACCACGTACCCGTACAAAAAAAAATATAAGCAAAGGCTCAAGCTTGCTTAATTTTAAAAGTGAATGCCCTTATAGATATAAAATAGCCGTAGTGAAAAAAATCTCATCTACCCAGCAAAACGAAACTCATCCATTGATAACATATTTTATATTACACTTACTGCCATTAAACAAACACTAATCAATAATAACTGCCCTAACCATATCGTCGATCAGCAAATTAAACACTGTTTAGCCGCCATAATAAAAAATAAATAAATAAATAAATAAATAAATTAAAAAAAAAAAAAAAAAAAAACAAACAAACAAACAAACAAACAAACAAACAAACAAACAAACAAACAAACAACAACAACAACAACAACAACAACAATAACAATAATAATAATAATAATAATAATAATAATAATAATGATAATAATAATAATAAAAAAAATAAAAAATAAATAAAATAATATCAATCTATACTACTGCAACCAAATACACCCTAATTATCAAGTAGATGAAAAAATAATAAAAAATATTATACATAAACATATCTCCCCTACTGGCAAAAACCATAAACTCTGTTTCACTATTTACTATAAAAAAACTTAAAACTAACTTATTAATAAAAAATGACCCGACGTTGGGGAACGGTTTACTAAAAACTAGTAATGCTGTATATGTGTCTAAATGCCCAATGGGAAAATGTGCCTACAAAAACAATACATTTATTGGTATGACTAGGACTAGTATCTCTCGTCGCCTTGCATGTCACCTCTCCTTCTCCATAGCTCTATTTACCAACCCTTAGTAGAACACGACACAAAAAAAAGATTTCAGGGACATATTAGTCAAAAACACTGCCATCCTCGCTGTCTCACATTGCAACCTGCGCCTCCCCATAATTGAAGCCTTACTAATTCGAGCAAAGAAACCCACCATCAATCAAGTTCGATATGAGGGGGGGGGGGAGAAAGTATACTAAAATGTCTTTAATATATAAAAAAAGTTTTAATCGAGTTTCTCAATAAATTCATCGATTTTAGTTTGCATAACTCCTCACGTGCCTGAAGAAGACTCATGGGAGTCGAAAACGTTAGCAGTTTTGGCGAGTTCCTGTTCACACTCGAACAGAACATTAGATCATTAGTCTGTCAACATGAAAAGATGGATCAAAAAAGAAACAAACAGGAATTGTTCCTATTGTTTAATCAAACACGCATCAATGAAGAAATGCTGCCTAAGTATATATATATATATATATATATATATATATATATATATATGTGTGTGTGTGTGTGAGCTTTGAATAATTATTTATAAACCATATATATATATATATATATATATATTATTTATAAATAATTATTCAAAGCTCACGCTAGATTGAGCACTTTAAGTAAGTTGACAACAGGCCGTCATTTACAGCGTAATGCAACACTCTAGGCCCCGTTTATTGAGTGTTCTCGACAGCCTGCTTATAATGTCCGCTGCATTTATTTACTATTTACTCTCCTGGCAATGTGTAGTGTACACATCGGTATGCGCACCGACTACTTAGTCAAATATGACTTTCATATTGGTGTTCGAACCGTGTGATTGGCAGGGATTATCTCCTCCCATACTGATGATTGCAGGTTTGCCATGAAACGCATATGTGGGTTAATTTGAAAAATATTATTTATAAATATTTATATATATGATAGAGAGAGAGAGAGAGAGAGAGAGAGAGAGAGAGAGAGAGAGAGAGAGAGAGAGAGAGAGAGAGAGAGAGAGGGTATTATTCTTAATTTTTCACTAGATAACAAAACATAAAATTAATTCTGGGCAACACGAATTTACCTTGCTGCTTTCAACGTTAAAACATAATAAATCTTGTTGTCATTCAGTTTGATTTTCAAAATAAAAAAGTGGGAAATGAGGGAAGAAAGTAATCGATTTATTTTCCATCGGACACTTCCATTTTCACTAAGTATCGAGAACGATAAAGACAAAAGACGTCACCTCTGATAAGACGTTATCTAGAATTTCAGATGCGGATGGGAAAAGAAGTTTCTGGCTTTAAGTGATAATGAAGAACTTTTTTTTATTTTAGAAAATTCCTTTCTAAAAATAAACCCCCTAAAATCAAAAATACAAAGCAAAGGTGGAAATAAATTTAAAACATTTTTTTTCGGAAAGGGAGCAAATACAAATGACAATTGAATTAACGAACTTTAAGAAGCATTTTTGTTATCATGACACTGCAGGGGGTGAAAGCAATTAGCAACTCTTCATTTAAAAAAAAAAAAAGAACTTCTTAAATGTATTCCTTAAACTGTAGGGTTTAATATCATTTCCTAAAATTTTTATCGCTTTAAGTGTCCATTAACCCTTTCAATTTAAAAATTCTGTAACAAGCCGTTTTTTAACTTTAACTCTAACCCTAAGCATTACTCATTAGATCCAATGCTTTTAAGTTGATAATTTCCTGATATCTATAATAAGTCCCATTATTTCATTCCAATGGATTACTGTTACCAAATTTTTTGATTAGCGAAAGAAAAAACAACTTGAAAAAGTAATATATTTAATATTCGTATGGAGTTTTTTCATTCCTTTCTTTTCTATTCTACCCCAAACAAGGCATATTGCCGCTGAGACGTAAGGGCTACTGTGAATTAGGGGCCAGATGTTTAGGGGCATCCTAAGTAGGGTGTTGTGCAGCGAGATGCTTGTTCACATTACATTTAAATTTCTGCATGCTGGTATAGTCAAGGAAACTGGGAGCCGGGAGGGAATTCCAAAGGCAAGCGGTTCACAGAAAGAAGCTATTAGAGTTGAAAGCCTTCCAGCATCGTGGGACCTCTACAGTGAAAGGGTGTCATTTTGCTGGTTGTCGGGTTGGTCGGAGATATTTACGTCGAGGAGGTACAAGTGCAGCAAGTTCGTTGGAGCACATTCTGTTTAAGTATGTGTAAAACAAACACAAGGAGGCAACATTGCGGCGATGGAACAGAGGCTGAAGCTTGGTAGACAGTGTGAGACCTATTAGGCTACAAACTCTTTTTTATACCCTGTCCAAGAGGAAGAGACTAGTGGTTGGTGCACCAGCCAAGATGTGACAACAATCCCGATGCATGAGCTAATGTTGGCTGTGTATAGTCAACTGGCAGGTGTGAGAAGTTTTCTAGCTCGGTAAAAGGAGCTCGGCTTCTTTGCAGCAGACTTGGGAGTTTCTACTATGTATTTATTCCAATGTATGTTGCCTGTGAATGTTAGGCCGAGGAGTTTTAATGTTGGGCTCTCAGATAGGGTGCTATCAACCATGACAATCGGTAGTTGGTAGGATTTACGTTTATTGTAGAACAATCACTCATTTCCGAACGAACACAACGATTTGTCATTCTAAGAATTAAGCGTTTTGTTAGCAAAATAAAGTAGATTACTTTTTCGTTACAAAATGAAGTGATTTGCTGGTCTTGTTTGCTGAAAATGAAACGTAATGAGGAATACACAAACCATGAATAAATGATATGTGTATTGAAATTAAAATACTAAAAAAAATTTCAAACAAAGTGTATGTGGTTTAATTAAAATACCAACATCTGCCATTATTAACCAACAGATGGTTGCTACTGTCGACCAAGGGAAGAGTCTATCAGGCTTGTGTGCACAGTGTAATAATGAATAGAAATGAAACCTGGTCAGTGAGGTTTGAGTACATGCGTTGCATGGAGAGAAATGATTTGCAAATGATACGATGTATGTGTAATGTGAATCTTAAAGACAGGCTTAGATCTGATGACCTCAGGTCTGGACAATATAGGGAGATGTGTGCAGAACAGGAGACTTCGTTGGTAGTGTCACATTAAAAGAATGGGTGGGTGTTTTTGTGTTAGTCGAATGATGTGACTTGTTTTTTGGTTTTTTTTGTTGTTGTTTTTTTACTAATAAGTTACCATTCATCAAGGCCAAAAGTCATTCGAGGATGAGGGTTAATTAGATGGAATGATAATCAGTTGAAAAATGAGGAATATTATGAGAGGATTGAAAATTTGTTATTGAATGAAATCATGACAAGTATTTGTTAAGGACTATGTTGTGATCTGCATGGAAGCAGTAACAGACCGGAAATCCTTGCAAGCTCTGTTCATGAAAATTCTGCCAAGTGGATTTGGGTGTTTCTTTGAAATATGAAGTGATTTGCTGGTTCTTGTTTACAGAATCTGAGAAAGACAAACTAAAATTGAAATGCAATGAAGAAAAATAAAAAAGACATAGATAAATAATATATGTATTGAAATTATAATACAAGAAATGTCTTGCGAGCAAAGTGGGTTTGCAGCTTAATTAAAAGACCAACGTAACTGATTTTGTGCTCATATATCCATTTAATATGATAGCACACTGTCCGTTTAAAGTATAACATCACACTGTGCTTATATATCTGTTTACTCTGACAACATTAGGAAAAGGTTTCCCTTGAACGTCTCACCAGGACGACCCAATAACTATATCTTGTCTAGAAGAAGACAATATTCAAAGGAGGATGCGAGTAAGATTTTCGCCTTTATCCCACCAAATTAAGTGTTTAGTGATTGGCCCAAAAAGCATTGTCTTTCACAATAAAATGGGTCTATTTTAGAAGTCAAGGAATTTATTTATTAACACAATAGACAAGGGGAGATACTCTATTTACACAGTAAACAAGGGGAGATAACCTATTGGGTCACTTTTTTTTATAAGAATTAAGTCCAATCTTAGGAAGGAAGGGGGCTTAAGTGCTATGTATTGATTTACTCCTCTCCAGGAGTTAGGCACAAGGACAGTTTTTATCTTACTCCCACAAGTAAGATGTGACCCAAGGTCGGGTCGGGAAAGTGGGGTTTAAAAATTGCCTGTGCAGCCCCGTCGGCATTCCCCGGTAGGGACGCCTCAGGCAGTAAGCAATAAACTTACTCCTCCCCAAAGAGGGGAGGCGAAGCCTGGGAGGGTGGACCTCCTAGAACTGCACAGGACAGACCCATAGACCGGCGTAAATCAAGCCCCGAAGGCCAAGACAATACCAATCTATGGGGTGCAGTATCCATCGGAACAGATACTACACTTTGATCTTAGCCAAAAGGCCAAGAACATTTTTTGCTATGTAGGGGTGAGAAAACTTCTAAAAGTTAACAGCGGTTCTGTAAATATTAAATGAGTTTTTTCAAAAACTTTTTCGATAATCTGAAAATGTAAAACTTAATCGATATTATTACATTGAATTTTTGTAAAGAGATTAAATAAGAACACTTGTATATGGAAGAGTTCCACCGTTCTACGTCAACGATTTTTGCTTTATCTATTGAACCAAATAAAAGCTTTTGAAAAGCGAAATCACCCTGTCATCACCCGTTGTCACCCTGTTATTAACCATGAATATTGATTTAGCAAATACCCTGCCTTAAATAGTAAAAAGAGAGTGACTCGTTGTTCAATAAAAATTGTTCCATTGGACCATCCAAACCCACTAGTGCCAATCAGCATCAAAGATCATTGGTTTACACTTTAATCTTGGAGAGAAAAAGGAAGTTGAACGTAATTTGTTTTTTGTTGTCCGTTTTCGTTTTTTGATAAACCATATAAGCACTGAGAAAAAAATGTAAAAAAAAATGAAATGATCCGTAAATACATGAAGGGGTCAGTAAGTGTAAGCCTCTCATTATGCAGATATGTAATACCTGAAACCTTAAAACGTAGCGAAAAAAGAGCTTTGATATATAATCTCTCTCTCCTTCCCCCTCTCTCACTCTCTCTCTCTCTCTCTCTCTCTCTCTCTCTATATATATATATATATATATATATATATATATATATATATATATATATATATTTATATATATATATATATATATATATATATATATATATATATATATATATATATATCCTCCACTCTATAATGAAGACCAATGTATGTTTATTTGTATTGAAATAAATATAAATTCTTTCCTTTCACACAAAAGCTAGCAAGTAAAAAAAGGTGCCATTTTCTAGCCCCCTGACTAAACCATTTCAAGGTAAACGAGAAAGCAAATAGCAAGTCAGACAACCTCCACCACCTGAAATGAACTTGGAAAGAAATCCTCCACTCTAAATTAGAACTCAACGATAGGTTTTTTTTTTCTTTAGGTCATCAGAAATAATAATAATTTATATATGAAAAATTAATTTACTGACGTAATTCTATGATTTTAGAAGAATATTAGCGCGAACACTGGCGAAGCTTATTTTCTCCCGTCATTTTGGACGGAGGATGTACACTAGTTAAGGTATATACTTCTTTTACTATTGTTTTTGACGGAGGGTATACACTAGTATATATAATATAAATATATACTAGACTAGACTACCCGTGCCTTGTTGCGTCACAACCACTATAATTATCCTCGTCCTTATTGATAATATAGAACATAATTATTATTTTGCTATCTAATTTACGTACGTGTTTACGGTGTGTGTGAACACCCTATGTAAATTTACTGAAAAGAGAGAGTCACTCTTTCTTTAAATGCTCACAAAGACATAAAACCTTCTAGAGTGTGGTTGAATCAACACAATGAGAGAGGACGAGAGAAATACATAAATAGCTAATTGAGAGATGGGTGACTTTTCCAGTTAATTATAAATTATGGCTAATTAGAAGAATTAAAAGGTATTTTTCAAACATAACTCAATTGATTGACTCATCTTTAGTATAATAATAGGTGTATCTATATACATCTATTATTATACTACGTGGCAAAATGGTAGTGTCAGAGCTATGCCGTCTTGTACTCCAGTTTCTGACACGGCCATACATGGCAGACAAATCCGGCACTGAGTGGTATTAGAGATACAACCCAGCTAACAGAAAATCCGAGAAGAGTCGACATAAAGATCCGTCATCCTCTGGTAGTCTCTGCCTCTGTGTGTGGCAAGAAAGGAGGAGTCAGGTGCGGAACCACAAACCAATTGAGTGGAGGTGGCAACGTTGCTTCTGCACACTTGCAGCCATTATTTCTTTGTGCGTTCTGGCCCAAGCCTTACCCGACTGCGTATGCAACTACTGAGTCCTGCTGATCTATGTGTCGAGGGTAAAGGCCTGCAATCTTGCAGATCGCCGAAATAGGTGCAACCAATGAGGAGGACTTCATGCAGACCATACAATCATGATGCACGATCTTCACGGGCTCTGTAAAGAAGTCTGACTCGCTTAATAGCAACAACAACAGCATCAGCAATGAACATACTTGTTGCTTGCTTTTAGTTTTCAAAATGATTGCGTATACAGTGACTGTATGTTCAAGGATAACCATTTGTATACAGTTGCTATTATTCCATCTGTGACCAAATATAATTTTTTGTTGTGCAGACTTAAATGATCATAAACATTATTTCACCTTAAATAAATAGCGAACAAGTAGTTTGCATTTTTATTTAAGATTTCGTTATTTCCATGGATGGTGCTCGACCTAGCCTGTGTAGACAAAAGATTTTGAAGCATCAGTTGGAGATCTTAAATGATTCAGAGCCACCATAACGTTGAGAGATTTACCTTTTTTTTTGTATTGTTTCTTTCTCAATCGTTTTCTCCAACTGAAACAATTTTTTCCGCTCACATCTCATTCGACTTTTAGTTTTTAATTTACCATTCTGACGTTTCCTCTTTGAGGGTCAGACGATAAGGCCTTAAGGTAATTTTAACAATTTTCCTTTTTTTTTCCACTCGCCTGTTTCATTGATTAAAATAATGCTTCCTCTAAAATTGATCCTACGATTCTGTTGTACACGAAATTTACTTACATATATATATAATCAAGGAGAACACCTCTCTGTCTGCGCATGTCTGTCTCTAAATGCGAAGACATACTAGGAAGTGTACGTTCAATATAATTTTATTCATATGCATAATTTGAATGTGAACATAATGGAAGTATTTTTGCGTTTCCTGCTTCCCCTTAAAGAAGCTAATGACAATTTTCATACATGTTACACAATGAAATTAATCTATTTATTAGCATTAGTTTAAGAGTATTAACATATATCTGAATAACTCGGTGAGTAAGATATCTAGCTGACAGCATTAAGGTTGCTGTTAAAGTAAACTTTCCCTACCATGATGTTGCATATGATCCTATCCCACACTCTTTGAGAGAGAGAGAGATAGAGAGATAGAGAGAGAGAGAGACAGAGAGACAGAGAGAGAGATTTTTATTAATTAATTAATTTATAAACCAATTTATTGTATACAGCTTCTATAATTAATTTACAAATTAATTTTTGCATGCACAAAAGTTAGACATGGACGTGCGTTTCTGGCTATAAGCCGTCATCAGTATGCCTCACCGGGCAGGGATCGATCACCTACTGGACGGTGCTGAAGAAACGCGGCATGGTCAAATCAACGAAATGCTGGTATACCCAACAGACACTGTAATTGATAGTTTTGAAATAAACTACTTCATATTAGTTCTTGTAGAACCTACAATCGAGAACTTTATTGACTTTTTCAACTAAATTATGATACATGATATTTATATATATATATATATATATATATATATATATATATATATATATATATAATTGGTTTTATTGGTGATTGCAGCGTTCGCTGTTTTTGCTTACTACTATTTCGATTTTTTCACTTCCTAAGTGATTAAGATGCAGAAAATTGCATTATTAGTCGCTTTTAACTTTATAGGACGTATTTTTCGTTAATATTTTTTTTCATGTGCGTATGTATATTTTTATGTACGTATAAAATTAATAAAAATTAATATATATATATATATATTAATTTTTACGTACATATAAAACAATGTACGTAAAAATTAATTAATAAATATATATATAAAATTTAAAAAATAATTACATGTCCTATCAAATAGGACGACTTAATGCAATGTTTTTTACCACTTAGGAAGTGGAAAAATACTAAGAACGAAACCATGTTTCTATTGCCAGTAAAAACAAAACCTCTTTCTATATATATATTTATATATTAAGAAAATGAATGATGAACATATAGGTTGTACAATTGCAATATTTATTAAATCATCAGAAGTTCAAAAACAAGGAGGGATCTCATTATCCTTAATCCATGGATTTTCAAAGAAAAATTCCTTTAACTAGAGGGTAAAAATCCGCAATGTAAGTATTACCGGTAAAATTAAACTTTGAAAATTAATACATACATATAAAAAACATTTTTGGGGCTAAAAGGATCATAAATAGGGCAATCTACCCAAATAAAAATGTTGTTGAGGTGAAAAATTGGGAAAAATGGAATACTCAAAGTACTCAAAAGTTCAGATGTTGTCTAAAAAAGGCTGAGTATTTCATAGCATTCAGAGAAGTTTGTATAGTCTATATGCATAAATATCTGTGGAAAATGCGAAGAGATGAAAAACGAAATATCCAGTCCTTGTTTTTGAACTTCTGATAATTTTATAAATATTGTAATTGTACAACTTTTATTTTCATCATTCATTTTCTGAATTTATTGCTCTATCCAACATATTGAGCTTTCTATTATCACGATAGATTATTATTTAAAGATACATCATTTATCTTTAAATTTATATTCAATGTTATATATTTATATATGCAATTGATTGAACACATGTAACTTTTTTATTGTTATTCTTTTACAATTTGTGAATTCACTTTTTAAGGTGAAGCCCAAGCATGTATCCAGGATTGATTGGATGGTAGGGGGTGCAAATATAGTGACATTTATTAAAATAATTTGCGTTAAATATAGTCTTTAAGCCCATCGAGGCACACCCTCCCAGCATTTGCCAAGAATGTACATTTCCTGGGCAAAGTGCCACTGGTGCTATATTTATCCTGAAACAAATGCAAGAGAAGTATCTTAAGAAGAAGAAGAACCTGTTTTTTGTCATGTGGATTTGGATAAAGCTTTTGACAGAGTGGCAAAAGATGCTGTCTGGTGGGCTTTGAATACATTAAGAACAAGTCAGTAAGGGTTGGTGAAGGTTGTTGAAGATTCAAAGTGAGAATTAACAGCACATTTTGCGACAGTTTTAATGCTAAAGTGGGACTACATCAGGGGTCAGTACTCCATTCTTTCAACATTGCCATACCATCGAAGCCCCTGTTCTGCACCCATATCCCTATATTGTCATGAAGCCCCCTGTTCTGCACCCATCTCCCTATACTGTCACGAAGCCCCCTGTTCTGCACCTAGTTCCTTATACTGTCACGAAGTCCCCTGTTCTGCACCCATCTCCCTATACTGTCACAAAGCCCCTTGTTCTGCACCCATCTCCCTATACTGTCACGAAGCCCCCTGTTCTGCACCCATCTCCCTATACTGTCATGAAGCCCCCTGTTCTGCACCCATCTCCCTATACTGTCACGAAGCCCCCTGTTCTGCACCCATCTCCCTATACTGTCATGAAGCCCCCTGTTCTGCACCCATCTCCCTATACTGTTCTGAAGCCCCCTGTTCTGCACCCATCTCCCTATACTGTCACGAAGCCCCCCTGTTCTGCACCCATCTCCCTATACTGTCACAAAGCCCCCTGTTATGCACCCATCTCCCTATATTGTCACGATTTAATCTTCCTCTGAGCTCATTACATCTGAGCCTGTCTTTAAGACTTTGTGTTACACATCCATCGTATCATTCTCATATTATTTCTTTCCATGGGACGCATGTCCTCAACCTTTACTGACCAAGTTTCACTTCCATACATCATCACACTACGAACACATGCCTGATAGACTCTTCCCTTGGTTGCTAGTGGTAACGCTCTGTCGGTTAGTAATGGCAGAAATTCCCTGAACTTACTCCATCCACTCCTAATTCTTGCTATCGCACTTGCACCTGCTCTACCTGTGAAACAATGGAAAATTTACTTGTTACGCTAAAAACTTGGATGAATGCTACGGAAAGTAAAGGCCTGAGAGTGAATGTCATCGAGACAAAAGTGTTGATCACTGTTGTAGTGTTGGAAATTCTCCGAAAAGAGGAAAATTCTCATGCTCAGTTTGTGGAAAGGGAGTCGAGTGCAACTCAATTTTCTGTGGTACATGCAGGCATTGGGTACGCAATAATGCAGTGGAATTACTGATAGGTTAATAAAGAACAACCAGTGTGTATGCAAGAAGTGTAAGACAACAGGGACGAATGTAAACTCAGATATAGAGAAAATATATGTGGATGGCGAAGTTATTGAGGTTGTTCAGAAATTGTGTTTCCATTAGGAGCTGGATGGAGCAAGTTCACGGAACTTCAGCTATTACTAATTCGCAGAGCGTTACCACTGTTTACTAAAAGAAGAGTCTATCAGGTATGTATACGACGTTAGATGATGCATGGAAGTGAAAGCCGACCAGTGTCGGTTGAGGACATGCGTTGCATGAAGAGAAATGATATTGGAATAATATGATGGATGTGTAATGTGAGTTGTAAAGACAGACTTAGATCTGATGATTCAGAGGCAGATAAAATCTGGACAGTATAGGGAGATGTGTACAGAAAAGGAGACCTCATTGATTTGGTCACATTGAAAGAAGTGATGAGAGTTCTTGAGTTAGTAGATGTAGAACAGTTGAGTTAACTGGGTCAGCAAAGGAAAACATGAAAGAAAATGATAAGAATGAACTTGAGAAAAAGAGTGATAAACGAAGACCTGACCAAAAATATGCTAGTTTGGAAGTCAATTTCTAAAAGCCATCCAAAACATGCCATCATATAAAACAGACATTAAACCGAATATAATTATGCTGATGATGATGAATGAGGGCCATTACTTTGATACGCTCCTAGAACTAACTTTCATTCCAGATCAAAAATTGACAGTATCAAGAGATGTGTGCAGAACAGGAGACTTTGATGGCATGGCTACATTGAAAGAATGGATGAGACGCCTTGGGTAAGTAGATGTAAAACTATTGGGGTAGCAGAGTCAGTTCACAGAGGAAGGCCAAGGAAAAATATGTGAGGAACTGAAAAGAATGGACGAGAGAAAGATGGATAAATAAAAACCTGTCCAAAGATAGGTTACTTGTAGGTGGTGGTTGTGGTCGTCGTCGTCGTCGTCGTTGTTGTTGTTTCTAAACCAGCTGTGACAATTGTGGTATAGGCGTAGAATATTAAACATAGAGCTGTGCTGGAGGGTGGGAGTCAATATCTAGTTGATGTTGAGACGAAAATAGCAAGAAATCATATCAGAATAAAGTCTTAGCATTACTAATAATAGAACAGAGAATTAAAAAAAACAATGATAAAACAAAAAAACAATAAAAAAGTTGTACTATTTTGTCTTTCTTTTTATAAACCATCCCCTCCCAAACCATTATTTCATCTCCACATTTTTAATCTTCTGTTTCTTTACGCCAACAACGAAGAATTTTTTTTGTCTTTAAAATGTTGAATCCCTAGGATATTATTATTAAAAAAAAAATCATATGAAAAAATTTTTTTTTAAAAGAAAAGAATGTCACAGTTGAGTGATTTTTCGCCTGGATTAAGAAAGACGAACAAAATTCGTGGGAAGGGTGGGTGGTTGGTTCTTGTAAATGCAGACTGGATGGGGCTTGACGGATTCGGGATCTGGATCGATGCAGTGTGAAGCATTTACCCTTCGCTACCCATTCATCACCCTTGGCTAATTTCCAAAGGAAGAATTTAAAGAGGCAGATGATCGAATTTCGGAGGAGGGGCACCGGGGGTTGTGGGGCTGGGGCATCGAAGCACGGCGAGGTTCATCTTTCGTTTTATTATATTTTTCTCTCGAGATGGAAAAACCTTTTCTTTAAGATGCAATATTTTCAAATTTCTAATTTTCCTCGACCTCCATATTTCACTTATTGTTTTCTTTCAATTAATCTTCCTTTTTTCTTTCTTTTCAATTGTTTCCTTATTTCATTGTTATTCTCTTTCTTTCTTTTTATTCCTTTTTTGCTTTCTCTTTGTCTTTCTTTCCTTTCGTATATTCTTTCTTTTTTATACTAATGAGTCACCACTTACTAAAACCAAAAGCCATTCGAGGATAAGGATTAATGAGATTGTCACTTGTATTATAAACAATAATATGAGAGGATTGAAAACGACAAATTGAATGGACAAAATGTTGTTACTTAATTGGACAGCTTGGCAAGTATTAATTGAGATTGGACTTGAAAACGACCATGTTGTAGTCTGCAGGGAAGCAGTCCCGTGGTTATGCGTTCCACAGATGGAAGGTTCTTAGAAAGAAACTCTATTCATGTAAATTCCGTTTAGTTGTAGGTACACAGAGGGAAAAAAGAAAATCATTTGCAGTGTTGGTAAGAAGACGAGTTCTTATTGTAAATGTTTTACAGAGATGAACAAGAGATTGGAGCTCAGTCGAGTGCCTTCCATGAAAATAACGATAGAGTAGAGAAAGACTAGCAATGTCTCTGCTGTGCGCAAAATGGCTATAAAGGAAAGAAGAAATCATCCTTGATAAAAAGTCGATTTTGTACTCTGTCAAGGCAAGAAAAAGCGCTCTGAGCGCCACCTCCTCGGATGTGACAGCAGTTCTCCATCTTAGGACTTAAGTAAATCTTATTTCTTTCTCTTTTTACTTTTGTTTTTTCTTTTAATACATAAGTTTTCTTCCTCTTCTGTTCTATTTCTTTTTTTCATTGCCCTCTTTTATTCTTTCGTTATTTCAATCTTTCTTCCTTTCTTTTCTCTTTCTTCTTATTTCATTTCGTTTCTAGGGAACCTATTATTTAAGCTCTCTTCCTCCACCTTGTGTAGCAATTTAATTTTTTTTTACTATTATTTAATGTCTCTTCCTCCACCTTGTGTAGCAATTTTTTTTTACTATTATTTAATCTCTCTTCCTCCACCTTGTGTAGCAATTTAATTTTTTTTTACTATCATTTAATGTCTCTTCCTCCACCTTGTGTAGCAATTTTTTTTTTTACTATTATTTAATGTCTCTTCCTCCACCTTGTGTAGCAATTTTATTTTTTTTTACTATTATTTAATGTCTCTTCCTCCACCTTGTGTAGCAATTTTATTTTTTTACTATTATTATTTAATGTCTCTTCCTCCACCTTGTGTAGCAATTTTATTTTTTTTACTATTATTTAATGTCTCTTCCTCCACCTTGTGTAGCAATTTTATTTTTTTTACTATTATTTAATGTCTCTTCCTCCACCTTGTGTAGCAATTTTATTTTTTTACTATTATTTAATGTCTCTTCCTCCACCTTGTGTAGCAATTTTAATTTTTTTACTATTATTTAATGTCTCTTCCTCCACCTTGTGTAGCAATTTTTTTACTATTATTTAATGTCTCTTCCTCCACCTTGTGTAGCAATTTTATTTTTTTACTATTATTATTTAATGTCTCTTCCTCCACCTTGTGTAGCAATTTTATTTTTTTTACTATTATTTAATGTCTCTTCCTCCACCTTGTGTAGCAATTTTATTTTTTTTACTATTATTTAATGTCTCTTCCTCCACCTTGTGTAGCAATTTTATTTTGTTACTATTATTTAATCTCTCTTCCTCCACCTTGTGTAGCAATTTTATTTTTTTTACTATTATTTAATGTCTCTTCCTCCACCTTGTGTAGCAATTTTATTTTTTACTATTATTATTTAATGTCTCTTCCTCCACCTTGTGTAGCATTTTTTTTGTTACTATTATTTAATCTCTCTTCCTCCACCTTGTGTAGCAATTTTATTTTGTTACTATTATTTAATGTCTCTTCCTCCACCTTGTGTAGCAATTTTATTTTTTTTACTATTATTTAATGTCTCTTCCTCCACCTTGTGTAGCAATTTTATTTTTTTTACTATTATTTAATCTCTCTTCCTCCACCTTGTGTAGCAATTTTATTTTTTTTACTATTATTTAATGTCTCTTCCTCCACCTTGTGTAGCAATTTTATTTTGTTACTATTATTTAATCTCTCTTCCTCCACCTTGTGTAGCAATTTTATTTTTTTTACTATTATTTAATGTCTCTTCCTCCACCTTGTGTAGCAATTTTATTTTTTACTATTATTATTTAATGTCTCTTCCTCCACCTTGTGTAGCATTTTTTTTGTTACTATTATTTAATCTCTCTTCCTCCACCTTGTGTAGCAATTTTATTTTTTTTACTATTATTTAATGTCTCTTCCTCCACCTTGTGTAGCAATTTTATTTTTTTACTATTATTTAATCTCTCTTCCTCCACCTTGTGTAGCAATTTTATTTTTTTACTATTATTTAATGTCTCTTCCTCCACCTTGTGTAGCAATTTTATTTTTTTTACTATTATTTAATGTCTCTTCCTCCACCTTGTGTAGCAATTTTTTTGTTACTATTATTTAATCTCTCGTCCTCCACCTTGTGTAGCAATTTTATTTTTTTTTTACTATTATTTAATGTCTCTTCCTCCACCTTGTGTAGCAATTTTTTTGTTACTATTATTTAATCTCTCTTCCTCCACCTTGTGTAGCAATTTTATTTTTTTTACTATTATTTAATCTCTCTTCCTCCACCTTGTGTAACAATTTTACTTTTTTTTACTATTATTTAAGCTCTCTTCCTCCACCTTGTGTAGTAATTTTACTTTTTTTTACTATTATTTAAGCTCTCTTCCTCCACCTTGTGTAGCAATATTATTATTTTTACTATTATTTAAGCTCTCTCCCTCCACCTTGTGTAGTAATTTTATTTTTTTTACTATTATTTAAGCTCTCTTCTTCCACCTTGTGTAGCAATTTTATTTTTTAGTATTATTTAAGCTCTCTTCCTCCGCCTTGTGTAGCAATATTATTATTTTTACTATTATTTAATCTCTCTTCCTCCACCTTGTGTAGCAATTTTTTTTTTTTTTACTATTATTTAATCTCTCTTCCTCCACCTTGTGTAGTAATATTATTATTTGTACTATTATTTAAGCTCTCTCCCTCCACCTTGTGTAGTAATTTTATTTTTTTTACTATTATTTAAGCTCTCTTCCTCCACCTTGTGTAGCAATTTTATTTTTTAGTATTATTTAAGCTCTCTTCCTCTGCCTTGTGTATTAATTTTGTTTTGTTTTACTATTATTTAAGCTCTCTCCCCTAAAACTGAATCATAATCAATATTGCAATCTTCATTTGATTACTTTAAAATCTTACAAATTCATGTATGTCTGTTTTACTTGGCTCAATGTAACTTTGATAATTAGACGTTGAAATATTTAGTATTATTTATAAAATGACATAAACAATTTATAGTTATTTATAATTAGGAAAAAGATTAATCAAATAAAATAGTAACTTAAATTCAATGTTTTAATCACTAATAATTTCAAATTTTAGAAATTCATGTGTGTCTGTTTTTTTTTGTCTCAACGTAATTTTGATGATTACACGTTGAAATGTTCATTAATATTCATTAAATAATATTAACAATTAATAGTTAATAATAATTAAATATAAGATTAATTAAATAAAATAGTAACTTAAATTCAATGTTTTAATCACTAATAATTTCAAATTTTAGAAATTCATGTGTGTCTGTTTTTTTTTGTCTCAACGTAATTTTGATGATTACACGTTGAAATGTTCATTAATATTCATTAAATAATATTAACAATTAATAGTTAATAATAATTAAATATAAGATTAATTAAATAAAATAGTAACTTAAATTCAATGTTTTAATCACTAATAATTTCAAATTTTAGAAATTCATGTGTGTCTGTTTTTTTTGTCTCAACGTAATTTTGATGATTACACGTTGAAATGTTCATTAATATTCATTAAATAATATTAACAATTAATAGTTAATAATAATTAAATATAAGATTAATTAAATAAAATAGTAACTTAAATTCAATGTTTTAATCACTAATAATTTCAAATTTTAGAAATTCATGTGCGTCTGTTTTTCTTTGTCTCAACGTAATTTTGATAATTACACGTTGAAATGTTCATTATTATTCATTAAATAATATTAACAATTAATAGTTAATAATAATTAAATATAAGATTAATCAAATTAAACAGTAACTTACATTCAATATTTTAATCGCTGCCGGTTATGATGTCTTCAGTCAATTTGAACGAAATAGATGAGGTATTCCAAAGGTCATATACTACAATTTAACCTTCTTTTTTTTTTAATTTTGTGGGTAAACCCAAAGACTCCCGGGCAACGCCTGGTATAGCGCTCATATATTAATATTAGTGTATCCATAAAAAATGATTTCACATAGTTTATCACCTCTAATTGAGCTTACATACAAAATAATGTTAAATTACAATTTCGATAATTACTATAAAACTATAAAATACCAATATCCAATTAAAGTGTACCATTAAACAACAGTCAATTAAAATTTTAATACATATTTAAATAATTTTGACATTAAAATAATTGATTCAGTTACAGCGAATTTTACAAATCGACTCTGGAATTTTATTTGTCAAATCCTAATAAACTATTTGTCCATTGTCCAAGATTTGCGACATAGACATTCTTAAATATGTTTTAATCATTTTTTTAGCATCTATTCAGAGAATTTTTCTACATAGAGTTACTTGACGATCAGTCTGACAGTGGGTGGGCCGTTGTGGTATCTTCTAACACTGTTCTCTCGGGTTGAGCTATTTGTTCTTGGTGGTCCTAGAAGGTTCACTCTCTCAGGCTTTCCTTCTCTCTTTAAGAAGGGGTTGTTTTATAGACAATCGCCTGAAACGTTCCTACCAAGGAATGCCGACAATGCTACTCAGACATTTTTTGCGAGGCCAGAGTGTGCTACCTCTTGTACGCTGGCCTTGTGCCACATCTTCCCGTGTTGGGAAATAGATAAATACCTCTTATATCATAGAATAACCCTAACCCTAACCTTACCATCCCCACCTTCCAGCCTTGTGCCACATCTTCTCACGGTGGGAGGGAGGTACCTATTATTATTGTTTTAACCTAAAGATTTGTTTGTTTAAATTATAGTTTCGAGTTTTGTGTCTTTTGTCAGTAAATCTTATAACTAATTTAAATGTCTTCCACCCAAACGGGTTACAGAGCTTCACCTAACTATCTATCTAATAATAGACTAAGGCATTGCATGTTCGTACGTACGTTATCACCTTTCACACACATTTTAAAAAATGAGAACGTCCGATCAGCGAAATAGTGATTGGTGATTAATCTGATATCGCTAACGTAAAAATTCCGAATTTACCCATTTTAAAATTAATTGTTCCCAAATCAAATTATGTCGTCTCGTCGACTGAAACTAGTGACATTCGTTTTATAGATTTGAAGAATATTTAGCTGACAATTATTTTTATGGTAAGAAGCCAAATAATATTTAATGTTTTAAAAAGAATAACTAGAATTTTAGATAAATAAAGAAGAGACATATTCGTTTTAATTTATTTAAAGAATATATAACTGACAATGGCAATTATTATTACGTATGAAGAAAGATTTTTTCTTAATAGTATTGACCCTGACAGACATTTAATATTTCAAAAGAAATATTATTATGAAAAGTAAATTATACCGATTTGATGTCGAATGCACTGTGGGATTTCTAGTATTTTATAAATATGACACAAAAAAGAAAAAAAATTAAGCGCATAACTTCAGTTATGTAATGTATATTTTTACATAGTTTTCATTATGGAGAGGCTAGTGGTTGATGCACAAGCCGAGCTATGACAAAAGTACGCCGTGCACGGGCAAATGGTGATTTTGTAGAGATATAGGATACTGGCAGGTAGAGAGAGCCTACCTTCTTTGAAACAGCCTTGTCAATATCTTATATATACTTATTCCATTTCATGTTGCCTGATAATATCAGTTTAAAGGTTGAACTCTCAATTAGGGTGCTAACAGCCATGATAAATCGGTGAGTAAAAAAGTTTCTTGTACAGGAAAGGAACTTTGTCTTGGTAACATTAAATGTGACCATCCATTTTGGACCCCATTTTTATGATACAAAACTTAAAACCTTTCTAAGCGTATAACTTCAGTTATGTAAGTTCTATTTTCACATAGTTTGAAACTAAGAAAGATGTACTAGCTGGATATTATAAGGAAAAGCGGGGTATTGAAGGAAACAAAACGGGTTATTGGGTAAGACGATGGGGTGGGGTGGGGCATGGTAAACTGGAGGCAGGAGTTCATCTATTCGGGATAAGTGAACACACACAAAAAAAATTGAAAACATCTCCCCAGTTGCAATTTCCTGCAAAGCCTCTATCTTCCCCTGCTGCTGAGATAATGGATTTTCAAGGAGTTTCTTGGGATCTTTTCGAGCTCCTTAATTGCAGGGTAACAATTTGATTTGCGTCCGGCAACCCGCTGGGATTGGTGATGCAACGGATCGAACAGGATACGGAAATATGCTGTTAACTAAATCCAACAATTGGACAAGCTGCAGGGTGTCAGAAGTAGACTGGTTGGGAGGAGGGAAGTAAATTAGGGTTGAGGGTCTTTTTCCGTTATCGATTCAAGCTGCGGAGATATAATACAGAAATATGAAATAAGGAGTGTACACAATTTGGGGCAATGGCATTGCTGATCTGTTAAGAAGAATATAAAAAAATGAATGCCAAAGGAATTCTTTTTGTTGTTTTTCTTTTGTTTTTTATTTGTCTTTCGGAGAGTGAGCATTTTAATTTGTATTACTTTTTTATATCGTTTTCTTTTTGTTTCGTTTTTTTTCTTCTTTTCATTTTATTTCTTTGTGTCTTAGGAATATCCTCGGAATATCCTGAAGGATTGGCAGGAAAAGGAAACTGGTAAAACTGAAAGATTTTTTTCGCATTTGATTCTTTTAGAAATAAAATAAGGTGTTTCTACAAGAAGCTTTTTTATTCCCTTCTTTAATTCGTTGTTTAAAGACATTTCTTTCATTTCCCTAAAAAAACGACACAATTATTATTAAACAGATATAAAAAAATATATATTATTAAAATGCCATTGAGAAAAGACCCAATTATTAAACTTTTATAAAAAATATTATTAAACTATAGACAATTATTAAACTATTAAAAATGACATAATTAACCTGCTATTAACATGCCAAGTTTCATAAACTGCTAATCAAAATAGACACAGTTATTAAATAGCTATCAAAACAAGACAATAAATTATATAAAAATATACAATTGTTTAACTGCAATCAAAAGTAACGAAATTATTAAACTGCTATAAAAGATACAGGATTACCAAAAGAGAAACTGTTACCAAAAGAGACACTTATTAAAGCCAACTATTAAAAGTGACACAATTATTAAACTGCTATAAAAGATACAGGATTACCAAAAGAGAAACTGTTACCAAAAGAGACACTTATTGAAGCCAACTATTAAAAGTGACACAATTATTAAACTGCTATAAAAGATACAGGATTACCAAAAGAGAAACTGTTACCAAAAGAGACACTTATTAAAGCCAACTATTAAAAGTGACACAATTATTAAACTGCTATAAAAGATACAGGATTACCAAAAGAGAAACTGTTACCAAAAGAGACACTTATTAAAGCCAACTATTAAAAGTGACACAATTATTAAACTGTAATAAAAAATACATACATAATTATTAAACTGCTATTATTAAGGCACACTTGTTTAACTGCAATTAAAAACAATTATGAAACTGCTATTATAAACACACACTTGTTCAACTGCAATTAAAAACAATTATCAAACTGCTATAAAAAGACGCAATTATGAAACTGCTATTATAAACACACACTTGTTCAACTGCAATTAAAAAGGGCAATTATTAAACTGCTATTAAAAGATGCAATTATGAAACTGCTATCATAAACACACACTTGTTCAACTGCAATTAAAAAGGGCAATTATTAAACTGCTATGAAAAGATGCAATTATGAAACTGCTATTATAAACACACACTTGTTCAACTGCAATTAAAAAGGGCAATTATTAAACTGCTATGAAAAGATGCAATTATGAAACTGCTATCATAAACACACACTTGTTCAACTGCAATTAAAAAGGGCAATTATTAAACTGCTATGAAAAGATGCAATTATGAAACTGCTATTATAAACACACACTTGTTCAACTGTAATTAAAAAGGGCAATTATTAAACTGCTATTAAAAGGACTGACTTGTTCGATTTAATTAAAAAGGACACCTATTAAAATTCTATCAAAACAATTATTAGACTGCTATTAAAAGTAAACAATTATTAACTGCTGTAAAAAGACGCATTTGTTCAACTGCAATTAAAAAAGATACAACTCTTAAGATGCAAAAGTATTACATGGTTATCAAAAAGACGCACTTGTGCAAGTGGTACACAATAATTAAACTAGTACATATTAAAATAGACAAATATTAAACTAAGATGCGATTAACAGCCTGTAATGTAAATAACAACAGTGTCTCAACTCTAGGGAGTATAATGATGTACACTGTGTATATAACGTTACTTCTTTTCTGTGTCGTCTCTTGTTTTTAACTGGCTGGTATTTGGAGATTTTCAATCCTCTCATAGTATTAAAAATCATTCAACTGTCAATCTATCCTCGAATGGTTTTTGAGCCTTGATGATTTATTATTTCAAAAGAAATATTATTATAAACAGTAAATTATACCGATTTGATGTAGAATGCACCGTGGAATTTCCACGGGTACCGCTAGTATTTTATAAATATTACACACAAAAAAAAAATTAAACCCATAACTTCATTAGTACCCCCCCCCCTAAAAACAGATGAGGATAACCGCCCAAATCATAAATCATATGAATGAGATAAAAGAGCCTCTAATAACGTCCTACCCGAGAGTTCAACATTCAAACTCCTCGGCCTAACATTAACAGGTAACATGAATTGGAACAAATACATAAAAGACATTGCCAAGGCTGCTGCAAAGAAAGCGGGATTCCTCTACCATGCTAGTAAAGTTTTCACACCTGTCAGTATCCTATATCGCTACAAGGCTACCATCCGCCCATGCATGCAGTATTGTTGTCACATCTGGGCAGGTGCACCATCCACCAGTCTCTCCCTCTTAGACAAGGTTAAAAAAAGAGTCTCTAATCTAATAGATCCCTCACTATGCACCAAGCTCCAGCCCCTGTCCCATCGTTGCAATGTTGCATCTTTGTGCTTGTTTTACAAGTACTTCAATGAAATGTGTTCCGATGAACTTGCTGCTTTGGTATCCCCTCGACGTAAATACACCCGACCAACCGACAATCAGCTAAATCCCATCCATTCACTGTGGAGGTTCCGAGATGCTGGAGAGCTTTCTACTCTAATAGCTTCTCTGCTTGAACTGCAGGTCTTTGGAACTTCCTCCCTGTTCCCTGTTTCCCTGTTTGTACCAACATGCAGAAATTTAAATGTAATGTGAACAATCATCTCGCTTCACAACTCCTCACTTAGGATCCCCCCCTATAAATCTAGCCCCTAATCCACAATAGCCCGTACATCTCAGTGGAAATATGCTTTGTTTGGGGTAAATTAAAGTAAAAAATAAAAAAATAAAAAAGTAAACAAAATAAAAACACCTCATTTAAGAGGACCCGAGAGTATGATGACCATAACATAACAACCACGATGAGGATAACTGTCAGTGTAGGCGGATGTAACATCAACAATTTAAGATATGCGGATGACACTGTCCTCATCATCGCGGACTCCAAAGACAAATTACAACAAATACTGACAACAGTGAAGGAAGAAAGTGAGACGAAAGAGCTGCAATTCAATGCTAAGAAAACAGAGTGTATGGTTATCTCCAAAAAGGCTGAAGTACCAAAATGCAACATCAAATGCAACGGCGAGACCATTAGACAAGTGGATACATTCAACTACTTGAGTTGTAATATTACGTCGGATGATAAAAGTGACGCGGAAATCAAGAAACGAATCGTAATGACAAAATCCGCTTTCCATAGCATGGAGGGCATCTTTCAAAACAGAAACATAAAATGAACACAAAAATCAAAATCTTGAAGGCGCACATATGGTCAATCCTACTTTACGGTTGCAAATGTTGGACATTGTCGAAAGGAGCTGAAAGTCGTTTAGAAGCAGCGGAGATATGGTTTCTAAGAAGAATTCTATGAATCTCATGGACAGAAAGGAAGAAAAGCGAAGAAGTCATGCGTAAGGCTGACTACAACAGATTGCTTCTTAATACTGTCCACACCAGACAGTTGAAGTTCTTCGGCCATGTAATGCGGGCAGACGGCCTGGAGAAAAGCTTGATGTTTGGAAAAATCGACGGCAACAAGAGTAGGGAGACAGTGTACCAAGTTCACAGATGACCTCAACAGGGTCACTGGAATCACGACTCTAGATCTCAGCAGAAAGACAGAATGCAGAGAAGAATGGAGAGCGATGATCATCGATGTCTGGAAGCAGACCTGATAGCTGAAGAAGAAGAAGAAATAACAACAATATATGATCTGATAACAAAAAGTACAACAGATGAAACGTGTATATGTTCTATTCTGATGAACTATCAGTAATGAATTCGTTATGGGCGAAGTAGAAAATTTAACTCATTTATTGGCGTCATTTACAAGTAAGGATTATCATTATCACCCGGTTTTGGTATTTAACGTGCTACAAGTGTCCCGGACATCAGGGTGGCCAACACCAAGCAACGTCTAACTCCTTCTCTTCATGCGGTCCAATCGAGAGGGTCAGAGGGTTGATATTAGTCATGCTGCATGTGGTCAAATCACTTCTTACAGACTCAAGCCAGGTCTTCATTGGTTTACCACGCACTTTAGTGCATGGAGTGTTCAGGCGTGTTATGGAGTTTATTCAAGAGGTGGTACGCTATATATGGCTAAACCACCTGCGATGCCAGACATGTAAAGCATCCAAAATCCCACCAATCCCATCAAGGATAAAGGTGAATAAACTGCTGAGTGTATAATTAATCTTTTCAATTTGTCCAGACACATATTTATATCACGTGTCATGGCTGCGTTTTCCTTGTTTCTCACTGCCCTGCCACATGACGTCAGAGACTGGTATCTGAAAGTATCTCAATCCTAATCTAAAAAATTGTCTATGAGTTTAAAATCTTTTATTATTTCAAACTATCTGTTCCTTTTAATTTATATATTTTCATTATATTTTTATCCTTTTATATTACTTTTTATTTGAGGTTGCTGAGGAGTTTTGTTATCTTAGTGATACTATTTGAGCACAAGGTGGAGAAGGTGCTAGTGTGATTGCAAGACATAGGAGTGGATGGAGTAAGTCCAGGGAACTTTTGCCATTGCTAACCTTCAGAGCGTTACCACTGTCGACCAAGGGAAGAGTCTATAAGTCATGTGTACGCAATGTGATGATGTATGGAAGTGAAACTTGGTCAGTGACGGTTGAGGACATGCGTTGCATGGAGAGAAATGATATGAGAATAATATGTTGGATATGTAACACAGGTGTTAAAGATGGCGGAGAGTTCAGACTGCGAGAAGTCAGTGGTGGCAAAGAATGAAATGAATATGGAAAGCTTTGAGTGGGTACCATAAAGGCACCGTGAAATAGGGAGGGGTGAGAATATTAGTGAATTTGCATTAGGGTGGGAGAGATGAAAGGGGGGGCTGAGATTTTTGTCGTGGTGAGGTGTGGCATGGATTTTGAGAGGCTGGGGAAAGAGGGGGGAAGGACGAAACTGTGTTGTATTTAGCATGTAGGTTGTATCATAGTTTAGGAAAAAGCTCCTCCAGCGCTCACAGTAGCCACGGCTACTACTTTTCCTTTATCACTATTATGTCAACGCAAAATTTCGATATACTTGCATGACATTTTTCTTCAAATTATCATCCTGAGGGAGTCTTACAATAAAGACGAAACGTTGATGAATATATTAAAGAAAAAATATCTTTTGTTTTTTTTCCTTTCTCATTTCCCATTACGTTGGATTATTCTCATCCTTCTTTTCTCATATATATATATATATATATATATATGTATTAATTTTTTTTTTCTTACCTACGAGGGCTCTGAAATACCCGACTAGTACACGGCCGCAGGCTCTCTCCTCTCGGTGTGTTTGACTCATAGCTCTTGTCAAGTCAAGGGAAGGAAAACTATGATAATAAAACCTTGCTATTAACCACTCTATCTCATACCAAATATGAACTTACAAAGTAAAAAAATCAAACCTAAACCAGACACCTAACAAAAAAACATTTCACATCCGCCCTTGAGGCTCGTATTCACAAATATCTGGGTACCAACATTAACGACATAGAAACCTTTCTCCAGACAAACTCCCTGGATCTCCTAGCACTAAGTGAAACGAACCTTCAATCCTTAATCTCCTCTCACCACTTTGACATGACTGATTACCGCCCAGTCTACTGTAAAGACTCTGACAAACATATGCACGGGCTAGGAGTTTATGTTCAGAACACCCTCCCCTTGATTAGAGAACATAGGTTAAAATCAGATGACCAAGCCTACATGTGCTTTAGATTGACTTTACATCACAGCATTATTTACTTAAATTTCTTATACCGCTCTCCTTCGACTCAGGACTGTACCCTGCTAAATTCTGTCCCTGAAAGCATAGATAGAGCACTCTCACTTGACTCGAATGCCCAAATACATGTTTTTGGGGATTTTAATGCACACCACCATGACTGGTTGGAATTCTCCAGCTTTACTGTAACTCTATGTTTAATTTCTCCTTAGCTCCCTCCCTCTCACAAACTCACTTTTTCGATCCACCTCCTTGATTGTGCGGACCAGCAAGCCTCATTTTTCGACCTGTTCTTGACCTCATTAACCGAGGCATGTGTGGCGATTGCCATAGCCCGCTCAGAAACTCTGATCACATTGTGGTAATGATTATCATCACCTTAAAAATTCGTCCAAAAGCTGACGAGCCATTGCTCAAAACAACGAGAAACTATGAGCAGGCTGATTTTGAATCCCTCAGAGATCATATCAGTGAGGCGTCATCGATTAAAACTTTCTTACTCCCTGCGATCAGTGTGCAAATAAGTTAACCGAATGGGTCGAAGCAGGCATTGAAGCCTGTGTCCCCACGCAAAAATTGTTCAGCAAACCCCACTCTCCTCAATAGTTCACCTCGGAATGTGCAGCTGCTATTGCTAAGAGACAGCAAGCATTCCGAAAATTCGAATGCTATAAGTCAACTGTGAATAGAGTCAAAGAAATAATTGTAAAGTAGTGATAGGTGAAGCAAAGAGAAGGTATACAGAAATTACCAAAAAACGTATTCAGTTACAGAAACTAGGTACTCACAATTTCTGGAAAATCTACAATACTGTGATGAACAATGGACAATCCTCCCACTATCAAACCACAACGATGTCGTTTGCACGGCAACTGATAAGGCTGAACTACTGGCCAAGCGTTTCGTCTTAAACTCCACATTGGACTTAGCAAACCACCCCCTCCCAAAATTCCCATTGCGGACTGAAGCCACACTTGAAAACCTGGTCATCACCCCCACTCATGTCAGGAACATCATGAACAACCTTGACACCGCCAAAGCTTGTGGGCCTGATCTTATATCAGTAATAGTAATAAAGAAATGCTCTGCTGAACTGGCCTCTACAACAAATGCCTGAATCTTGCTTCCCGGATAGCTGGAAAATTGCCTCTGTGGTACCAGTCTTCAAGAATTATGGAGATAGAACTGATCTCACAACTTCCACTCTATCAGTCTACTCCCGATCTTTGCTAAAATCTTTGAATCCTTAATCAGTCTTGCAATAGTTCGGCACCTAGTTAATGCTAAACTTTCTTCTGTTCACCAGTACGGATTTAGACATACACGATCTACTGCGGACATCCCAATGGTCATCTCTGAACGCATATATCATACATTGGACAAGGCAGGTGGAGCTAGGGCGGTAGCGCTTGATATATCCAAAGCCTTTGACAAGGTATGGCATAAAGGAGTTCTCCTAAAAATTAATTGATATGGTATTACTGGACAAATATTTAATATAATTAGATCCTTCCTAACCAAAAGAAAGATCCAGGTTGTTCTCGATGGCCGTTCATCTAAGAAACATGACATAAATGCTGGTGTATCCCAGGGCTCCATCCTTGGACCTCTACTGTTCCTGATTTTCATAAACGACCTCCCTGATGTCATTGAGACTGAGATGGGTATATTTGCTGACGACTCCATGCTCTACTCTCGTCATGTGGGCAAGGCGGACGCGCACATATCTGAGCCAATGGCTGAATCCTTAAAAAATGATCTCCAGGCTGTAGTAGAATGGGGTCAAAAATGGATGGTAACTTTTAATGTCGCAAAGAAAAAGCTCCTTTCCTTCAATAACTACAAGAAACCTCTTCAACCACCAATTGCGATGGCAAATAACACCCTACCTGAAAGTTAAACATTCAAACTCCTCGGCCAAACATTCACAGGTAACATGAATTGGAATAAATACATTGAAAACATTGCCAAGGCTGCTGCAAAGAAGGTAGGCTTCCTCTACCGTGCCAGTAAACTTCTCACACTTAACATTATTCTATATCTCTACAAAGCCACCATCCGCCCATGCATGGAGTATTGTTGCCACATCTGGGCTGGTGCATCATCCACTAGTCTCTTCCTCTTAGACAAGGTCCAAAAAAGAGTCGCCAACTTAATAGGTCCACCAAGCTCCAGCCCCTGTCCCATCGCTGCAATGTTGCATGCTTGTGCCTGTTTTACTAGTACTTCAAAGAGCCTTCTACTCCAATAGTCTCTGGAACTCCCTCCCTGCTCCCTATTTCCCCGACTCTACTGACATGCTGAAATTTAAAACTAATGTAAACAGACATCTCGCTGCACAGCTCCCAACTTTAGATGACTCCCATAACTTACACCCTATCTCTCAGTAGCCCCTTACATCTCCAGTGGCGGCTTTCCTTGTTTGGTGTGAACTATGTTAAAAAAAAATTTTTAAACAGTCATGAAGAACTCAGCCAACAGAAAAGATTGTATAAACATTTAATCTCAAAATGCCGGAGAGTACAACGGTGGAAACGTTGTAAATATACTAACAACCAAGATGAGGATAATTGAAATTCAGCTGATAACAATAACTGGCGAAAGATTTATGCTCATACATTTCTTCTCAGTTGCTAATCCCCATGTGACAGTAAGCTGGAAATTATATGGAATGCTTTTAAATCGACAGCACGTGTCTCTTGGGGGGTTAAAAATAGAAATCTATGTCAATCTGGAAGAAGTGAAGGCCTTTTTTTTTTATATAATTTGGATCAATTTGGATGTGTGTCGCGTGCTTAAATCTAATCAGATTTCATACGATACTTTCGCTCGCATATGTAAATATTCCCTGCGAAAAAGTCGGCCACAGGACGCATGTGGCATTTTGCAGCCTGCCACAGGAATGGAAATGCTCGTAATTTAATGACTGTCACGTGGAAAATGGAAATAAAGAAACATTGCAAGGCCAATGAAGGAATATGTCAATTTGGTAAAGTCTATCTACCTCCACACCCCGAGTCATCCGGCTTATTTGAAAAACGACCAAAGCAAACAATTATAACACTCGTGAAAGGATGTAACTTTAGAAATATGAAGACAAGCATAATTCAATATAAAAATATACAGGGTCTGCCATAAGTAACTATATAACTTTATTTCAACATACTAAATGTAACATGGAAGAAATATGCAAATGCAATATAGAAATTAACAAAGAGTACACTTAATTTTTTTGTGACATAAAACATTATTTTTATTAAAATATTTATTAAAGCTCTGCATGCTCTCCATGACACTCAATGAATTTTGTTAATCTTTCAGGAACTGAATGGCATACTTTAGCGCACAGCTCCAATGACACTTGAACAATAGCAGCTCGGATTTCTTCTTTAAGTTCAACGCTGCTATAAAAATATACGATTTCCATTTTCGAAAGACACATGAAATAGAAGAAATGCTTAAGTATCAACAAAGTTACAAATAAAGGTACAAATATAGTTACTTATGGCAGACCTTATATATATATATATATATATATATATATATATATATATATATATATATATCTTCGTCACTTTATTTGTATGTTTTTATATTTCATATTTATACTTATTATGCGTTGCCATAGCCGTATATTACAATATTTCATACAATGCAAACAACGATTCAAGTAAACTACATTGCTATCTTTATATTGTTATGAATATCTGTCTTTATATCTGTATGCTAGTAAAATGTTAATTTCCTCCTTGATAAATATATATATATTTCATTAATATCCCAGCCTCCAAAGAAATATATAACAAATCTCAATTCTAACATATTTTTCTTTCTCTAAAATAAATATCAAATCTTGGGTAAGATCGATTCCACTCTCTTCACTTTTAACTAGCATTTTCTGACAGTAAAAGAGAGAAAGGAAGAGAAGAAACCTTTTTCATTCAACAAATAGATTTCTCAACGACATTGTGTTGCCATTTTCAAAGAGAGTCACAGCATATAACCCATCTGAGGTCAACCAGAGTTCAAGGTTTACCACCCACGCAGTTCAAAGGACCACTCGCTCTGCCAGCCAACATACTGGCCGTCTGCCCTGTTCATTGATGAGATCTCACTAGTGCGCATGGGCAGAAAACATATCAATTTCTGTTCAGCCCAGAGAAGTTCAGTTTCCAGTCGTTCACATCTTCATATTAGTAATATATTCAATGTACTTATTACATAGTCTCTTTTCTGAGAAATTATACATTTGAAATGTTTATAATAAACAGGATATGTTCTACTAAAATCATAAAGTTCTTCGAAAGAAATAAACAAAATACAATCGAATTCTCCGGTAAATTAGGATTATAACGAAATTTAAAAAATCTTTTGTGAAGTTACGATTTTTCACCGCAACATTAAAAACCACTTGGGCGACAGCCATTTTGAATTTCAATGCCAAACAACTTAAACCTGCCATATTAAGGCAACATCTTGAATTACAGAGCTTCAGAACATTCTATCCTTTTTAATAAGGAATACAATTTCCCTGGATATTATAATCCACGGACATTTGCGCCAAAAATACAGTTGGATAACAATCATTTTGATTTTCAGATTGAATGAACATTCTGTTATATGTTCAAAGATATATTGTTATCCTGAGTTCAGTCCTGGATCACTAAAGATATGTAATACCTTCTTCAACTTTTGGTTATATGTGATTGACCATACTTTGCTAGATATCGCTAAATAATAGTAAGTACAACTCTCTCAAAAATAATATCTTATAATATTTGTTTGTTTTTGGTATAATTGTATATGTACTATTTATGTACATAATTATTAGATGTTTATACAATCTGTTGTGTTGGCTTTATTTTTCACGATTGTGTTTATCGTTTGTTAAATTAAAACGGATCCTGGGAAAGCATACCACTTTTTAACTTCTTACTGAATCCAATGACTCGCAGCTTATATAGTATAGAGACGTGACATTTTGGGGGCACTCTAACCCGTGTTATACACACACATATATATATATATATATATATATATATATATATATATATATATATATATAAACTATTTGTTATTGTTCATTATCTATGTACGTATACGTTTTTTAATCGAGACTCATCAGCATAGAGATATGACTATTCACTACCGGTCGTACGATTCGAAACCCTGGATTACAAGTATTTTTCAACTTAAATCCAACGTCGCCAACCGCGCGGCCAATATTTGAATAGCCGATAAACAATGATAATTTAACACATTTTAAAAGCGGCTTGATATCCAGGCATTCTACTTCTATTAAAGAAGGAATGATGCATTATAAAGCAAGTGACGTCATGCTGTGTTTGTACTACCATTAGAGTGCTCTACTTATTTTACGAGGAGCGACAAATATTAAATATTAGTTATTGTTTATTATCTATGTACGGATACGTTTCGTCCCTTTTCAATCGAGACTCATCAGCATAGAGATATGACTATTCACTACCGGTCATACGATTCGAAACCCTGGATTACAAGTATTTTTCAACTTAAATCCAACGTCGCCAACCGCGCGGCCAATATTTGAATAGCCGATATGTGTGTATCAAAATTTGTTGAAAACCAATAAAGTGCCAGATCGTAAGTTTTGCGAGAGCTAATATAAATCATTTATTTAAAAACTATACATTACAGTTTCTCTACGAGAACCAGGGTTTCATTGTTACTGGCAGGCCTTTTCTAGGTTATAAAAGTCTTTTTCGTCCGCTCCAAATACTAAACATTTCAGCAAATGAAGACAAACTGAAAAAGAATTAGAAAAAAAAACGGAGAAAACGACAACATTCACCGGCTGTGATTGGGTGTGTTTCTTTTTAACTGTCCCTTTTATGGGATAAATTCTATGTTTGCGAGGGGCTGTCTATGTCGATTATGTGTTTTTTTTTTATTTAATTACAACTTAATATTATTTATTACAGAGGTCATTTATGTATCTGTTTATTTTATGTATTTAGATTTAGAGGTATTAGCTTAAAGTTTATTTATTTATCTCTAAAACCGGCATGCAGTTTTATTTCGTATTTCGTGGAATCAGGTATTATATGTGTCCGTGTGGTCGTTTGTCATTAATTGTATATTTAAGGTGTATTGATATTATTAAAGGATTCATATATTGTTTTATTTATCTTTGGGGGGTGTTTATGTCTACGAAATAAATTTTCAACTATAACCATAAATAAGAAGAACCGCTGAGATATCAGAAAAAACAGGAACTCAAATATTCAACCAAAGACATCCCGACGCCCAACAATAAATTTTACTTAGAAACACTTATAAATACGGTTGGAGACGTTGTGCGACGAATAAGATGGGAGTATATCACCGCCACTAATGCAGAAGACACGCACCCCACAAACTATTACGGCTTTACATCCAGTAAGAACCCTAAAAGAGTCACTGAAATGGACGGCTTCGAAAGTTGTCTTCTGTATATAATCCCTAAAATCAGTTTCACACGACACGAAAACAACTTTCAAAGACATATTCCTTGACTTAAGAAACCTCAAAGCAAACGATAATATACTGGTCTTTGCAGATAATAGCAAAATCCTTTATAAAATGAACAAAGACAGATACAAACAAATAGCAATGGACAATATTACCAACAAATATCAATTAGTAATAAATCAAACATATGACAATATTAATAATTGTTGTGAAGTAGTCCAACAGTAAAAAGAAGTCAAGTCGAGGTTGAGTTAAAATAACAAGTGTATTAACATAAAAGGTACAAAGGTAAGGAAACTGACTGGCACTCGGCTAGACAGTTACAATACTGTCCTTTTTCTCCTTGGTGATTGTCTACTCGCACTATTAATAGTGAGAACCGGTGTAGTTTCTCTTCTGTTAGAACGGCCGGTGTAAGAATAATGACGCAATGAACTTAGCAGCTAAGCTTTAAATCGACTACAGAGCCAACCAATTAGCTCCAAAAGAGACATGTCTTACCTTGAAAGACCACAAACCTAATTTCAGAAATAGAATCGCATAAAGACTCATAAACCCAACCAAAACTGAGATAAGATTAGCTAGTAAGCACATCATTAGGAAAATAAATGAACACATTAAAAAATATACAAATTTGTAATTTGGAATAAATTCCCAGGCGATTATTGATTGGTTCAAGGCCATCCCTCATAAAGATCACACATGAGACATCACAGATTTCCATCCTTCCATCAACAGAGAAATACTCAACAAGGCTTTAAACATTGCCGAAACCGATATAGAAATCAGCGAGTTAGAAATTGAAACTATTTTCCATACAAGAAACAAAACATGGATTAAAAAGTCTAATCCAGCAAACCAATTTTGATGTACCGATGGGGTTCTACGATAGCGGGCATATATGATATGATGGGCGATTCATTTTAGACTCTCTTATGCACTACATTTTTTATCTTAAAATTTTCTGGGAAATATATGCCTTCCTCCGAGTTAAAAAAAAATTTTTTTATATATTTTTTAGTCACTTTTTTGGGTGACGTTTATCTATGTTATGTTTAAAACGGTACATGGATGAAAAGAACTGTCGCGCGCGGCAATGCAGAATGTTCTTTTTAAAAAGCATTATTCCCCTATTTAAGAAAACGTTTTAACATCACACGGATCGACTTAAACCAAAGATGGGACGAAAACGAGGTATGAAACAATGTGTTTTAGCTCTGAGGAAGACGTATATTGACGAAAGATTTAAGATAAGTATAGAGTGCTGACGAAGAATGATTTAGAGTCTTCAGAATAATAATAGTGAATAAAATATTACCAAATTGTCTTGGAAACGATCGTACGCCATATAATCCATTGGTTTTAAATTCTTGGAACAATCTTAATTTTTTCTTGATCTCAACTCACTTTATATATATATATATATATATATATATATATATATATATCGTATATGTATTGGTTTCTGTAAATGTAAATCCGTAGAAACTCAAGTGTTTATAAAAAGTGCTCAATACCAAGTAGAGCTGTTTATAAGTATAAATTTTTATTTATACAAACATTATCGGTTACATATGTGCATACATGTTTCGGTTGCACTTTCCCAAGTGATGAGGTTGACTTTCTTGGGAAAGTGCAACCGAAACATGTATGCACATATGTAACCGATAATGTTTGTATAAATAAAAATTTATACTTATATATATATATATATATATATATATATATATATATATATATACATATACATATACATATATATATACATATATATATATATACACACATATATACATATATATATACACACACACATATATATATATATACATATATATATATTTATGTGTATTTAACGATTTAAAGCATTTTCAAATATATATTTTATATATATATATATATATATATATATATATATATATATATATATATATATATATATATATATATATATAATGATAATATACAACGATATTTAGTAATAATAAAATAGAGCTTACAGATATGTATTTTTTCCAAAAAATCTTATTATACAAAATGTTGTATGAATAAGAAATTCCCATGAAAACTATCGGATTTACATATGTTTCTAGAGGACCGTTGAATAAATAATTGTGATCCAGAAAATGTCCCAATGTGTCTTAATGGATTCTGATGACAGGTGTCCATTTTTGAAGTGAACTATTAGATCAGATTTGCTTACTTCACGGTCTTTTAGAAACATAAGTAAATCTGATGTTTTTTATCGGCCTTTCTTATTCCGAAATTTATATAAAATAATATAAACATTTTTGGAAATAACAGTATACTTTAAGAACTAAAATGTTGTTATATCTAACAGATATTTTATGAAACAAATAAAATATTATGAATCCCCAGGTTATAACTTAACCATTCAGCTGAAGATAATCTGCTGCATTAACTTTTAATGTCAAACAGAGCTTATATATTGTTTAATTCGGTAGAATACAAAATGTATGATCATAAGGATTTTGTAATCATGCTCCAAAAATTTCAACATTCAACAATATTAACTATGTGTACACACGTTTCAGAAATCCAATTTATTACCACTTTTACACAGGGTATGAAGCTTGACAATTTATTGACTTTCTTTGTGAGTACAAATTCTTTATCAACCCATATATAGGCAACTTGTAATAGAAGTCATCATCATCATCATCATCTTCGGTTTAACGTCCGTTTTACATGCTGGCATGTGTATGACAGCTTTACGAAATTGACTTCCAAACTAACCTATCTTTGGTCAGGTCTTCATTTATCCTTCTTTCTCTCAAGTCCATTTTTATCACTTCCTTCCATGTTTTTCTTTGGCCTACGCCTGTGAACTGGACCTGCTACGTTAACTTTTGTAACATTTAATGACCTAAGAATTCTCATCCATTCTTTCAACGTGGCCAAACCATCGAAGTCTCCTGTTCTGCACATATTTCCCTATCCTGTCCAGATTTAATCTTCCATTTGATGTCATCTGAACTAAGCCTGTCTTTAAGACTCACATTATTCGCAATAATTTCAAGAACAAAAAGAGAAAGTTTGGAAAGGTGGAGATGATGCAACATATTCACCTTAATGACAGGCGACAAAATGTGATATCAATAAAAAGTCAAAGTACAGGATGAGCACGATTTTTAAGTGGCTCCGATTATTTTCAAAACATTTTATAGTCGATAAAAATAAATATATATACACGAATAGATGCGTTCGTTAAATCTGAGCTGAAAATGCTATTTAAAACTAAAATATGATAGACTAAACTGAAGCGTGACAGACTGACCAACCGACCTACCGAAAAGAATAAAAGTCTCTTATCTCACCCTCATATACACATGCCCATTGACATAATGATGCATATCTCATACTTCTTCGCATTTTACATTACAATTCTTCAATAGACAAATTGCTGACCACCTGCTGCCTAATCTCATTGACCATGTTTCAAAGACAATATATACCTTTGACCTTTGCACACAAGAATCCTCCTGGAAGGGCTCCGCTCTAAAAGGAAGCCATACCTAGGAGGTCAGGAACTGGATGCTCCACCCTCCCCCTTTATCCAGCTGTGCCATCGTACACTCTTTGATATCAGTGTCATGCGCATATCACTAGACATTTAGGAATATTTGCAAACTAGCCATATAAGAGTGAGTCAGCTGCAGAAATCTTTCCAGGCTCTCTTCTAATATGTGGGCCAATGCCAGGATCTCCAAGACTACAAGTCACTACATAATCCTTAGTAGCCTTGACAATAATGTCCTTGACTCTGAACATTATTTCAAGCCAATTTAATTATATATATATATATATATATATATATATCGAAATCGACGGGAGAGTCCATGATATATATAGTAAGTTATGAAAATATATTTATGGCAAATAAGCTACACAGAGGCTTCCTCGTTTCACTTCCGTAGGGAATCTTCGGCCTGAAGATTCTCCCCACATTAAATATTGACATTGTGCCTAACTCTGCTCTCATGGGAGGAAGTAAATAGAAATATGAACAGCAACTACAACAACAACAGCAACAAATTTATTAAAAAAATAAACGCATGTATTTAATTATTAACAGATTAGAAAATATTAATTCATTAGAAACTTAAAAATAAATAAATATGCAAATGAGAGGCTGAGAGGATGATATCATGATGAACGAACTGCATACACTGACTACCCCCAAAGGAGGGATTAATGCCTGGGAGGATGATATCATGACAACAGAATAGATAGTACGCTAACTCCCCCCACACACAAAACTGGATATCATGAGGTAATGGTATCCTGAGGAACGAATGTATACTGTACGTCCTTCCCCCCGAAGAGGGGGTAATGCCTGGGAGGAATGTATCATGACGAATGAAAATATACTACAGAGAATTAAATAAGCATAAACCGTTTTAATGTCAATATAGTTAGAATAGGTGGAAAAAAACTTTTGCATTTATTTATTTAGATAACATTAAAAACGCCTAAATAAAAATTGTCTGGAAAAATATAGTCGCCATCTTTATAGACAAAGATGAATATGCTGGCTAAGGAAGAACTATAACTTTCATAATTTTCTAGTTAAAAAAGACATGTTTATTATAAACTTGAGTTATCGTTCTTCCTTAGCTAGTATTATGGTGAACGAACATATACTACACTGACCCCCCCCCCCCCCGGCAGACGATAATATCATGATGAACGAACATGACTTCCCTCCACCCAAAAAGGAGGAAGTCATTCTTGCGTGTACGGTCTTATGAGAACAAAACCGGTACTACACTACACCCTCCCCTTAAAAGATATTCTGACTAAATCGAGTCTTGGGGATTTTTCATTCTGGGAGAATTACCCCTACACACCCTTAAAAACGGATGAGGTAATTCCTGGGAGGACAGTTTTATGACAACAGAACCGATACTACACTACACTGCCCATTAAAAAAGATTCCAATTTAATCAATTTTTTTTTTTTTTTAAATTTAAAAATGCCTAGTCACAAAAAAATATTTTTATGGTTCCGTGGCCTTTTGACTAAGATCAAAGTGTAGTATTTGTTCGACATCTCAGCGATATTTGACACTTTACTAAAGCCGGAAGTAAATTATCTCCCTTGAAAATGAAATTCTAAATAAGTTTTTAAACGCTATCATTTTTTAAATAAAATCTCTATATCTTATTTTATTTATAATTATAATAATAGTACAATCGATACAACGATTGCGTATGTAGAAAAAATCTGACAATACAAAGTAGAAAGGCATATTACAGAATATTAATTTATTAAAAACTTAAAAATAAATAAATAAGCAAAATCGAGATTTGTTTGAGTGAGTAGGAGATGCCTATATATAGGGTATTTCAATATATTATATCATTAGAATTGAATAATCTTAAAGTGTTTGGATGTTAATATAGTTAGGATAGATGGAAAAACAACTTTCGCATTCATTCATTTAGCTATATTAATTGTTATATGTTTTTATATTACTGATTTTTCTTAGGAAGTTAAGCTTTGTTTATTGGAAAAAATTGATTAAAAACTGATTTAAAGCTAGTTGTTGCTTTTAATATAGATTTCATCCTGAAATGTGTTTTTAACTTCATATAAATTTCACTTGTTTTGCTTGTCACCATTATTTAAAAAATGTTGTATCAAATCTATCCATCTCGACTTTGTTTTGTTTTTGAACAGTTTGCGAATATTTTTACTGGAAATTATCTACATTGGAATTGATAAAGTCTATAAGCTGAAAAGGAAAATAAAAAATTCGTCAAATTTTATAATGATTTTCTTCATCAGTATATACCGAAATGTATAAATTTTCAGACACTGGTAACATTATATTGACATACCAGAGATCTTCGAAGAAGAATTCTGAGTTATGAGAGAATATCGAATAAATCACAGATTTAAACAAATTCTTTTCGAATAATATAGATAAAAAAAGTAGTTGAAGCGAACTTCTGTACTAAAACAGATTTTATTTATTTTTTCTTTCAACCGATATTTTCTTTCTACCCACTCTTAAATTTCAACATAAAATGCCCGATTCTAACTTATCTAGTTTGATTATTTCACTGTATCACGGTTCTTCAGTGTGGCCAGAAACTGGTGGGTGCGTCAAACTGTGATTTAACCCGATCGCCTTATCCGCGATTGAAAACCGTTACAATTATTCTATAAGCCGCCACTACCACCACTATGTATAAAGAAAATCTACCAATGCTTATATATTCGAAATTCTCGGCTAACTAAAGAGCTCTATTCTTTTACAAAGAGCTATACATGTATGCTAAATGGGAACCAGTAATCTTTATCAGAATGCTCAACCAAGGAAGGGTGTGGAGAAAAGTTGTTTGTTCATCTACAGAGTTGTTTCGACATATCACGGCTCTTCAGTGGGGCTAGAAATTGGTGCATGCTTCAAACTGTGATTCGAAACCTGATCGCTTTATCTGCAGTCGAGAGCCATTACTATCATGCTATCAGCCACCACTAAGTAGGAGGGAAATCTATAAATGCTTATATATTATCAATTAGCAGCTTTCTAAATTGCTCTATTTTTACAAAAAAACTATGAATGTCCTATACTACGTCTTATAAGCTGAAATTATATAGCAGAGAGGCGAACTGACAAACTAATGTCTTTTATATCAGTTATGATTTAATTTAATTTCGGCTTTTTCTTGTCCATTTTCTTTAATTATCTCATTTTTTTTTCGAACACCAAAACTACATGTGGGAAAAAAAGAGCTTTTCACAAATAATTTGTATTTGTGATTACTTCCACCGAAACATTACAAAGAAAACAAATCCAATTCTTACAGCCATTATTATTGCTGCAACCTCATTTTTTTTCATATTCTTCCAGTGAGTTTGTCATGCCACCCAGGGACCTGCTTAAAGAATAAAGATAAATATGACCCCTTAGGATTATCGGCATATATCCTGGATCATTCCTAGTAAATTGCAAGTTCATAGGTCTAAAAACCTAAAAGTAGTTAACACACATGCACACAGACACACAGACTAATAGATGTCGCTTATATTAGTATAGATGTGTTTGCTTCTTTTTGTCTTTGTATTTTCTTTCTTCATTTTTTTCTTCTTTCTTTTTTCTTTAACCCCCAAAACTATATTTGCGAAAAAATAATTAAACTAAATAAAAAAATTTCACGAATAATTTGTATCTGGGAACTTTTCCATAGAAAATAAAGACAACGAATTTAATTCTTACAGCCATTATTATTTCTTTTCATTTTTGTCCACATTTTTGCCTTTATTTTATTTTTCCAGAAATTATTTTCCCCTCACCCCCTTGCCTATTTTTTAAATATTCAGACAAATTCACATCTGTTTCTTTCATTTCTTTATGTTTTTTATTTATCTTTTTTTACTTTTTTATCTCAACGCGTCCTTTCAATAATGGATGTACTCCTTTGATCTTAAAAGTGAACAGAAAATGTCATTGCCCTGATCAGCCGAGAGAATGTTTTCATTTTGATAAATTATATTTCAATCGTAACAAATTTAATTTCTTTATCAACATTTTGCAAGCGAACAAAATATTTAGTTCTAAATTTCTTTTTTAATGTCTTTGTTTTTTGTTTTATTTTGTTCTTTTTATTCTTTGATATTTTGTTTTATTCGTTTTTTTTTCATTCTTTATTTCATTTTTTCTAATTCCTTCCATTCTTTTTCATTTTTTCTTTTTTACATTTGTCAAACTTTTTCTTTCTCTTCATTAGTTTTAATTCTTTTTTATTCTTTATTTAATTATTTTTCTTTTCTTTTTTTATTCCGTTATTTTTTGTATTCTTTATTTTTTCTCTTTTTTTCATTTTTTTTTTCACCATTATTCTTTAGTTAATTCTGTTTATTTAATTTTTATTTTTATTTTATTTATTTTTGATGTTCTTTATAATCTCGTGTACATTTATTTAATTCTTTTTCTTTTTCATTTTTCTCTTTTTCATTTTTGTTTTCTTTTTCCCTTTCTCATTCTTTATTTCATTCTATTTTTCATTTTACTCTTTTTATTCAACTCTTTTTCTTTCTGATAATTGTTTTCTTTTCCTTTTCTTGCTTTATCGTATTCTCTATTTCATTTTTACTTTCTTTTCATTCTTTTCCATTCAGTTAAGTTTTTCTTTTCTTTTTTCTTGTCGCTTTACTTTTCTTTTATTCTTTTGTACACTTTTACATTTTTACTTTTACATTTAATTATTTATATTTTTCTTTTATCTTCCATTAATTTTATTTCGCTTCCTTTTTTTTCTATAATTTTCCTTTATTCTTTTTAATTTCTTCTTTTTTCTTTTTATTTTCTTTTCTTTCTTTATTTCATTCGTTTTCTTTGTTTTACTGTTTTCATTTCATTCTTTTTCTGCTTTTCTTTTCGTTAGATTTTTTCTTTAGTTTTGACTTTCTTTAATTGTTGCTTTTCATTTATTATCTATTCTATTATTTTACTAGTATTTCTTTCCTTTTCTTTCATCTATATTTTCATTTTTGTTCATTTTAACATCTCCAAATTTTACAAGCATTTTTCTCTCTCTCAATTTTCAAATCTTCCAATCATGATGCAATCTGCGATTGAAAATTGCATAAACGGGCATAGCAAATTATTAAGAACACATCATATGCCAGTCGCAGGAACAACTAAATAGTAATGCCCTACAGGCACATATATTTGCTCATCTATATGCTCTATACTAATATGGGTATTTCTGGTTGTCTATTTCATCTTTATTTTCTTACTTTCTTCTTTCATTTTCTTTTTTATTCTCTTTTCTTCTTTTGATACTTTTTCCTTCCAATTTCTGTTTTATTCCTTCAACCTTTTCATTTTCCATCATTTTTCTTTTATTCTTTTTTCCTATTGTCTTTTTTAACTTTTGGTCTTTATTTCATTAATGTTTTTCTTTCGTTTTTCTTTTTCTTTTCTTTCTCTCTTTCGATCCTTTAAAAATGTATTTTTATTTTCTCCTCTTTCTTTCCTTTTTTCATTTTTCGTTTTCTATTATTTTTAATTTCATTTTCGTTATTTTGATCCCCTTTCTTTCCACCATTCTTGTTTCTTCTTTTTGATCCTATTTTACTTTTTTCTTTTCAAATAATACTTTTTTTCCTTCATTTGATCTTGTTTCTTTTACTTTCTTTAACACTTTTTCTTACATACAAAAGAACTTCAGATTTTGTTATATTCTTATTTTTAGTAATTTTATGTAAATTAAAAAAGATTAAATTTTATTTTCTGTTTGAAGAAATTCAAAAAGTTTCAATGCGTTCATCCAAGGAAAGAATCTCCTAAGAAATAAAAAATTTTTTTACAGGTTACAAAACTCAAACCAGAATAGATTAATTAAAAATTAAAAAAAAAATTCCATCTTTAGTTTTTATTTTATTTTGTTTTCTTAGTAGAAAGTTATATAATGCATTCTGCAGAAATTAAAACATTTTCTTGGATATTCCTTTAATGCACTGTCATAGTAGCTCTATCTGGATTCTACATGTGTATCATGAATAAGAGGATTTCCATCTTAAACATATCATGTTGACTCAAAGGTAGAATTTAGTAAGTGAAATTTAACTCAGTTTTTTTGTTAAAACATAAATTTGGTGTGATAAAGGTTTGCACTGACATTTGCACAATGCACACAATATTGCCAGAAAATAATTTTCCAAGCAAATTATCCTGACTATTGAATTTCAACCATTTATTCATATCTATTCAATTGTCGCCTGTTTGTGAGTCCAAAACGGTAAAATTCATAAATATTACTTACCGATCAAGAATTAGAATATTTCATATTCTATTTCATCAAGATTAGCAATGCATGAGTAAGTAATTTTAATTAATTGTCTGATAACATGGGGTTTTACTAAAATTTATAGTGTATTATGTTGACTAGATGCACGTGTAGGAAGTAAAAGATGGGTTAAAAGACAGTGATGAGCAAAAACATTTCATTTATTAATAGTTTGCTTATGACAAACTAAAAAGACAATAAATGAGATAACTAACACATAAGATTACATAAGAAATACATTGTTCACATGAGCAGAAAAATGCACAAATTATTCATATAAAAGGTAATGTAGAGACTTACATTTTCTTGTGGCATATTTTCTGTTAGCGAATGTTTCCTGTAGCACGTCTAGCGAGCAAATGAGAACGGAATTTGGTCTTAATTCTCGATCACGTATTGGTACAAAAGTTCCCATACGATCTTTTGTTAACCACGAGATTTAGATGTTTATGCATTTCAGCAAGGCCTGGAAACCAGTTTCTCACCCAGGGAAATAACTTTAGTCCTGATACCCTATATACTAGTTTTTCATATGAAGAACAATGACCAAGCATAACAGAGGTTAGATCTATGCCAAAAATTATAAATTAAACAGACTCCCATAAGAAAAACTACATTCTTTTTTCACTTGTATGAAGTTATATAAGTCATTGAACAACATTTACTAATAAATATATTTTTACAACATAAGAATTTAACATTATTTCTGGTAAACTTAAATCACCACATAGCAACACAATCTGCAATTTTCATGTAACGAAAGTGATAGTAATTTTTTCTTTGGCAAAACGATTAGTATGCTGTGTGCCGTCGACTGAAAAATAAAAGTGTAATAGTTAATTAAGTGAGGTTTGTATATCTCGAAATATGTTAACGCTGAAGAGTTAAGATTATAGCTATATATTTTGTAATTGCAGAGAGTTTAACATTTGAATCTATTCTACTTTGACTCTTGAAATTAAAATTGTGATACTCATATCTGACACAGGGTCGGTTTTTATGTGAGAAAAATCCAGCTACTCTTAGGACACCACTCTGGATTGGGACATAAATAAAAAATTGCCGCAGTCTAGAAAGATTTCTGCTTCACTAACGAACGATAGTAAAAGATTAAGTATAATATCAGAAGATACTACACTACGCTCCTAGCCAAAAGACCGATGATACTGAACAATCTGATACACTACCTAAGTTGGAAATCTGGGGTATCAAGTTTCACTGTTAATTTAGTTAAGCTCAAACTAATCAGAAATAACAAAGCAGCAAGATCACAACACTGCAATAAAAGCTTCAATATTTATGTGGTGGAGGAGGTAGTAATATTTTACTGTGCATACAGTGAAAAATAAAAATGTAATGAAGAATTAGGAAAATATTAGTAAATCTCAAAAAAATGCTAATTTGTGCACTTCCTCATCAGTCACAATTAATCCAAACCAGCCTTTGATAATGAAAAGCCATTGCATTGCGATGAACAGCCAGTTTTAGTCTTGATAAATTGTGACTTTTTCATAACTTTTTCGTTGACAATCAAAGATGATAGGTGGGTGTCGTGTAATTACAAAATTAAGTTTTGGGACCTGCGATACGTTTTTTTTATTATATTATTTTTTCATTTAGATTTGGATCTACATCCCTTCGACTAATTTATTTTGATTTATTGTTACTATATCCTTACAATATTCTGCTAATCTGAATTCTTTTTTAATAATGAATTACAATTTATCAAGACTAAAAGCTACTTGAGGATAAGCGTTAATGAGATGGATGGATTGTCAGTTTAATGATGAAGAATATTATGAGAGGATTGAAAATAATGAATGGAATGAACAACATTTGATTACTTATGAAGACGGTTTATAATAAGTGTTTGTTGACATTGGACTTGAAGACGACCATGTTGTAGCCTGCAGAGAAGCAGTCCTGTAGCAATGTGTTTCGCAGAAGTGAAGTTCTTGGAAAGAGACTATGTGTTCATGGAAATTCTGTTTGATGTTAGGCACACGGAAGAAGAAAGGAAAGTTCTTTGCAGTTGTGGTAATAAGAAAAGTTCTTGCTGTGAATGTCTTACTTGGCGAAACCAGAAACATATTTTATTTAATATCCACTTATACTTCTTATCATGTAAAATTCTATCTCCTAAGAAGATATACTCATTCACACAACAAATAAGAAACATAGAAAACTAAACAAATATGTTATTCTTTGTGTGTGTAGATTAGTTCCATTATTACTTATTTCGATTGATTTTTAAAATTTTCTCAATGGTCATTTAATTTGTGGATCATCACCATCAAAATAATAATAATAATAATAATAATAATAATAATATTCGGTTTAACATCCTTTTTACATGCTGGCATGTCTTGGACGGTTTTTAGAAATTGAAATTGCCTTCCAAACAAACACATCCCTGTCAGGTCTTTATTTATCTTTCTTTGTCTAAAATCCATCCTTATCACTTCCTCCCATGTTTTTCGTGGCCTTCCCATGCCAACTGACCCTGCTACCTTAACTTTTCTACATCTAGTAACCCAAGCACTCTCATCCATTCTTACAATGTGACCAACCCAACAAAGTCTCCTCTTCTGCATACATCTCTCTATGCTTTTCTCTTTGGTTTTCTCTCCGAGGTCATCAGATCTGAGGCTGCCTTTAAGACTCACATTACACATCCATCGTATCATTCTCATATCATTTCTCACCATACACAAATAATCTACATCTTCAAGAAGTGGAAATATTCCGGTCTTGAGAAGGAGGTCAGAAACGCTTAAGTCCACATAAAGGTTCCAAGTACAACTTTTTTTTTACTGATGGGTCACGACTTATTAAGGCCCGAGGACTACTCAAAGAAAAAGGTTAAAAGGATTGTCAGTTGGATATGATCGGTGTCACAAAAGGATTGGAAACAGTGAGTGGAATAGGCAGAGGATTACTTAAGAGGATATGATTTTCCAAGAGGAGAGCTCGACAAGTATTTGTTCATATTAGATTTGAAAACGAGCATGCTTTATTCGGTTGGGAAGCAGACTCGTGGTTATCTTGTTCCACAGATAGGATATTCTAGGAAATAAACTTTGTTCATGGAAGTTACACTAGGGTTTTGGTACAGAAAAGAGAAAGGAAAGTTCTTTGTTGTGATTGTAGCCAGACGAGTGATTTACGGAGACCAGAGATTGGAGCTCAGTCGAACATACCGACGATACAGTAGGGAGAGGCTAGCAACATCTCTTTTGTTTGAAAGAGGCTGTAGGGACGAACAGAGATCATCCCCCCCCCCCTGATTGCGAAGTCAATCTTTTACTCTGTCAAGACAGGAAAGAGTGCTCCGAGTGGGATCTCCTCAGATATGAGAGCAGTACTCCATCTTAAGACGAATCTGGCTCTTATATGAGTAGAAGATTGCATCAGGAGTCATGTACTTTCTGGAGCGATAGAATGATCCAACCATTTTTCTAGCAAGCTTAGCAACAGATTTTATGTAAGTCTTCCACATCAGATCTTGGGTGAAAGTCAGTCCTAGGAGCTTATCAGAAAAGGAGCTTTCTCAAGGAGAGAGCCATTCATTTCGACTGGGCGAAATGAAGATCCGAACACTAGTCGTGAAAGGGGAGAAGCTTAGTTTTACAGGCGTTAAAAGTTAAAAGTAACAAGCAACTTCTTACCAACTTCTTACACCGCATGCTTCAAGTTGGTGGAGAGAGAGTCAGAAAGATCTTGATGATCAATAATCTTTGAGGTGCTGGCATAAATAGTTGAGTCATCTGCATAGATGTCAACGAATGATCTCACAATATGATTTGGAAGATCATTTATGAAGATCAGGAAGAGGGTTGCCTCAAGATGGATCTTTGAGGTATGGCAGCATTGATGCTATGTGCTTCGAACTCTTACCCATCAATAACTACTTTTATAGACCTACTGTGTAGAAGTTGTGACTAAATCAAGTAAGATTGACTGAAAAAAAATCACTTTGTTTTTGTCTTCCTTTTCAAGACTGGCAAATTTCTTTGTGCATTGTCATAATCTTCTATAACTCCTCTATATAAATATGGCACACAATGCTTCAAGCAAACTACATCAATTTAATCTACATCTTCATTTTTTGGAAACTGACCGATGCATTAATTATATTTAATTACCAAAACAATCGCAGAATTATCCCATTTAAGTGACATTTTCAACATTTATTCAATAAGTCACATATTTTATAAGGAATACAAGTTATTAAATATAACATCACAGTAATTTTCAAAATCATGAAATTTCATTGGAATTTTAGTTTTTTGACAAATTAATGCACATGTGCAGTAACATTTTGTTCATATATATTGTTGTGGTTAAAAGTGACTCTATATATTTTTCTGACAACATTTCATGTAAAAGGACAAAAAATAAAACTAATGAGGTCTCCAGAGTATATTTCAAACCATCCCTTCTAGGGATTCACCATCAGCCCCCACCTCCTCCCAGAGATATGTAGTGCTGGCTCTGGTAATTACTAATAATGTTTACTTCCTTTCAAATGAACAAAACACTGATGTAGGCTCTATGGAAAAGAAATAATAACCAAAAAACGTTTGTTAAAATATATCTGTGCATCAATAAATATTAGGATAAGGTCTCAACTATAAATTGTCCTTTTTGTGAGGAAGGAAGATTAGTTACTCTGTGAACAAATGCGTTTCTGTGTATGCCATGTGATTGACATGATGTCATATTTTCGGCAGCGCCAACAGACGTTTTTAACCTGAAATCAGGAAGTGCGAGAAGGATGTTTTCTGGCCAGCGTCCAGTTTGAAAATGAAAAGGGCTTGTCTTCTTTCCTCAGTGAATGGTTGTAAATAATCCACCTGGGGATTACTACATCAAGCTCTGTGATTGGTCTACACTTGACCAATTTCAGCTCAGCATACAATTCTCTGCATATAGAATATAGTCCATTACTGTGACACATCCGTGTGCTAAAAATAGACACAAAAGTTGTCTTAGTTATGGAAGCAGTTGAGCCACAAGTGTAGCATCCCAAGGGAGATAACTGTCTAATATGGTGGAAATCGTTATAGATTTAGTGGACTTTGCAACTTGCCACTTAATTTCTGTGACCCACTCTCATGGTGGGTGAGGTCGTTTGGAGGCAAATGAGATGACGCTCGCAGTTCTTGTGTTAGACTTTAAAGTTTTTGATGGAGAGGTTATGTGGTTGGTTGATGAGGTATGAAGTCAGAATAAAGAACGTGACTTGATAGAGTTAGTTGTATCTGGTCGCATCTGACTAAAATAGAATATTGAATAAGGAAAAGGGTCACTATCTTCCATAAATAAAACCACATCTCCACATTTAAATAGGTATCATCTGTTATTCAAGCAAACACGAGAATTGTTTGGTAGGCTGGATTTGTCAACGAATGCTGTGTCCTGGAGTTCCATTCTAGCCGGCCACTCGTAGTAAAACGGTAAGCACAGGATAACATCCTATGAAGAGGCGATCAAAATGGGAACTGATCTTGAATCGTATTTTTGGTGCCAAGATAGGTTTATGCATAATTTTAATTCTGGTCAGATACCCACGCAGTTAACAGTTTAAGCTCAAGTGTGCAAAGTCAAACCACAACTCAATCTAACGCATGATACTGCACATGCATTTAAACAAAATAGGTTCCTTACATAATTGCTACAGACTTAACATAAAGAAATTATACACAACTGTCGTTTTTGTATTCTGGCATGTTCGCCAATATTTGAAGTAAAAAACACGCCACGCGAACTGATAGAACAACTTAAGGAAATTACCAAAGGAACAAGAATAAAACTGAACTGATCAGTCTTAAATACTAACCCTGACTTCAACTTTAAATCCAGATCTTTAAAATCTACCGAGATGTTAAAAATGTGCTTATTCACCCCAACCCCCTCCGACCTCCGGGCGAAACCACTTTCAAGTGGTGATGAGTAAGAGGGGAGCCAGAAGAAAGCAAATAACAGCCGGATAATCTGTAGCATGGCTCCTGGCTTAGATAGGATATGGCTACGTCTTTGGAATTGGCTTAAATAGGATATGGATACGTCTTTAGAAAAGACCAACATGGATAATTAAAATGTCATAGGTAGCGAATGGGGAAAATGGAGAAAAATGTTTGTTGTAAATAGAAGGGTCACCAGTTAGCAAGTGATAAATTCGCAAAAAGGATGTTATTATCATGGTTAACGAACAAAACATTTATATTTATGCGAAAGATATTTTCAGTTTGTAAATTGTTCGTAAGGAAAATTAAAAGTTCTTGTGTTAGTAAAATGTTCACAGTATGGGAAGAAGACACGAGTATTAGTAATGTGTATGTCTATATGTTTGTTTCTCTGTCAGTATATGCATGGGTGAGTTCACGAGACATTGTGTGTATACAACCTTTGTCAGTGTGTGAATATGTGTGTGTGAGTCCAGGAGGCATTGTTAGTCTTATGGTATCTTACATATAACGAACATTCTCAATAAATACTGGAAGTATCTGCTTCTCAGTGTTCCGGCGACCCCAGCCTGTTCAGCCTTTCAGTAACTTCGGTTGATTGAGGACTTTAGGATGGAGAAATGCCATTTGAGGATTCGTTCTCGACAATCAGTCCAGTAGGAACTGGGCCATTTCGGTGTCCTTTTATCTCTCGAGCTAAGGTATTAGTCTTGGGTAGTTCAAGGAGGTCCACCCTCCCAGGCCTTGCCTCCCCTCTTTGGGGGTGGAGTAAGTTTAAATATTACTGTCTGAGGCGCCCTGACGATGGGGTTGCCTAGGCAATTTTTAATAGGCCAGAGTACAAAATACCCCCTCATTAGAAGCGCTGGCTTGATTTTTCCCCCACCTTCCGACCTTGTGTCACATATTGCTGCAGTGGGAAGCAATTACATACCTGAACCAACCAATCTCTACTGGCAGTCAAGACTGACGTACCACCACTCTTGTTTCTCTGTTGTATTATATTTTCTCCGATATACCTGTTTCATCTAAACCCGAGTTCGTGTTTTCATTCCGGCCCTTGACAGGGCCACAACAGTTAGTATGCTGCATTTGATCAGTCTGTGTACGTGAGTTGGGTATTCATTTGCCTCCCCTAGACTTGAAGGGCAGGGAGGTGAGATTAATGTCATGCCGAAGTCTGTCCTGTCTCTCTATTGGATTCTCTTCTGAGTTTATGTTTATCCAGTCGCCGATTTTATTATCACACCGGCCTGCTAACTTTATCATTTTGAACAAGTGGGAATCATTTTCATTTGTAAAAGAATGTCGAGTTTGCCTCTTTATGTGAAATTATCTTTAATTTATTTTATTTCGGCGGGGGGGGGGATCTACAGCTGTAGCATGAAGCTATTGATTTGAGTGTCTCCCATTTCCACTCGATACAGAATAGGAGAAATGACAAAGAAAGAGTAAGTTAAACAGCGAAGAAAGAAAACGAGTAGCTATTACAAGCTAGTAACTTTTTACATTCGTTTGCATCACATCTCTACAAATCCAAATCAGACCTACACCTCTTCCTGAAACAAATTATGAATAAAACAAATAGAATAATTCTCGAACCACGTTGTCTTAACATAATCTATTCATGCAACTCTTAACAAGAATGAAGATATTTTTGCAGCCATCATAAGTTCACGACCGATATTCCCCAGATGCAATTATCAGATTTAATTCATTCCTAACAACGAAGCAAGTTCTTGGATTTGAAATTATGAACAATTTTTAAATTCCATGAATATAAGGTGAAAAAAATAATGTAATTTTTCACGTTTATTTAGTTTAAAATTTTAGTTGTAGCTTTTTTTACTAAAGTAGTTTTTAAAAAAATTATGTTCTCTCAAATCAAAATTTCATGAATTTTTCATTACTTAAAATAATTGGATAAAAATGTTTCAAAATGAAGAACAAATGAATAGAATAATTTTTTTTTAATCCAAGGACAAAGTGACATAATATCAAATCAGATTAAAAGGATTATCTTTTTTCTTTTTTGACTCCAAGAATGAAGAGTTCTTATGCATTTGAAAAGACAGACATTTTTTCAATAAAAAAACACACACACACACCCTCAAGTGTCGCTTATTATTTATAATAAATACAAAAAATCTCAAGAATTTCGATCTTTGGTTTTAAGATTTATTAAAAATTTAAAGTAATCTTTAATTTAAAAAATGCTTTTATTTATTTTTAGATTTTACAAATCCGCATCAGATTTATAATTTTAAGATTGTTTTTTAATTTTCTTTTACACAAGACACAATTCAATACACAAAATGTAACTTCATTATGAAAAATAGATAAAGTGTATATTTTTAATTCGAAGGTAAAAAGAAATATTTAAAAAATATTTTTCTTTACATACTGGAGAAATATGATCTCAGAATAATCCTACTAATTAAAAAACTTCTAAGATAATCAGCTGTGCTCAGAATTATTTTAAACTTAATTTTTAATTATATATATATATATATATATATATATATATAAATACTAAAAGAATACCCGTCCCAGGACGGGCAAAGTTAATTCCGAACAGAGTAGTTTTGCACCAAATTTATATTCCTCTACGAAGATTAAAATCAAAATATATATGCTATTAAACCTTATGTCTAGAATCATTATTCCAATTTTGATCAAAATCCATTACAAGATGTTGATTCTAGAAAATGTATCAAATTTAAAGCTTAAGAAAAAGAAATTAAAATTCAGGGAATCTTGCTTAATTGGTGTCAAATTTAATGTAAATTTGAAAAATTCGAATTTTCAAATGAGAGGTTATGCACATAAAAACCCTTTCAAATGCTAATAAAAAAAATGAAATTTGGAGAATAGTTATTAATTTATGTCTAATAACTATTATCGCAAAAATGAGAGGTATCTATATTATCACGAAGGGCTTATGTCCCCTTTACATGAAATAAAAAAAAAATAATATAGCCTACATTACGCACCCATATACCTAGAAGCTGTGTTCTAACATTCATAATCATCAGTTAATTAGTTTAAGAATTAATCCTGTATATACAAATATAAAAAGATGTACACATACCTAACTTTATATAAATAAAGATATAATAAACAATGGAATATATTTCCAATAATATTCTCTTCTTTGTCGTGGTCACGCGGGTTTGCATGAGTAATACCATGAATAAATGCAATGGCTTATAATTATTTACGAGTCTGGAAATGAGATCTGAAGAGAATTAAAAACTGCCTACAAATGGGATCACTTTAAGTAGGTATAATCATAACCGCTTGCCCATAAGATGTTTTTTTTTCATTTTATTTAAATTATTTAACAATTAGTACCCTTTATACCCACATGTTAGATTTCAATCGACCATTTAATTTCGCTTCAGATACACTAATAAAAAAAACATCCATGATAAAATACTTTACCAACTTAATAAATCGGCTATTATTTTCCAATCTAAATACACTGTCAAACAGCGAATGGGTTTATACCACATAACATCTAGTTTAGCTAGAATATTACTTAAAGAAAATAGTATAAATTCAGACTCTGTACCTACACATCTATTTTCAGAAAATCAAGATCTTTTTCTCTCATGTTTATATGATTTCAGCTGTTCCTTTTTCCTTTTCATTAATCGTTTTTCAAATTTTGTGTCAGCAGAACTTGTAATGAGGTAAACAATGGCATATTTATGGTAGTGAGACGGGCCTTTATAAAACATATGAGTTAGAAATCGTCGAAATGCACTTTTAAATTTAAACGAGACAAACTTACGAAAATTCTATCTCACATTGAAGCATGACTGACTGACGAAATTGCAGTCTAAAACTTAAGTCTAACAGAACAACAAAAATGCTATTTAAACTTTAAGTGTGACAGAGCAACGTAAATTCTATTTCAAACTCAAGTGCGACAGACTGGTGAAAATTCTATTTGAAACCAAAGCATGACAAACTAACAAAAAGGCTATTTCAAGCTTAATTATGACAGAGCAACAAAAACGTTATTTAAAATTAATCATGGCAGACTAGTGAAAATGTAACGTTTGTACATTTCTTCAGGTGGACAAAACTTATAAACTGCTCTATTGAAAAATATATCAGACCACAAGGTCTTAAGTACAGTGAAACAACTTTTTAAAACCATCATATATACTAGTTCCCTTTATATTCTCGCTACAGGTATAGTACTTTAATGTGTATCACAAGTTTATTCGGAAGATTCTTATTAAGGTAAATGTGTAATTCTCTCTTATACATCTTTGTAAGATGAGACGTTCGTAAATAAAATTCATTCTCTCTCTCTCATATATATATATATATATATATATATATATATATATATATATATATATATATATATATATATATATATATGATCGTAAGGGAATAATATTTTTCGCAAAATGTTTTTTCAATTAAAAATGTCATTTTTATATGTATCAACCCCCACTAAGGAGATTGATTGAACATACCTTAGTTTTATGGTAAAGAAGAAAATGTATGATTTAACGAATATATATATATAGTTATATATATATATATATATATATATATATATATATATATATATATATAGTTATATATATATATATACATATATATA
>OY744522.1:80818820-81006320 GCA_963556195.1 Sepiola atlantica
TAACCATTAAAGGCCCAAATTGTCCGGTTGGAAGAGATTGCAATGTAACAGTTTTGTAAATCCCCTACCAACTTATCTCTTTGCTTTTCTCTGATAATAAGATTTCATTCTTTGAAAAGCCATGGCTTAAGGAAGGAAAAATAAATATCTTTTATTTGAAAACACCTTGTTTTCACCAATTGAGGACGTAATAGATATTGTATTTTTACAATCTTTAGTCTCATCTTTTACTTGTCTATATAATTGCTCTATCTCGTATATCGGGCATCAGTTCTTTCATGATAGATTCTAATTTAAAGGTATACATTATATCTGTATGTTCTTGTTCTTATATATATCCACTTTCAAACCGTTAACTGAAGAAAAGTCATGCTTGATATTTTTAGCCCTACAACTGGATTTCCATTGTTTTTTTAAAACTGTAGGTACCGAGGGATGATCGGACTAAATGCTTAACTTTTATGTCAAATCTGTATGGAATTTCGAATAGAACCCTTTATTTAATCGACGGAGTAGGTTGCCCTCATTCTGTCAGACATGACCGAGTAGAAGTCTTTAGTAATTTGTAACTGTATTCTAAGTATCGCCCGCACTGAGGATTGAACCTTCAACCTCTAGAAGACTGTCACTTAAAACTGATTATTACTTTGCACTTTTACCCGTTGTGCTACTACAAGACGCACCTGAAGATGGTCGGTGGTTACATTGACCGAAACTTTGTGAGAATAACGTCCAAGATGAGAACGGTAGTCCGAATAAGTCAAGTAATATAAATTATCAATCCTCATCTAAACAATTCTGAAACATAATATTTAGCAACGGTTTCATGATACTGTGGAGAGGCCCCAAATTCTAACCTCAAAAATACTTCGAAACAAACGAAACGAAAATATTGCTTGCACGGCAAAAAGATTTCCTGATTATTTTTTTTCTAAAACATTTTTTTATCGAAGGATTTGTTTCTTTTAATTCGTGCTTAGAAAACGTTTTGATTCTCTGAAGTTAAGCCCCATTAAAGGGTCTTAACATGATCGAAATCTGTTTCAATTGGGTAGAATTTGTATAATTGTGTTTGTGGGTTGTTTTCTATTACGGCATATCAACACACTTTGGGTTATTTAATGCTGAATTAAGTCATTTTGGTGAAAGTTATTTATGCTTCAAGTTCTTAACTTATTCAAATATTTATAGATAAATTGATCTTATAAGCATATATTTTGTACATAAATAGCTTGCAAAAGCTAGATTCTATTTGAGTGATAGATGAAACCCTGTCAGGTACTCTTGCTCTGGGTCAGGGGTGACTTGAGAGTAATGACAATCTTAGAGGTTACCGTACCCCTCTGAAATCTCCCCACTTCAGGCATCGTCATCAGATGGAGTTTATTTTCATACCCAGGATTGATTATATTTAACTCATAAATAGGAGCTTGAGAGACACTATCACTCCGAGTTAGAGTCGGCATGAGATTAATAGCAATTAGGTATAATTCTGCATTATCCAAAGCTCCCAAAATTGGGACCTAGCCACCGGATGAAGTATTATTTACTCCTCTCCAGGAGTTAGGCACAAGGCCAGTTTTATCCTACTCCCACAAGTAAGATGTGACCCAAGGTCGGGTCGGAAAGCGGGGGTTGAAAAGCCAGCGCCCGAGAGGTGAGCATTCTGACCATTAAAAATTGCCTGGGCAGCCCCGTCGGCATTCCCCGGTAGGGGCGCCTCAGGCAGTAAGCAATAAACTTACTCCTCCTCAAAGAGGGGAGGCGAAGCCTGGGAGGGTGGACCTCCTAGAACTGCACAGGACAGACCCATAGACCGGCGTAAATCAAGCCCCGAAGGCCAAGACAATACCAGTCTATGGGGTGTAGTATCCATCGGAACAGATACTACACTTTGATCTTAGCCAAAAGGCCAATTTATTTACCTCCCCAGGAGGTTAGGCACAAGGCCAGGTTTATCTTACTCCCACAAGTAAGATGTGACCCAAGATCGGGTCGGAAAGTGGGGGTTGAAAAGCCAGCGCCCGAGAAGGTGAGCACTCTGGCCATTAAAAATTGCCTGGGCAGCCCCGTCGGCATTCCCCGGTAGGGGCGCCTCAGGCAGTAAGCAATAAACTTACTCCTCCCCAAAGAGGGGAGGCAAAGCCTGGGAGGGTGGACCTCCTAGAACTGCACAGGACAGATCAGACCCATAGACCGGCGGAAATCAAGCCCCGAAGGCCAAGACAATACCGATCCATGAAGTGCAGCATCCATCGGAACAGATACTACACTTTGATCTTAGCCAAAAGGCCAAGTTTCATGCCATATTCAGGGCATATTCTATTCAATTCGCAGATGGGACCCTGACAGGAACTACCACTCCAGGTCAGAGTTGTAGTATACAATCTTTAGATTCTTTGATATTTTGATATCGAGAGATAAGAATTGCTTGGTCGGGTTGTGGGTTCTGCTCTGCTGTACGGTGTTGGGGATGATTCTTTTAGCGGTTGTCTCTCTTACCAATAATTAACATTTGTATCCAAAATAGATGTTGGTTATTTTACTATTTCAGGTAGATTATTCTGACTGAGAGAGAGAGAGAGAGGGAGAGAGAGAGAGAGAGAGGGAGAGATAAACTGGCTATTTTTAAGAATTGCACTTCTAGCATGTGCAAATATTTTAGCCACCAGTATACTAATTGATAGTTCCGTTTTGCCACTTCCGTTCCCATGCCTGTCACGTTTTAACTTTTGAACTCTTGACAACTTACATACATTCTTTGTCCTTCCCAAGGCCACCTAAATATATAATATGCATCCTTCTCATTTTTATTATAATATATCCTAGATATATTTTCCATGGGTACCGATCCCATCGTAGATGTTATTCTTACAACGTTTCGGCCGATGTAACCTCTGATCTTCTTTGGGTGCATTTTGTCGAACTCGAGAATCTATATGATTCATCTGAAGAAGGTCGGAGATTACATAAGCCTAAACATTGTGAGAATAACATCGAAGATGAGAACAATAATCCAAATATACAAACTATCTCAAATATTTCGAAACTTAATTTTCACCAATTCTTTCATTTTTATAATTAGAAAACAGAAATCCAATTTTAATTTAGTTCGATTCCATATTCCTCCCGAATCATATCCTAGAGAGAAGGCCACGTTTTCAAGTTAAAAAAAAAACTTAAAAACTAGTCAAAACTAGTCACAAACCATTTTCACCCCTTTATTTCTCCATTAAATATCGTTCTCTAATCAAATGTTTTGGTCATTTAAAGACATCGATCTACAAAGACCTTTCGGTTATGTAGACAAAACATTATCCAAATGATATCTCCTTGATTTCATGAATTAGTTGTGTCTCTGTCTCTCTTAAACCACACAAAGGCATGTTCACCTTGTAAAATCTGCTGGTGCCTATGTGATAGAGCTTTAAGACCACTTTTCTTGAGACATATTAAACCATCGACAAATGCGATAAAATATTCTTTAGGGCCTAAAACTAGTTTCTGCTTCCTCAATTATAGATGGCATTATATAATATCATATGTTTTTAGATGAGGATTGATAATTTGGATTATTTGGATTATTCGAACAACTGTTCTCATTTTGGATGTTATTCTCACAACGTTTCGGCCGATGTAACCTCCATGACACAATGGATATAAATGCTAAGTAATAATCAGTTCTAAGTGACAGTCTTCTGGAGGTTGAAGCTGCATCGGATACTAAGGATACAATTACGAATTACTTAAGACTTCTACCCGGCCATGGCTGATTAAACATAAACAAGCTACGCTCGTCGATTAAATAAAGGGTTCCGTTTGAAATTCCGTCCGAAAAGATTCCTAGGAATAATTTAAGTTCTAAGTGACAGTCTTCTGGAGGTTGAAGCTGCATCGGATACTAAGGATACAATTACGAATTACTTAAGACTTCTACCCGGCCATGGCTGATTAAACATAAACAAGCTACGCTCGTCGATTAAATAAAGGGTTCCGTTTGAAATTCCGTCCGAAAAGATTCCTAGGAATAATTTAATTCAAATTTTGTTTTGCCTTACTAATATTTCGTAATTTCATTTAGTCTCCCTCTTTCTTTCGTGTCTTGTTTTTTACAACAGCTTACACAATAAAAAGTATATCAAATAGAAGTTGATAAAACAAACACGCAAAATAACATTGTGCTTCTGTCTCACCTTTTTCCACAATTACTGTTCCACCACCTTTCCATCAGTTCTAAACTGTTCAATTGTCTAACCTGATAAAATACTTAATAGTATTACAGTTTCATTATTATTTCTACTCCACATCTAGTAGTTTGTCTTTTTTAGATCAGAGCTTTCCAATTCATCTATGTTCTCTTCTCTATATTTTAATCTGGTGATACCAGATCAGGCTGCCCTGTGGCTCCCTGAGAGGAAATTCACCTACATTGACGTTTTTTTTTTTTTTTTTTTTTTTTTGTAAAACTTAATTATGTTCTACAAAACCAAAAACAAAAACAACAGCCCCTCTCCCTTTCTCCCTCCCCTTTTTTATTTTATTTTTAGAACTTGAAGCATAAATCTTTTACTATAATGACCAGATTCGGCATTAAATAACCCAAAAAGGGTTGATATGCCGTAAAACAAAACTACCAAACCATACCAAACCTATATTTTAATCATACTACTGATTATCTTTAAGAGTTACATTTGAACACATGCGTTTCGTTCCACCTCTAAACGAATTCTCTCTAGCATCCATCATGCGAACTGATACTTCCATTTTGTCTCTTCCCTTCCAGCGAGTCAATTTTGAAAATTTGACGACTTACATTCCGTCTTCATACCCCACAAGATCACCTCAATATATAAGAAGAGTTAACGTGGGAGTTATGGTAACTAATTAAAATCTCCCAAATTGACACTTCATTACTGGAAGCATTTTAGATGGGACTCTGAAAGGTACTAGCATTCCGAATTAGAGTGGACATGGGAGTAATAAGAACTAATTAGTTAATGAAAACTCCCCAAATCTATCTAATTGGGACTTTGCTAACGGGTGCATTTTTAAAACATACCAGGGCATATTTTATTTACATAACTTATAACTGGACCCTGAAAGGTACTACTACTCCGGATCAGAATGGAACAGGGAGGAATCGCAACTACACACACACACACACAAAATTCCCAACTAAGAACCTTCTCACCAGATGCAGGTTCATATTTTACTATCCGAAACAGATTCTATTAAACATATAGATAGGACTATGATAGGTATTAACACTCCAGGTCGTAATAATGGAAACTAACAATAACTCCATGCTCCCAAAATCTCCTCAATTGGGACTTCACAACCGGATGTAGTCATGTCATATTACCCAGGAGTAATTCTATTTAACTCATAGATCAGAGCCTGACAAATAACACCAATTTGAGTCAGAGTGAACTTTGGAGCAATGGCAAATAGATTCTGACTGCACACTCTCCAACTCTCCCCAATTAGGGCCTCCCCACCGGATACAATTTCATGTCATACCAATGTATAATTTTCTATCTTTTATTTATTTATTCAATTTCATTAAAATCAGAAGTAATTTGTTTTCAGTCGGACTTCCATACTTTTTTTTCTTCTGCTTTTATTCACTTTTCTTTCATTTGTTTGCTTTCTTTTATTCATCCTCCACTCTATAATAAAGGACAATGTGTATTTATTTGCATATAAATATATATACTTTTATTCTATCACGCAAAAGTTAGCAAGTAAAACACATGAATCTGTTCAGGGGAGAAATCATTTCAAGTGGTGAGAGGAAGTGAGAAAGCAAATAGCAAGTCAGACAACAATCTCAGACTTACCCCGCCGCCTGAAATGAATTCGAAAGAAATCCTCCCCTCTATAATAAAAAATCAACAATGGATGTTCTTTATTTTTAGTTCGTCAGAAATGATAATAATAATTTATATATGAAAAATGTAATTACTGACGTAATTCTCTGATTTCATATAAACATTTTAGTAATATATCTAGTGCGAACACTGACGAAGCATATTTTTTTCGTCATTTTTGACAGTAGGTGTACACTAGTTTTTTAATAATTTATTATTTCTTTTTCCATTTTCTACATTCTGTTTCTATTTTTCCTTCTTCATTTTTTGTACATTTTCTTTTTTGTTTCTTTATTTGTTCGTCTGTTATTGTTATTTCTTTCCATGGTGGAGGTGGTTTGGTCTTTCCTCCTATTTAGCCTCAACCCCTATGTTGTCCTTAACAAAACAGACCCCAAATATTCACCCAACTATTTCCGCATCCCCACTAATCCTTTCCACACTGCTACAACATTAGAAATTTTCCAGTTCATCAAACATTCAAGAATCCTTAGATCCAAATTCTTCGTTCCTTCTCAGTGAGTTTCCAGAAAACTCTCTTCCACATTTCCTATTCTCAGGAACAATTCTTTCAGCCCACTGAGCCCAAGTTGGGGGAGAATAAGTTAGATTAGATTAATAATAACAGATCGAGAGAGACACTCAAACACCAGATACTCACAGGCCATTGAGAAAATAATAACTGATCCCTCCACAAACAATATACACGCCATTTTCTTTTTTTTCCATTTTTTAAAAACGTTTTTTTATTAGTTTTTATGTTTCATGCTTTGAACTATTTTTGGTTTTATATATTTAACTTTCTATGTGATGCTTTTAGTAATAGTTTATATATGTTTATGTAAGTGTTGTTCTGTTTTAAACATTTGTCCGTATTTTATTATTCTTTTTTATTTATTAATAATTTTGATTTTATTTCGTTTTTTATTTATTTTTGTTTTCATATTTTATATATTCTTTAAATATTCTTTTTGTTTTTTTTATACAATATTGTTTATATTTCTTGGATGTACTTCTTTATTAGTTTTTAGTTTTTATGTTTTCAATGTTTTCCTGATTGTGTTTTTAACTATTTTTTGTTATTATATATTTGTTATATATATTTTGTTATTATATATAGGTCCCCCGATTTTTTAAATCGATGGACCTATGCTTTGAGGCATTTCCGTCCGTCCGTCCGGATTTTTCTCCACAACCATCCATTGAATTACTCTGAAATTTTGCATGAAGTTGTAACTTTGGTCAGGTTAGAAAGTGACATTCTCCGATTTTTGAAAAAAAATCTGGTTAGTCCCCCAGGGGGTCAAAAGGCCCCGAAATAGCAAAAAATGTCATTTTTTGCCCCATAACTTTTCATCCATCCATTCAATTTCTCTGAAAATTGGCCAAAATGTGGAGGCAATTGTTCCTAATAGAAAATAAGTATCGCTGACCTTGGAAAAAATCTAGTTCGCGCCCCCAGGGGGTCAAAAGCCCCCAAAATGGCAAAAAATGACCCTTTTCTCCCAAAGCGTTTGATCTATCCATTCAATTTTTCTGAAACTTAGCCAAAATGTAGAGGCAATTGTTCTAGATATAAAATGAGCATCCTTGACCTCAGAAAAATTCTGGTTCGCGTCCCCAGGGGGTCAAAAATGCCCCAAATTGCCCAAATTTATTGCATTTTACACTCGCCACATCGAATCACATACAGAGGGGGACCACGCACGCGCGGCTTGTTATTTCTGTCTTTGATGTTTTCTAGAATTATTTTTAGTTTATATATGTTTATGTAAGTTTTATAAAAATTTTAGCATTTTATTTTTGAAAAGTTTCTCTTTTCATTTTCATTTTTCTGTTTATGTTTTTTAAAAAGAATTAAAAAATATTTTTTCGTTTTTGAAATTTCTTTTTTATTTTGTCTATTTTTATGTTTTTTGCATGTTTTTCATTATTTTTGAAATTTTTATCTTTTTTTTAAGTTAAAATAATAAAAAAAACAGAATATTTCGCTTCACTTTATTGCTGTAAGGCCAGATCACGTTAAAACACCAGGTTCTAGCAGATTACCAAAGTTAGACAGAGGCTGGTTAGTAATTAAATGGGTAATTGCTTTGGAAACACTTTCCCAAAGTGTATAACTAACGGTAAAATTGTTGACAGACTCCCGTCACAGGTAATTTCTTTTACAAATAAGTAACGATTTAGCAAGACCAAAATTCACTCGAGGATAAGTATTAATTAGATAGATGGATTGTGAGTTGAATGATGAAGAATACCATAAAGAGATTGAAAATGATGAATGGAATGAATAAAGTTTGATTACTTATGGGCACGGTTTATGACAAATATGTGTTGACATTGGATTTGAAGACAACTATGTTGTAGCCTGCAGGGAAGCAGTTCTGTTGTAATGAATTGAAATTCTGCCTGATGAAAGAGAGGAAAGTTCTTTTCAGTTGTGGTAGAAGACGAGTTCTCGCTGTGAATGTCTTACAAGGGGAAACCAGAGATTGTAGTTCGGTCGAGCCCCTTCCATGCAAAAAATGATGAAGTAGAGAAAGACTAGCAACTGTGCAAAAGGGACTGTAGAGAACAGAAGAGATCATCCACCACTAGATTACGAAGTAGATTTTATACTCTGTCAATGCAGGAAATAGTACTCTTAGCGGCACTCCTCAGATATGGCAAAGGGGACAAAGGGAGGGTTAAATCCCTTCGTAAAATTTTCGATTTTTGTGAAACTTTAACAATAGGTATTAGACATATTCCCCAAATTTTAGTTTCCTTTGGGTAATTTAAAGGGTTTTTAGGGGCATAATATGAGCACAACAGCCCATTTGAAAATTTAAATATTTCAGATTTGCATTAAATTTGATCCCTAGTCATTCGCAAGATACCCTGAATTTCAATTTTTTTAAGAGCCCTTAAGCTTAAGCCTTACATTTTAAACATTTTCTCAAAATCATGTAATAGACTTTGATCAAAATTAGAATAAGGATTCTAGACATAAGATTTAGTAGCTTTATAATTTGATTATAATCGAAACTGTTTTGTTTGTTGAATTAATTTAACCCGTCCTGGGATGGGTATTCTTCTAGTATATATATATATATATATATATATATATATATATATATGCTCAATTATGTGTGGAGAGCTTTGATTGTGGTTTCTATTTAGTATTAAAGCAATACTCTCCCATAAAACTGCGAGAACTTCTCACACCTGATAGTATCCTATATCTCTACAAAGCCACCATCCACCCATGCATGGAGTATTGTTGTCGCATCTGGGCTGGTGCACCATTCACCAGTGTTTCCCCCTTAGACAAAGTCCAAAATAGAGTTGCTAATCTAATAGGTTCCTCACTATTCACCAAGCTCTAACCCCTGTCCCATCGCTGCAATGTTGCATTCTTGTGTTTTTTTACAAGTACTTCAATGGAATGTGCTCCGATGAACTTGCTGCTCTGGTGCCCTCTTGACGTAAATACACTCGATGAATAAACAATCCCATCCATTCACTGTAGCGGTCCTCAGATGCCAGAGAGCCTTCTACTCCATAAGCTTCTTTCCTCGAGTTGCCATCCTTTGAAACTCCCTCCCTGCTCCCTGTTTTCCCGATTGCACCGACATGCAGAAATTTAAAAATTATTTGAACAAGCATATCGCTGCACAGTTCCAATACAGGATGACCCCCAAAACTTTTACCCCAATTCTCAGTAGCCCATTAAATTTACAGTGGGAACTTGCCTTTTTTGGGATGAACTAGGTTTTAAAAAAAAGAAGAATTTCGGCTTTCAGTATTGTAAAAAATATAAATAACTGAATAGCTTCATTTTAAATACGATATAATTATTTCAACTGACACTAGCCTTTAATAGCTCAGTCGGTAGAGCACCGGACGTCAACCAGTGGGGTTCCAGTTTCACATCTCCCTATATCTAGCCACACTGATGAATCGTAGAGACGACAAAACACGTGTCTGCGGATAACTATTTTTTTTCTCTCTCTCTCCATATATAGATATATATATAATTTTCATACTTTACCATATATATATATATATATATATATATATATATATAATAGGTACAAAATTTTAATAAACATTCATCAAATAATATTGGGCGAATTGACATTATTTTCGATGGTTTACTTTAGTGTTTTTGGGTTTTTTAAAAATTTTATTTTACTTTATATTATAAACGAGGAACAGAGAATCACGAGAAGGGCGAACACTTAATGCATTTAACAATAATTAAGAGAAAAGGGACAAAAAACTCCACCAAGATATCTTTCAGTCGACTCTTTTCAAGACAGCTGTCGATAATGAGAGAAATATCGATTCAAAGCATGGTAAAAAGACCATAAATTATTATCAAGGGTAAAAAAAGAGAGAAATATATATATATATATATATATATATATATATATATATAACTGGGATAAATAAGTGTTTTAGTTTGCTTTAAGAATTGCTTGTATTATAAAAATTATTATAACATTTGAAAAATTTGTCCATGCGAAATAGATTCGAACTAAAAATAACTCAGATATATTAATAACTATTAAGATATTTCATATCCAATATTTCAACATAAACCTCCTCTTCAAACGAGATTTAAAAACTGTAATTGGATATTTTGTTTTGTTTTGTGCATCTGTTGTTATTTGATACGTCATTCTAAATTAATTGAAGTTTTGTAATAGAGACGCCGTTTGTAATTGTTGTTTGTAAGAATTAGTATCACAATGACGTCATAGGTGTGAAACTGATCAATGGAATAAAAGAGTGTTGTATAAAAGAAAAGAAAAGAATTTCTTTAACTTTTTATATAGAAACCAAAAATCCCTTATTACAATTATTATTAGTAGTAGTAGTCGTAGTAGTAGTCGTAGCATTAGTATTATTATTAGTATGTTGCAAATATACATTACATATTTTCAACATCTTGCGTGCTTGACTGACTTTTTGTTGATGGAAAAATCTTTCAATTTTCTTTTTATTTTATTAATTTGGAGTATTTCTGTTTAAGTTAATTTAATTTTGTCTTCTTTTTCTTATCGATTAGTTTTGTCTTATTATCGATTGGTCTTAACTTCTTTTTCTTATCGATTACCTTGTTTCAATAAATTCAAGTAGTGAATAAGAATTAAATTGCAAAGCAATAGCGAGCGAATGAAACCAGAATAATATTTTTATACAATGATGATAATAATAATAATTACAATAATAACAAAAATAATAATAATTATTATAATAATAATAATAATAATAATAATAATAATAATGATAATAATAATAAGAATATGCCAAAAAACGGTACAAACACAAACCAGAAACTGTACTAGAAAACGAAAAACACAAAATCATATGGGATATGAATGTACAAACAGACAAACCCATAACAGCAAGGAGACTGGATATGATAATAATCAACAAGAAAGAAAAATCTTGCAACATCGTGGACTTTGCCGTTCCAGCAGTCCACAGAGTGAAGATCAAAGAGACGGAAAAAAGAAGCAAATATACTGAACTTGCCAGAGAATTGAAAGGAATATGGAACATGAAGAAAGTCAGTATAACACCAATAATCATAGGAGCACTAGGAACAGTCCCCAAAAACATGGAGAAAAGACTAGGAGAAATAGGAATCAAAGGGATAACTGAGACCATACAAAGGACAGTAATGATCAAAACAGCTACAATCCTGAGAAATGTCCTCGAATGCGGAAACCAACCCACATAAGCAACGAATGGAGAACAAACACATGGAAGCACAAGACAACAGAACCGGGGAAAATACAACCGCACGAGAGAGGCGCAAGCATAGGCTGACGCCACGAAAATTATGGACAGAGGGTCGAGGAGGGAAAGCGCAAACCAGACCTCCACTGGAAGAGCGCGGACAGCTCTGGGACCTTGGGAAGGCTTGTTACCACTCGGGCCCCAGAGGGGACCAATGGACCTTATCAGCGGGAAATCGTTGGTAGGTGGCTGTTGCAATTACTGCAAGGTCATCAGCGGTGATGAACGAAAAGAGGTGGAGCATACTGGAGGCCTGAGGAGACTTGTTATCACTCGGACTCCAGGGAATACCACAGGTTGTCGGCAGTGGGCGATCACTGACGATGACCAGTGTGATAACTCCTAGTGAGTAAATAATAATAATAATAAAAATAATAATAATAATAATAATAATAATCATAATCATAACAATAATAATAATGATAATAATAATAATCATAATCATAACGATAATAATAATAATAATAATAATAATAATAATAATAATAATAATAATAATAACAATAATAATAACATTAAATATAAGGAAAATATAGCACTAAAAGAGCTTATTATTTTTAGTTATGCAAGAAAAATGGCTTAAAAGATATGTCACATTTTATGAATTTTTGAATAAAATCCAAGTAGGATAAATTGTAATCGTAGTCGTGATCCAACGGGTCACAGGTACATCTAGTAATGCAATAATTTTCTATCTATTATCTACATGTTGCACCGTATTCACTAATTAGCATATAAATTGTTGATGAAGTGAAATTTATACAGATACATATACATATACTGTTTGTTTTCTGTTTGAAGCATATAAATTTTGCATTATTGAAGAAAATAGATCCAATAGGATTTGAACTTGGAATAACGGATTCCATTAAGAATGGCTGTATCTATTAAGGCTAATCATGCGCCCCTTGTTAGTTTTATTGAAGATCTTATCTTTTTTTGTTTAAATATGTTGTGCCTAGTGAGAATGAATTCTTTTCCTCCTCCTTTACCTCCTCCCCCTCAACCACCACCACCTCTGTGAAATGCTTTTCATGTCTTTCTGTATTTACAATATGTTGGCTTTAAAAAAAAAAGATCCGAATAAAACAATAATGAAACTAGGTGAGAACAAGAATGTCCTTTTGTTTATTTTTTGTAGTTAATTTTGTTTTATTGCTTCAATAATTGCTTCTTCTAAGTCGTTGTATGTTATTGCAGAACTGCAAAGGCTAAAATAAGAAACACACGAAACACGAAAAGAAATAATAACCAAAAAAATCTAAGAGGTGAAATTCAGTGCAAAGACTCAAATTTCTAGGGAATTTTCAGGAAAATTGGTGCCGCCTTAATCGAATACCAAGTTGCAGCAATTGCATTCCAAATGCATATGACAACAAGACGTTTTTTTTTTAACCCTTTCAGTTTTTTTTTCTTTTCCTTTCTATATTTTTTTCTTTTCTTCAAGTCTTTTCTTTTAAGGGTGTTTTCTACACTTTAAGTGTTCTGAATTATCAAAAAAGACATTGGTGTCCCTGTACCCGAATGTCTACATAACGAATAAATGAGCTTGAAAATGAGAAAGTGTTGTTAAAGTTAATTAAATTACAACGAGCTGATGTGTATCTTGTGTTTCTGCTATTCCTCTTTTTTTATTATTCTTTGGAATGTTTCTGATTTGCCTTTTACGACGATTCCTAATTTCAGCTTCAACTCAACGATAAACAAAATAATCATAATGATGCTGACAAAAATATAAAAACAGGCCCAGCCCCTAACACTAATGCAAAAAGCATGCATGACAGGGTGGAAACGGTGATTCAATGGCAATTATGCAAACGATCATGGTGTAAAGCTAACGAACATTTGATATTCTAGCTTTTATGTTTTTAGCGACCACGTGTTTCCCGAGCACAAGGTCACCATTTTGTGTGTTGTGTTATCGTAAATAACACATGGGCGTTTGAAGAATGACAAAAAGACAAAAGTGAAGAAACAGTTAGATTTATCTACATGCACACATTTATTCTCACATTAATTGTTTGTTGAAGACAAATGTAAAAGAGGAATAAGAAACATGTAGGGTAGCACTTAATATGATATAAAAAGGGGTTGAACCACAGACATAATTACTGACGAGAGAATACATTACAGTCCCATGTACCATCAGTAAGACACGTGTTGCAGGGGTCGGATATAGAGAATATGTATGAGTGATGGATAAGTAAATGTCACTTACTTTACGTTGGGTTGTTATGAGAGTCTATGCAACTGTTACCAAAAAAGCACCTGGCGAATGCAGCATCAAGATTTGTAATAGCCATGCAAAAATGGCCAGCCAGTTGGACCACGTCCGGTGACTTAAAAAAGCAGCACGAAAAAGGAGATCTCACTCTAAATTCTGCACATGCATGAAACGAGTTTTCTAGCTTCTGGACAGGAGAGTGCACTCTCTAACGTTGACCAGAATAATTCTAAGAGAGATTACTCTGATACATCTTCAAGGAAGATAACTCAAACAATTCTGCAGCCAACATTGGTTTTAATGAGTAACTGAACTTCTTACAAGAAGTACTGTCGGAATAGAGTTTTCAGTTAAATCAGGTCGACACATTGATTCTTGTTAGATCACCATAGTTAAGCAACATTGAAATTTAGAAATACTAGCTGCTGTAAGCGAACACTCTGTCCAGGTATAAAAATGGCCCGTAGCCTTTCTGAGAGTATAACTGGCAATAGACAAATGTCCTGATAGTGGTATAGTTCAGGCTATCTATTTTGCTTAATGCTATAAAACTGGGGTTAAGCATCAGTCATATGAGCCTTAAGGCTTATAAAGGAACTTACTGTTCGATAATCTATATGTGGTGTGTCTTGTGGCATTATCTGCATTCTCTATGTGCGAATCACATCATTCACCACCATATTCGGATCTGCTTCCTTATAGACAGATTCTGCATTGGAACGAATTCATGATTACAAATAAAGTATTTAAAATATATTACTTTATTTAAAATTGATTACTTCAACCGACAATTACCGGCCGATTGGTTACATCATGTATTCCTAGGAGTTTTATTATGCTTTTCCTATCCAGATGGACATGATGAAGAGAGATCTAACATTGCCCCTTTATCCATTGTCTAACTCAAATTAACTGACTATTTCAAAATCGCCTCTTTCTACCTTAACAGGTGATCTTGTTCAATCAATCTGGCTTTGTATCTGTCAGACCCACACCACCTCAAGACTCTAACAGTATGGCATAGGGACAGTTTAATTTGTGTTTTTTGGCATACATAAGACAGACAAAAATTGACTTCAGCCACATTGGCACGTCTCTCCATGGAAAAGGTAAAGTCACATGCATCAGATATTGACTATGACTCTTTACCGTTAGAAGATATCCCATGGAGGTGCTAATTTTTACTATACTTGCCAGAAATAACAAAGAAACCCTCTGCAACCAACTGAATTGAGGGGTGTTTTGGTAATTAAGTGGCATTATATTCTAATTATTATTGTCACTTGTTATTACATGCTAAGTGTAGTGTTTTGCTGGTTCAGTTGTATTACATTAATGTATCAATATTCATACAGTATTATATATACTTCTCATATATTTGTCATGTAGTTGTATTACATAAATGTCTCAGTAGTCTAGTTGTACAGGGTGACTCCCTATGTAAATGTTAATAAAATTTACAATCCTTTATGAAATTCAGCCATATTTAGCCCAACTACACTTCAGTCTATGTTGAAATTGTCCACCAAGTTTCAGTCATGAATGTCAGACAGTCTTGGTTTTATCACTATTCAATGATATGCAGGGAGACTTTGGTGATCGTTTCATCAGTAGGTTTGATCGTAATGAGCTTCACAATTACCATACCTTAACCCCCAGATGTATATCTCTGGGTGTATCCCAAAGATAATGTCCATAAATCAGTTCCTAGACTATTCCTGAAATTAAAATGGTCATCACACCCTAACCATTGCAGTGCCAAGAAAAGAGTGTTTCAAAGTTAACAACAATTTTGCTTGTCGTATTATCATTGAACAGCGATAAAATAAAAAACTGTGGCACATTTATGCCTTGAACTTAGTTATCAAGTCAGGCAAAGAGTAAAGTTTGTTTGTACCAAATATGGTTGAATTATAGAAATGATTGTGAATTTAATTAACGATTCCATGGATGACATTTTGGAGACCGACCTTGAATTACATAAGTGTCTTGATAATCTATTTGAATTATATAATTGTTTTGGTAGTTTAGATGTATTACATAAATGTCTTGTGAGTGTAATCGTATTGCATTAGTATCTAGCTACTCTACTCGTATTACATGTTAGTCCTGTTAGTTAAGTTTGTATTACATCAGTATTTGTTTGTCTAGTTGTATTACATAAATGTCTTGCTAGTCTTGTCATATTAGTGTTTTAGTAGTCTAGTGTATTATTAATCTACGTGTATCACATAAGTGTTTTTATAATCTAGTTTTATTTCATAAATGTCTTGTAAGTTGAGTGTATTACAGTACAATTCTAGTTTTGTAGTAGTGATAAACATTGAATGTTACGAAATAATCGAAGTATTTATCACTCTGGTATTTTAATTTCTTATTCAAAAAATCGAAAACCCATAAAATCTTACAAGGATTCGACAAATTTCTTGAAATGAAATTTTTTGAAAAGGGTTTAACATTAGAAAAATGTATAGCAGTCCAGCTTAATGGAGCGCCTGCCTTGCTCGTTTGATCAACAACAACTTACAGTCAACACTCGTGTCTCAGTATATCACAACCAACTCTAGCCAAAAAGAATTCCCAAACCAATAAAAAGTACTACTTCAATTATTCAAATAGTTACATTCATTTAAATGTTATCCTTTGAAATTATTGATCTTGTATATATTTCAAGCACCATCTACCCAGTTTTTATTTTCCTTATCTAAATGAATAAATGCAAAAGTTTTTTTCCAGCTATCCTCACAAGTGTTGCAGGCCAATCACAAAGGGGAGTTTTGGCCGATGCTTGGGCAGCACCGCTATTCCAGACATAGGGGTGATCGCTCTTACAACTGAGAAAGTAAACACAGGAAAAAATACGGCAATGGCAAAGAAGAGAAGATAAATGCAGATGAATAGTGTAAAAGAATCGTTGTGTTTATTGCACTATAGGTACAAGGGGAGAAGAACTGGAGAAGGAGGATTGATGAGGATGTATCTGGAAGCAGAAAGACTCGAATGATAGGATGACGTCACTGGAAGCAGGAAATGTTATACAGAGTCTGATGGGGATGTCCCTAAAGTGTAATAGGATACCTCAAGTAGGTCTGCTCCGTGTGGACATGGCCAAGGGCTGAGTCAACAGGTACAGGAGCTGGATCAGTGGTTGCAGGAATGAGTTGGGGCAGGTGCTGCTGGAAAGGAGCTGGTACAGGTACTGCTGGAAGGAGCTGCTGATGCAGGAACCGCTGGAAGGAGCTGGAGCAGGACTACTGGTACAGGAGCTGCAAGAAGAAGCAAGATCACTAATTCAGGTGCTGCAGGAATGAGCTGGTGCAGGTGCTGTACAAAGGAGGTGGAGCAGGGAACTGCTGGAAGGAGCTGGTGAAGGTGCTGCAAAAGTGAGCTGGAACAGGCGCTGCATGAAGTGAGCTGGGGCAGCCACTGCAAAAGTAAGCTGGAGCAGGCACTGCATGAAGTGAGCTGGGGCAGGCACTGCAGGAGCCCGAGAGGCAGGAGGTAGACATCTCAGGATGCAGACAGCAGCAAGGAGTGGAGGTTTGTTTGCATCGTAGTATGGTAGAAAAGTTGGTTGTTGTTTGTCCTAAGAAGGATAGTTTAATTGCTGTTGCTGCTAGATTATCATAGTGGAGAAAGGGTGCCGTGATGTCTGACAAAGGTCCACGGGGTGAGGTGCGGTGAGAAGCGACAGAGGCAGCATCAGATCTCTATGCCAGGGGCAGAGGCCTGAATGAGCTGATGACTGAAGAGACACTCCCTATGTATAGTGTATGGGCGACTGCTGCTGGGACAAGGCTTTGATGAGATCTGATTGGATGAATTGAATGGCGATGTGCACAAAAAGAAAGAAAGTGTGTTGATTTCTATCACACTGGTTATGGCATTCAAGGATTAAACATCTGGTTTATTTTAGGTCTGCCTAGTCATAAAATTTCTACTTTTATTACATTTGAAGTTTTAATTATCTTGATAAACGTATAACATCTATTAGCTCAGGGAACGTTTTCCTGTGTATATCCTAAGATTGCAAATGGCTGCCACTATATTCTATATATAGTTATCTGTGAGGGGCAGATAACTGTGTCCTGTCTGACCCAAGGGCAGATCACACTACTTTACTTAAACATGCCCCTTCCCTCCCATGACGACGTGATGAAGAGACATGGTCAACTCTTCATTTATGTGCCAGAGAATTCATGCGTTTTTCCACACATTTGTGGGGATAAACTTCTTGGTGCTCATACCCTTCGACATGAGGGTAGTCTTAACGCTAGCAGTTCGACCGGGTGTATGTACCCTGTATTTCTTCTCACTATCTCTGTGGTATTGTCCACATCCATCCGTTCTTCTTCAGGTTCATTAGGCAACGTGACATTGACCTCCATAGCCTCATCAGGTGTCATCGGAATTTATTGAAGGGTCTGAGGTTTTCGGTGTGGAGCAATATAGGCTATCAACAAACTGGGTAGATCTTCTGGAGGAAGCGATGGTTCTGTAGCGTTACTCGATTGCTCCCATTAACTCGCACATGGTACTGTGAGGTACCACCTGTTTCCACGACCCTTCCCGTCTTTTTCCATTGACGAGGGTGGGGACCATCTTAGTTCTGGATCTGGACGAAATCTCCAACTTTTAGTTCCCGAAGTAGACAGCAATTCTGGTTGTAGAACTATTCGTTCTGCATGTGCCTTTTAGCCATCACAACCTCCCTTAGTTCACCTATCTCTTTCCACTCCTTCCATATTTGGTACTTATCCTGTAAGACTGTGAGGTAATGCTTAATAACTCGACCATACAACATTATAGCTGGGAACATGTCAAGATCCTGAACGGAGATGTTACGATGAGTCAGCAGTGCCTGGGCAACATGATCATAGAATAGGCGTCCAAAGTTATCTTTATTGTTGGCGAGTATACTCTTATCTGTCTTTACCGCTACTTCTGCACACCCATTGCTTGGAGGGTAGTATGCTGATCACATTCGTTTCCGTATCCCCTAGTTCTTCAGAACGGAGTCATATACCTGATACTCAAATGGTGGTCCTTCGTTTGATGAGATTTCTTCCGATGCACCATATGTGCAAAACCATGTTCTCATCATGTCACACACGATTTGGCTTTCCCTGATGGCATTAGGGCGACCTCAATCCATCTAGTATACTGATCAGCATATACCAAGTTCTATTTGCCCTGTATGTCGACAAAGTCCACCACAACTTGTTTAAATGGAAATCCCAGGTTTGCTGATGACATCAAGGGTTCCTTCAGCTGAGATGGCACGATCGTGTTGCAAGTACGGTACTGGGATCTGGTCTGCCTGACTCTAGCACCTAGCCCTGTCCTGCATTTGCCAGCATGCCGTTTATGCCTCGATGTGCAGAATGAAGTGACTCGAGTACCTCTGCTCGAAGTTGTCGAGGTATCAAAATTTTGTCGCCTTTGATTAGCACTCCTTCCAGGCAGTATAATCCCTCGTGCATGAGCCAGAAAACCTGAGCTATTGATGGGAGGTTGTTGCGTGACTTGGGGAAACCTTTTTGCACCAGGTCTGCTAAGGTCAGGCATTTCTTATCTGTGGCCGCGGCAGCCACAACCCGTTCTCATGTTATCGCTTTCAGCTTAGGGTTGCTGTCGTACATTGCCGTGAAAGCTGCTTTGACCCTGGTGTCTATTATTTGGGACGGGCTCTTTAACACACCTACTGGGTATCACGAAGCTCAATCAGATTTTCCGGAGCAATGCTTAATCCGAAAGTTATGCATCAGGCTTCGTTCTTTAAAGTTTAAGAGATGAAGGTTTTTAATGTTTTCTAGAGCTTGATAAGAAAATATTTTTGTCAGTGGTTGGTGGTCCACTGTTGCCAGCAAATTTGGGCATCCAAGTACGAACATACAAACGGACTCAAACCCGTACATAAGGACCAAGGCTTCTCCTTCCACTAGTGCATAACGCGATTCTGCATCACCAGTAAATCGGGATCCAGCTAGAATGAGCTTCCAGTAACCCTTCCTGTAACTCATGTCTGCTTCACCAGGGCCTTTGTAATGCTTCTGAAACAAGAAGTATACAATCCCTGTTTTACTATAATCTGTTGCCAGGCCCTTAGTTTTATTGATTTCGAATGTTTTACCCCCATTCTCAATTTTCTTTATGAACACCCTCTTTGTCGCTTGAAATATGCGTTCCAGTGTCTCATCCCAATATAACTTTCGGTTCTTCGTCCATAATAGTTCCCGAGAGGGGGCCATTACTTTGGCTTGTCAAAGGGCATATGACACCTGATTCACGAGTCCAAGCCATGACCTGATGCTGATGATATTCGTAGGTGTAGTGAAGTGAAGGATAGCTTCTGTCAGCTTAAAACTATCAGCAGTGACAAGAAACCCAGCAAATTCCACCTTCGTTTCAACAAAATGGAACTCGTCAGGATTAAGCACAATACCCTTATCTGCACAGTAGCTGATGTAGTCGACTGTGTGTCTGAAAGAGGACTGTATCGAATCGAATGAGGCTGTCATCTATGCACCAAGTTTTCCGTCTCATATCCACTATAATTTCGTCAAACTGATGAGTATATCTGTCCCCTGATCCGTGGAATCCTTGAGAGGCCCAACAATATCTGTATCTGCCCCACTCAGTAATAAATGTGGTAGTATCCCGTGCTGCTGGAGAGAGCGGTAGGCTGTGGTATCCATTCCATGCCTCAAGGGCTGATTTTCTGGTGTGGGCAGGTATCTCAGAGACCTGGTTGAATAGGGATGGAGTGTGGTGCGTTTCCCTCATGATGGCTTCATTCAATTTTTGTAGGTCCATCATGCGTCTTAGAGACTCTTCTTCTTTTGGTGAGACCACCATCCTAGAACACTATGTAGTCAGTGTGCCTACCGGTACCGCTTCTATTATACCCAGTGCAACGTCCTAGTCAAGATATTCTTTCACCTTCTTCTACCAATGATGAGGGACCGGTATTGATGTGTGAACTGCTGTTGGTGTTGCGCTTGGGAGGAATGTGATATCCAATAGTTTACCTGCCATAGTTTGTAATGGTTGGTGTGGGCATATATTGAATGCACTCTACTTGACGTGTTCCACTATGAACCATTCTAGTTGGTGTATGTTGACTTCCGTTTGTTGGAATGGGATAATATCTGGTTTTGATGGAACAGATGTTCTACGTGGACATCCGCATGGGGCCGTTTCATTTGTGTTCCTTGACGAGCTGCTCTGTGATTGCAAGTTTGGAAACTTTAAGAGCAACAAACCCAGATCTTTCAGAGCGGTTATTGACAAATAAAAGCCAGATATGTTATATACCACCTGTCGTGTCTCTCTTGACCAACTTTTATGTGCAGGAATAAGAAGCCTTTGATGTGCAACTGGTTGTCCTTTATTCCCCGTATTCTGTGGGTAGTTGGCACGAGGTGCCCGTCCCGGTATTCAAGGATTTTTCAATCTCGGGTTCACTTAAGCAAGTCTGGGTGCCGGTGTCTGTAAAGGCGAGAATGTGACGGCTATGATGATTTATTGGACCCTTTAATATGTGTCTGCATGTAGCATGAGTTCTGGGCATCATGGTTACATCCACTGTAACCGAGGGAGGTGGATCTAGGGGGGGGGTTATCTGAAACTGTCCCCTGTCCCCCGTCCCACTCAAGATGGGGTACCGTATTCGATTGCATCCTGTCACATCTGTTGGTTTTGTAAGCTGGACGACTACCTGGAATACCGTCAGTAAACATGACCGACTCACTACTTGACGCTTTGCTCGTAACTTCCATTCTGGATGTCGTGAGCTTCCGGCATACTTTCTTTAAGTGCACCGTCCATCCAGAATGATGACACTGGCACTAATAATTTGCATGTTGGAGAATGCAAGGTGATGCACAGTGTTATGCAAGTGAGAGGTCGACTTGTCTGTTGCCCCTAGGAAAACCAATCTATTGAATTTCTGCTCTAGAGTGGTGAGTGTAGTAGCCTTTGCTTTGCCTTTACTCTGGTTCTCTGGGTTAGCGAGCCCGGCTACCATCTGCCCAGCAACCATGTCGCCTGAATAGTCCACTTGCTGCCCATAACTCTGTTCGTTTTGGCAGTTAACACTGAATTCACAGATCTTGGCTTGACCACGTAAACGAGCTAAAAACTGTGTTACGTACTAACCCTACTTTTGCTTTATGGAGTGGAACTTTTGCCAGTGCACGTCATTATGTAATCCATTGACTGCGATGAGTCGTATTTGGTCTAATAGGTGTTCCTCCATGGCAGAATTCAGCATCTTAGGTTTTACTAATTCAAACAGTTTTTAACTATAAAATATATAGTTCGGTTGAACATACAAGTTTCATCCGATTGGTGGCAGATATTAGCTGTATTTGTTTAATTTCCGATTTTTGGATGATTATCGAGACCTCGACTGGTCAGCAGTAGCTATTTTGTATTTTTTCCATTCTAACGTGACTTCTTTGACACTGCCTTTTGTCTGAAGTAAAAGACGCTTTAAAATAAGTTAAAACACAAAATAACGGCCAGAAGAAGAGTATCTTATCTTTCCTTTTGTAACATTTATTTGTTGCCTACTTGTTTTTTTACAACTGTTGAACACAATAGGAAAAACACAACAACAAATTAAAAACATAATTAATTGTCGCGAAACTGGTTATACCATCACGGACATAGGGTTAGTGGTTGGGTTAATGAAAAGCAGCAATTTTACCGGTTCCACATTTTGTTTCGTTGTGGCAAAATAGACTTTTACAAAGTTTCTTAATTAACCCAACTACTAAGTCTGGGGGGAATACGTTAACCTGGACAGAGTTAGTGGCTGGATTAATGAAGTGCACCGATTATACCGAATCCGCATCCGGTTTCACAGTGGCATAATAAACTTTCACCATGTTAACATTGTCATGTTGAATTTCTTTTTGTGTTCAACCTGTAGCCATGTGGAGATTTTGTTTTTTGGAAAATGGAGTTTAGGACTGTAAAGTACAACATAATGTTTATAATATTTCTTCATGCCAGTGGGAAATAAGTGATTTTGGAGCCTTAAATTGCCTATTTAAAAGTATTTTGGTTCATGTGTGCTCCTAGACTAAATGAAAAGCGATCAATTCAGATTTCAGTGACTTAAATTATTTAAAGTGAAATGGATTCCGGCATTGTTCCCAAACAAAATATCTTGTACTTATAATCACGTTTTAGTAAAAAAAAACAAAAAAAACATTAAAAACCTTAAATTATAGGAAGTTTTATCGTACATAAATTTTTTTAAATGAAATGAATTTCGGCATTACTCCCAAACAACATATTTGTACTTATAATCACGTTTTAGTAAAAATAAAACATTAAAAACCCGAGGTTATAGGTAGTTTCAGCATACACGTGAAACGCCGAAAAGGAATAATCGACCAGAAAAATATAGTCGCCATCTTTACAAACCAGTCAAGAACTAGGCTAGCTAAGGACGAACGATAACTCAAGTTAAAGTACCTTCAACTAGATTTCTTTGTGACAGTAGGAAATAAGTGATTTTGAAACCTTTAAATTGACAATTTAAAAGTATTTTGGTTCATGTGTGCCCCTAAACCAAATTAAAAGCGGGCAATTCCTATTTCAGTCACGTAAATTATTTAAAGTGAAATGGATTTCGGTATTAACCCCTAAAGAACATATTTTTTTTTACTAATAATCAAGTTTTAGTTAAAAAAAAAATTAAATCACTAGGTTACAGGAAGTTACATCGTGCATGTTCAAAACCGAAATGAAAAATCGACTGGAGAAATATAGTCACCATATTTATAAATCAGTCGACAACTAAGCCTGCTAAGGAAGAACGATAACTCAAATTAAAGTAAAAAATAATTCGTTTGGGAGTAATGGCCAAACGATGTCGAAATTAATTTCATTCAACATAATTTACGTGACTGAAATAGGAATTAAGAGGAAATCAGTATTTCTCGACGAGAGCCACTATTCTAGAAAAGAACTGAATTTTCATTATTTTATTTAAAACGTGATTGCCGGTGAAATCAAAGCGATTCTAACTCAAGTCTCTATTTATTTGCCTTCTCATGAAGGCAAAGTTAGACACAAAGTCTTTTTTTATGTAGCGATATCCAGCTCCCCAAAAAGGGTCACTTTGAATGAGACAAAAATTAAAATTATCCCAGTCAAGAAGGACGTCTCCTCCTCTGACTGAGGACAAAAAAGATAAAGTAAGTGTAGTGTCAGAACAGATACTACACTTTCTTCTTAGCCAAAAAGACAACTTTGATTCGAGTCAATAAATAATAATCATTGATTTATGCAAGCCGGCAAAAATATATATTTTCCTCAAACGGATCTTTCTTTAAATACTTTCTATGAAACTTTAACATCATTTTGTTTAGAGTATTAATTTTTTCTTTCAGAAAAAATGTGAAGTCAATATTTTTAACTGGCCTCATGTTATGTTTGATCTATTTTGGAGAAATGTCTTTGGGTAGATTTTACTTTTTGCTGGGTGTTATTGCAGCCTTACAAATTATGCTAATTCACCCAAAAAGAAAAATGAGATTCTACTTTTAGGTGATTATATGTAAACAGCCCGAAAACGTTAAATGTATAAAGAAATAAGACGAAAAAACAAAAAGCAAAAAAAAACAATATTTTCCCGTTTCGCCCATAAATTTACCAGAAACTGATCACCCTCTTATGAATGCATAGTTTTTAAGGACATGTATCCAATTTCTTTATTTTTATTCTTGGCCATTTTCTTAATTTCTTGGAAATCAATTTTGGATGTGTGTGTGTGTTTGGGGTAATATTTTTTTGCGACATGCGGATGGTGATTCGCTAGAGTTTGCTTATGCAAAATAATATGCTGATGGCAATTCTTTTGGGATTCGGCACTGAAGACAGAAGATAGTTTTTGCCACATGATCAGTTAACACGATTCTTTTTTTCAAAATGAATCCGAAGTAATAATCTAAAAACTCTGAAAGCTGTGGCCGCACAGCTATATACCCATTGTTGTTACGCTCGCCACTGGACGCCTTTACTCTACTGCATCAAGGAGAACATATACCAGTTTTTTCCGCAAAGATAAAACAAGTGAAGTAGTAAAAGCACCATTTATTCTAAGATTAAGTTTACATCCCATGCTGAAAAAAAGACTCTTTAAAAATTATAATCATATTTCTCAATATCTTCGTTTTTATTTTTTAACAAAAAATATGAATTTTTATTTATTCTATTCACAATTTTAAAATAACGAACGGTCCATTTTGTGAAAAAGTAAAATTTAAGATTAATTATTGACACACAGCTTAATAGCAATGTCTAAAAATCATAGATTATGTTGAAATATGTGAGCATGGAAACTTACATTCTTAAGATTATAAAGCTGCAAAAGTATGGGACAAGTTATTACTTTTAGTAAAGTAAAGAATAAGAAACGTTTTACTTCAAATGTTACAGCAAAGAATAACATTTGAAATTTAAATATTTATATTTATAAAATATTAAAATATTATAAAATAACATTTTTAATATTATTTCATTATTATTTACAAATAACATTTAGTTATTTACAGTAAACTTGGCATATCTGTCATCTCAAATGCAACAAAAAGTAACTAATTTCACGAAGTTACAAATAAGCAGAACAGGTTATTTATCTACCTCCCACAGCGGTAAGATGTGACACAAGGTCGGGAAAGTGGGATTAGATAAGCCAGCGCTCGAGAGGTGAGCAATCTGGCCATTTAAAAATTGCCTGGGCAGCCCCGTCGGCATTCCCCGGTAGGGGCGCCTCAGACAGTAAGCAATAAACTTAATCCTCCCCAAAAAGGGGAGGCAAAGCCTGGGAGGGTGCACCTCCTAGAACTGCACAGGACTGACCCATAGACCGGCGTAAATCAAGCCCCGAAGGCCAAGACAATACCAGTATGGGATGCAGTATTCATCGAAACAGATACTACACTTTGATCCTGGCCAAAAGGCCAATTTGATAACATAAGAACTGTAACGGTTAATGAATTAGGAGAACTATCTAATCAGATCATGGTTGATTAACTGCGGTTTACTGTAATAAGAAAACAACATTATTTAGCTATAATATTAATATCTGAGAATACTTCAAAATAAAACCTTCTAGTATTACATAATGTAAAGCAACAATTAATAAAGTAGAACATTTCCTATCAAATTAATTACAAGTTTTTTATATAATTACTATTTAATAATATTTTAATAGTATATTATACAATCTTATAGTATATTATACAAACTCATAAGGAATTAAAAAAAAGAAAAATGTGGTCTTAATTATTTTTAAAATTAATTATTTACAATAATTATTTACAAAATATCGCATTTTTATTACAATTAATTAATTTTTAGCTTATAATACTGAATAATAGTAAATAAAAAGCAATTCAATGTGTATGTATCAAAGTTACAAATGTGCGAGAAACACATACAAACAAACACGCAAGATCTTGTCTGATAGTTTTATTAATACAGTACATTAAAATTCCTATTATGTTCACATCATTGTATAAAATGTAATTATAAGACTTGAGTATATGTTCCTGTCTTTCTAACAGTACATTTGTTGTGATACTCAACCTGGTGCCATACACACAACAACAAAAGTTGCCGTTATCCTTACAGAATCATTTAAGTTCAAAATTGTTATTCATACTTTACTGGTCGTTCTTCTTGCATATGTTCTTGCATTATCTTCCCAGATGAAGGAAATGCTTGTCATATAATTAAGTTCCTGTACCTTTAAAAAGACTAAACCTGACATAGATCTGATTGAAGAGAGTGAGCCATTTATTCGCCGAATCTTTATTCCAAATTATAGACCTGCTGGTAGACAAAGAGTGATTGAAATCACTCATTAGTTATATCTTGTCAGCCCATTTCGTTATGCATTTGACGTTCTGTGTGCTTCCAGCGGACTGCATTGATTGCTATCACCTTCTCTCTCAGAGCTATGCGATGTAATATCGACTAGATAATATATTCCCACAGCTTAGCAAATTTGACCCCGGGTTTAGCGAGTTGACCTCTGCTGACCCGTCGCCTGCTACATTTCCTGTTATTCTTGAAGCACTTGTTAATCCAGCCCTAACTAATATATACACTAGTTGATCTAGCCGCCCAATATTTAACACGTTCAGTTTTAGTATATCAGAGATATCGTAATGCTAATATTGGTCTATGTTTATAAAATATACACAAACAAATACATCAATTATATATCTGTTGTATGAACCCGTCCAGGGTCAGCTATTCTTCTAGTAGTAAAATAAATGATAGCTGTTTTACAAGTTAGAAACTTTCTGGAAAGGATGTAACTTTTCAACAAGAATTGCGGGATGAGACAGGGGGAAATATTAATTTCTCAATCCAAACACTTTTTTAATTGAGACGTGAACATGGCCTACAATTATTTAATTATGATATGCGAGGAGAGGGGGGGGGGAGACGTGAGAGGAAAGTGATGCCGGTCGATTGTAAGTGGGCGGTTAATGATTCGTTAAAACCAATCAAGATTAAAAAAAGTTTTAGAAAAACAAAAAAATATGTAAGATTAAGAAAAGAAATTAATATATGTATATAATCTCTCCTTCATTATAAAAATGAGAGAAATACAGAGAGAGAGAGAGAGAGAGAGAGAGAGAGAGAGAGAGAGAGAGAGAAGGAGAATGGGGAGAGAGAGAGATAGATCGGCATTCATAGAATTTCCCGAAGGTATGGGAATGCAGCAAGCTCAAATTAAAACGTGCATAATTAGGTCAGAAGGAAACATTACGATGCGCTTCCACACTTTTGTTTTCGCGGATCGAAGTGGGGTTGGGGGGGGGGGGGCATTTTTATCATCTTTTATTTTGTTTTTGTTCTGCTCTTCCATTATTTCCATTTATTTTGTTTTTTTCTTTGTTGCTGTTAAATGCAATCTCTTCCTCTGTTTCTGTTCGCCCCCATAAAAGGCTTCTCCACCTCTGCTCAGATGAAATGAAGATAAACAAAACCCCCGCCCCCCAAAAGAAATATTGCAAAAAGACAAAATGCATCGCACAATAAGGTGGCTAATAAGTTTCACTAGCGACGTAATTAACTCCGAAACGAAAACACATCCATTTGCTCTGTGAATTCAAGGACAACAATCCAAAAGCATAAAATCACTGTTTACTCATCGATATTCGTTCTTAAAATACTAATAATAAATGTCTGAATATATTTCAAACATGGCCTCTGCTGAGTTGTTCCCCTTTAATTTCACCCTTAGGAGCACAGACAGTATCAAGAATTAATCTTCGTTGGACCTCTCTCACAAGGCTCCGACAAAAATGTTTTTATCATTATTTTCTATAATGTACGTTGTTGTCTTTCATAATTGTTAACTGTAAATAAATGTGTTAACCGCACTTGGTCTTAGCTTTTCGTTCTAGTGATGAATATGTTTGGAATATATTTTAATACATAAGCTGTGAGATGAAATAACTTATATTCTTAACAATATCGTCATTTTGTGGGGACCAAAACATTTTCTGTTGATAAAATAATTGAACCGATTTTGGGAAGTACACAACTGAATATGCTAGATTTTCCATACGAAAATACAGGCTGACCCAAATTAAATGCTACACACAAATCGAATCGTTAGTAAGATGCACAATCCTTTCTGCAATGCAACCATATTTGGTACAAATAAACTTCAGTCTATTCCTAACTTGTACACCAAGTTTCAATCATGAATGACCAACAGTATTTGATTTATCGCCGTTCATTGATATGCTCCAAGTACACCTGGATACACCTAACTTTGTCTGTGATGACCCTCTCCAGATCATGAATAGTCAGGGATTGTTTCGGTATATATTATCTTTGAGATAACCTGACAGATGAAAATCTGGGCGATTAAGGCGTGGCTTTCGTAAAGAAAGCCTTTCTACTGAGTCACGTTTATCTACTGACGTCACAGTGATAAACAGAGAAGCAAGACACAGCGCAGGAAATGGTTACACGTTGCATTTAGACATCTGACGATGGTCAGTTTTGTCTGAAATTATTTCATTTTGATCTAGTAATTGTTTAGTATTTAAAACAAATGATACTAATGGTTTTCTTGGCCTTTTGGCTAAGATCAAAGTGTAGTATCTGTTCCGATGGATACTGCACCCCATACTGGTATTGTCTTGTCCTTCGGGGCTTGATTTACGCCGGTCAATGGGTCTGTCCTGTGCAGTTCTAGGAGGTCCACTTTCCCAGGCTTTGCCTCCCCTCTTTGGGGAGGAGTAAGTTTATTGCTTACTGCCTGAGGCGCCCCTACCGGGGAATGCCGACGGGGCTGCCCAGGCAATTTTTAAACCCCACTTTCCCGACCCGACCTTGGGTCACATCTTACTTGTGGGAGTAAGATAAAAACTGACCTTGTGCCTAACTCCTGGAGAGGAGTAAATCAATACTAATGGTTTTGTTCATGTCGTTTTCAAGGTGGAAATCTGATAGTGATGTGATGGTAAAACTATAAAAACTATACTCATTTAGATTAAAATTTAAGATGGATGACAAATCTGTCTTGATATGAAAATCTTAAATATAAAATTAAATACTTGCTTGTTTTCCATAAAATTTGAAACATATTTCTACAATAACAAGTCTGCATTGTATAGAATTTTGTATCAGGACAAACAAAACATTTTAATTTATTTTTGAACGTATATAAAATTTAACTTTTATGCCTACCCGTCGACACTATTTTTATAATATTGACAAAAATAATTCGGTTTGTGCCAAAAAAAGTTCTTTGTATGTAAGACAGTTAAAAAATGTTTGGTGCTAGAAAAAAAGACAACGATTAAAACATTGAATTAAAGTTACATTCTGAACACTTTAAAAATAGTTTTATTTCAGGACAAGAAATACAATTTAAACCAAGTAAAATACACAAGGAAAAAAACTTTGTTTTTATTTTTATTACAAAACATTCTTGCATATTTTATAACACTTAAAAACTTATTATTAAATAATGAATTTTGTAATTATTTATCGTTTCATTTTTACAATTACTTATCATTTTTTTTCATTTGATTGTTTATATAATTACTATTCGTTTCCTAAATTCATAATTGAAGTTCCTTAGCCCTTTTTGCAAGAATCACAGTGTAGTACCGGATGACAAAATATAATATTAAATTTTCAACATATTGTGGATATTTAAAGTAGAGTGAATGTGGTATTGTAGTGACTGCTATGATTTTAGCTAAAAGTAGGATAGACAGAGGATGACCAACGACCCTCACTTTTCCCCAGACTTTTGATTGCCTTGTGCCTAATTTGTTAATATTTGTATTTTATATTTTTTCGCAAATAAATAATTTAAAGTTTAGTATCTGTTCTGATACTACACTTCATCTTTTATGTCCTAAGTTAATGAAGGAGAAATCCTTCTAGACTGAGTCAACTTTTATTATTATGAGTGACATTTATGGGGAGCTGGATTTTCCCCACATTAAAAACCGACTTTGTGTCTTACTCTGCCCTCGTGGGGAGGCAAGTAAATAGGTGCATACATTGTAACGAACATTAATTTCTACACAATAAGTAGGTTGATATTGTAGCTTTAAAAAGTATAATCGGCATTGCTTGACTTTGTATGTTTTTATTTTAATAACTTCTGTAAAGAAAATTATTTTCAGATTGCTCACAATAAAAATAATAAACAAATTTTAATTTTTTAAATCCATGAAACAATGTTATGTTTATTTACTTAAACACAGCAACAACACCCAACTTAACTATTCATTTTGTATTAATTCTTGTTTTATTTTTAATTAATAGTGAATAAAGTTATGTTTCAGTATAAATTAGATTGTGTTTCTTTCTTTTCTTCTTTATAAATTCAATTTTTATAGTTTTATAATGCGTAACAAAAGCTATCATTCACCATCGACAGCCAGACTTTTCGGTATGTCTTGCTGCCACCAAATTGTATGACGTCACATTTGATCACAATGACTTTCTCTTTACGAAGGCCACGGTTAAGGTCCATGAGTGTGAAGCTCATTCAGGATCACACCTCCTACTGCTGAGACGATCACCAAAGTGTCCTTGCATATCATTGAACAACAATAAAACAAAGGCTGTCGGACATATATGACTGAAACTTGATGGTCAAGTCAAACGTAGACTGAAGTTTATCTGTACCAAATATTGTCTGATTGCAGAAACGATTGTAAATAAAAAGTTCACATTTTAAAGTGTTCAGTTATGTTCAAACTCAGAAAGAACTGTTGCAAATAAGCCATACACTATCCGCTATGACTATGCAATGCCTACAGCTATATACTTAGAAAATGGAGCTGTTAAACCTGACATAATGATATGAGACAAAAAAGAAGAAAGTAGCAACCCTAGTTGAAGTCAGTGTCCCTAATGACACCGGCTGCAACCGAACTGAGACGAAGAAGATAACGAAATACCAAGGTCTTACGTACGATATGAAAATAAAGATGGAATCTTAGGGAGATCTCCATCATTCCAGTAATAATAACAGCAACCGGGCTCATGAAAAATATAATTTAAAAACTACCTAGCGAATATACCCGGTTAACCAAGTGCAAGAGAGATACAAACAATTGCGTTTAAAGGGACGGTTAGAATCTTTAAAAGATCTCTCGGTTGGAGTCTCTGAAATAGCGGCAGAATGTTTGTCTGCCTAACAGATTTCAGGGAGACAAAAGAAACAATTTGGGATCTACTGGGCGACAAACAAGTAACATAACGAGCAGCCATAGCCCATATTTACTTGCCTCCCCACGGGGGCAAAGTTAGACACAAAGTCGTGTTTTATGTGTGGGGATAAAGAGAACTCTGGATGGGACAAAAATAAAAATTGCCCCAGTCAAGAAGGACCTTCCTCCTCCTCCGACCGAAGGCATAACAGATACAATACTTTGATCCTAGTCGAACAGCCATTGTCTTTCCAACATCTTACCTAATCCAGTCAGGTTTAAGTCGAGCGTCTCAGCAGTTATGAAAAGCTTGCAACCGCTTAGAAATTGTAAATAGACTTGATCTTCGTCTGTCTCTAACAACCATGGACACTTTGACATTACAAAAACTCAAATAGCGTTGATATGCCATAAAACAGACACACCACATCGATAGTTTATGTGATATAACAGACACTACACTTTACTCATAGCCAAAAAGTTTGTCCCTATTTAATTGCTTCCCCGCGAAGGTAGAGTTAGACACAATGTCGGGTTTTAATGTAGGCAAATCCAGCTCTCAAAAACCGGGCACTCTAGATTGGGACAAAAATAAAAGCTGCCTTTTATATTCTTCATTTTGACTTTTCATTGGGCTGATTTTATAAGCCTTGTGATGTCTTTGTTCTCTTTTCCTATCAATGCTGGTGTTCCTCAGGGTTCGATTCTAGGCCCAACACTATTTGTTCTCTATATACATGATCTTTCAAAGAATATTATTCAGAAGATTAACATCTATGCTGATGATACCACTCTCTATTCTGGGGTTGCTTGTCGCCCATCTCCCTCGGATCAGTTGAAATATGTGGCTGATCTAACAGTTGTAGATTGTAGTACTAAATGGCTTGTTTCGTTTAATCCTGTTAAGACTCAGCTTGTGTCTTTTAATCGTAGGTGTATCATTTTTCTTCCTGAGATTCTCATGGATGGCTCTGCCCTTGAGGAGAAAGTCTTTCTCTCTCATCAAATCTTTCTTGGAGTTCATACATTAGATCATTGCTCTTTCTGCCTCTCGTAAAGTCGGTTCTCTCTATCACTCCAAACACCTGAGGCTATTCTCTATCTCTACAAATCTACTATCAGACCATGTATGGAGTACTGTTGTCATATTTATGCTGGTAAATCTCTGTCCTATTTGAGGGTTCTTAATAAGGTGCAGAAACGTATCTGTAATTTGATTGGCCCACCCTTTCTTCTTCTTTGCACCCTCTCCCACAGACGTGATGTTGGTAGTATCAGCTTTTTCTATAAGTATTAATATGGCATGTGTTCTTCGGAATTGTGTGATCTATTCTCTGCTTCTTTTGTTCCAGCTCGTTTGACTCGTTGGTCTAGTGGTCTCCACCAATTCGCTGTTTTGATACCTCATTGTAATACAGCTTCCTATTCCACTAGTTTCTTTCCAACAACTGCAGGCTTGTGAAACTCTTTCCTGCTGACTGTTTTCCTCCTACCTATAGCCTTGATCTTTTCAAAACTAAGGCCAATAGGCATCTCTTGTCTTTGTGATAATCTTATTTCGTTCTTGTTAGCTCCTTACATTAAGTGGCTCAATGCCTTGTCTGGAGTGATTTCTATACAAAACAGACACCATAAAGACAGACAGACAGACAAATTCACATTTACTATTATACCTTAATGAGTCTATAATATATCATTATGAAAATTATCAAACAATTTACTGATTTAATTAAACAATAAAAAAAATTAATGGCACAATTACATGGAGTATTTAAGTCAGTTTGTAGAATCAATAGCCATTGGGAGAGACTCGGTTGGGTTGTCTGGGTGAGAGATTCTGGTTTTGGTAGACTCAAAACTTTCTATTATCACAACCATATAAACATTATTGACGGACAGATATGAACATTATCAAAATGTTTACAAATTTAATTAAAGAATTGGTATTCGTACCAACTTGGTTTTTGGATGTCTTTTCAGGATTTTGTCATTGAAAAATCAACAGAAATCAAAAACAAAAAGGAAAGAAATTATTTAAATGACTGATGATAATTTCTGACAAGCAGAAATCTTAATTCGATTTGAAAATTCCTTCACAGAAATAACAGAAAAATATTCATTGTTTTGTTTTGGATCGTTTTTAAAAAATCTTTTTGTTCAGGCAGTTCCGAAATAATATTGGATAAATTCCAGAGATCTTGTTCGTATAATCTAGTCAACAAAGTGAAATATGAACAAATCTCTCCATTCTCCCTTCTTTCTTTCGCTATAATTTAATTTTGCAGATTTGAAAATCAATTTGCAGTTAAGAAATTACGCTCAGATCTTGTGATTTTGCGAGAATATAAAATTATGCTTGTTATTTCATTTCAATTAAGCAACCCCGACCAAAATGTGAAAATGATACAAAATTCTCATAAGCCAAGAACACAAAGTTTTCTTTTATGTTGTATCTTAATTGTTTTGTTATTTTAGAATTACCATTGTTTAATAAATGCAAGGATCACTTTTTTTTTAATTGTTTTCATAATTTACATTATTTACACATTTACACGTGACAGACAAACTGATGGACAGAACACATTACTTGGATGCATAAAACATAAGGTGTGCATTCAATCTGTGCGTTTACCAACAAAAAATTCTATTTCTGACTTTAGCGTGACAGACTAATGAAAATGTTATTTCAAACTTAAGTATAACGGACTAATGAACATACTATTCAAAACTTAAGTACGGCGGATTAATGAAAATACTATTTTTAAAGTAAGGTGACGAACTGATGAACATGCTATTTCAAACGTAAGGTGACAGATTATTGAATATGCTATTTCAAATGTAAGTATGACGGACTAATAAACATGCTATTTCAAACGTAAGGTGATGAATTAATGAATATGCTAGTTCAAATGTATGACGGACTAATGAACATACTGTTTAAAACTTAAGTACGGCGGATTAATGGAAATACTATTTTAAAAGTAAAATGACGAACTGATGAACATGCTACTTCAAACGTAAGCATGGCAAACTAATGAATACGCTATTTTAAATTTAAGTGTGACGGACTAATGGACATGCTATTTCAATCGTAAGTGTGATGCACTAACAAACATGCTATTTCAACCCTGAGTATAAACGACTAATGAACATATTATTTCAAACCTGAGTATGACTCACTAATGAACATGTTATTTCAAACGTAAGGTGACGAATTAATGAATACACTATTTCAAATGTAAGTATGACGGACTAATGAACATGCTATTTCAATCGTAAGTGTGATTTACTAACAAACATGCTATTTCAATCGTAAGTGTGATTTACTAACAAATATGCTATTTCAAACCTAAGTATAACGGACTAATGAACATGCTATTTCAAACCTTAGTATGATGGACTTATGAACATGTTATTTCAAACGTAAGGTGACGGATTAATGAATATGCTATTTCAAACGTAAGTATGGCGGATTAATGAATATGCTATTTCAAATGTCAGAATGACAGACTAATGAACATGCTATTTCAAACCTTAGTATAACGGACTAATGTACATGGTATTTTAAACGTAAGGTGACGGATTAATGAATATGCTATTTCAAATGTCAGAATGACAGACTAATGAACATGCTATTTTAAACCTGAGTATAACGGACTAATGAACATGCTATTTAAAACCTGAGTATAACGGACTAATGAACATTCTATTTCAAACCTGAGTATGACGAACTAATGAACATGTTTTTTCAAACGTAAGGTGACGGATTAATGAATACACTATTTTAAATTTAAGTGTGACGGACTAATGAACATGCTATTTCAATCGTAAGTGTGATGCACTAACAAACATCCTATTTCAAACCTGCGTATAACGGCCTAATGAACATGCTATTTCAAACCTGAGTATGACGGACTAATGAACATGTTATTTAAAATGTTAGTATGACGGACTAATGAACATGCTATTTCAAACGTAAGTGTGATTTACTAACAAACATGCTATTTCAAACGTAAGGTGACGGATTAATGAATATGCTATTTCAAACCTGAGTATAATGGACTAATGAACATGCTATTTCAAACCTGAATATGACGGACTAATGAACATGCTATTTCAAACGTAAGGTGACGAATTAATAAATATGCTATTTCAAATGTATGATGGACTAATGAACATGCAATTTCAATCGTAAGTGTTATGCACTAACAAACATGCTATTTCAAACCTGAGTATGACGGACTAATGAACATGCTATTTCAAACCTGAGTATGACGGACTAATGAATATGCTATTTCAAACGTAAGTCTTATGCACTAACAAACATGCTATTTCAAGCCTGAGTATAACGGAGTAATGAACATGTTATTTAAAATGTAAGGTGACGGATTAATGAATATGCTATTTCAAACGTAAGTATGATGGAACAATGAACATGCTATTTCAAACGTAAGTATGATGCACTAACAAACATCCTATTTCAAACCTGAGTATAACGGACTAATGAACATGTTATTTCAAACCTGAGTATGACGGACTAATGAACATTTTATTTGAAACGTAAGGTGACGGAGTAATGAACATGCTATTTCAACATAAGCGCCATTGACTAATTTAAATTCTATTTTAAACGTAATTCTGGCAGACTAATGAAGACGCTATTTTCAATTTATGAGTGACTGGCTAATGAAATACCATTTCAAAATTGATTATAACAGACATTTCAAAAGTAAGCATGACGGATTAATGAACACACTATTTTAAATTTTTTGCGTGAACATGCTGATTTTACCTTAAGCGTGACACACTAAGGAAGATGCGATTTTAAACTAAACAGCATAGAGATGCTGAGACGCATCTAAAATAAGATACGTCCTTTTAATCTGTGTGTTTAACGATTGAAATGCTATTTCGAACTAAATCTTGACAGACCGACGAACAACCGAATGGACGTTTCAGCCTTCTTCAGGTGCGTGTTTCGAACTGAACCCTTTATGTAATTCACTGGTGTAGACTGATCTCATTCCGTGTTCCATGCCTTTTTAGATATCCTGTATCAGTTACTTTCTTATGTTAACATCTAGGTAAACCTCTCCCTAGAATATTTATTAATCAACGCCTATATTCACTTGCTCATTTGTCTAGAAACTCAATATAAGTTGATTTGGGGCCTTTATAAACCTAATGTGCTCTATTGTTTTTTTTACCTATACTCATATTGCATGCCTATGTGTGATGGACTAATGAATACATAGAATTCTGCTTCTTATGTGCTTCAGTCCGATTCTTGGTGCGTGTTTTCAGAAATTATAGGTTTGTTTTGTTCGCATTCAGCGATTGAGGGAAAAAGCTTTTGTGCTGTGTTATTTGGTCAACGTACCAATCCTTTGGCTTTGAATCGGAAAATTCTTGACAGGTTTCTTCAGCTTCATCGAAAGACTTAAATCGATGAACCTACATCAAGTGGTGCATTGATCAGAACAGAGTGTAGACAGATGTAGCAACATTTGCACTATAGACTGTATGCGGCAGAACTTCCACATATTCCAATTCTTCAATCTTGTTGCAGATCTTTTCTGCGGTATTTATATAAAAAGAATCAGTAATTTAACAGAGGGCATACAATGTTTCTTTAACCTAATATTATAAGTAATTACTTTTTGTTACTATTTCTAATTCTGTTCTTTTCTTCCCTCCTTTCCTTCATAAATATTGGGTCCCATTTTGGGTTCATCTCTAGGTTTGTCCTTCTTAAGAGCATATGCATATGAACTGATTCTTTTAGTTTCTTCATCTTCTAGTTTTGCTCCCTCTCTATTATTTTAACTACATTTCACAATAGTTGGTGCCCTACCCTTTTCTTTTTATACATGATAGACCATGCCGTATAATGGTAATAATAACTATTTTACTATATAAAGTAAAGTCAGTCCATTGTGTTTTGTTTTTGTGTAATAAATAGCTGACTTCAAACAACATTAATATTTGATTCTGTTCTGACTATGTTATTTAATTGTACTTCCAATCAATTTCATCTATTATATATTTAATTTTAGTGATATTTTCATTTTGCTTAATAATTTTTCAGAGGTGGTATTATGGACTTTTTTCTAGAAGAGAAATGTACTAATACCACCACACATGAAGATTAAAAGTATTTATGTAAATTAAGCATCATCACCTCTGTTGTAAACGTTTATGACGGTGTATATGTTAAAATGTTGTCAAGAAGGATGATAGAGAATGATTGAAAACGAGTTAAAAAAGAGTCATTAAGAAGGTGCATATACAGAGACAACATTTCTCCTTACAAATATTCATAATAGAGATTAAGAATTAAATGTCAAGAGAGATGCAGTTGACAACATAACACAGGAAAAACATTGAAGCATCATCAATATGCACCCACATCGTGCAGACCTTAGCTTGTCTAATGATGTGCATGTGTGGACACTCAACAATGTTAAAGACAAGAGCTGTCAAAAAGTGGATGAACTTCATGGAAAGCTACAGCCAACCATACTGATGGAGAGTAGAAAGTTGACCTTGGGTTTACTTTCGGCAGCCTCGTAACTATGACTTCTACTTCTATTTCTCCTTTAGTCCTCACATTCTATGAGAAATGCTTCTAACAAAGAAAGAATAATTGCTGTTTTCTAACTCGGTTATTGTTTTGAGTGGGTGGCATGTGGAGATTTTCAATCCAATCATAGTATCCATCTCATTAACCTTTATCCTGTAGTGGTTTGAGGCCTAAGTAAAAACGTGATACTCACCGGACCTAAGTGCTTTTTAGGCTGAGAAAAGGACTTTTCTTACTGTAACTATATACGAGATCAATCTGAAACATGATGTGCTGATTGTGTCATCATCTAAAGATGATATTTTGGAAGTATATGACTGCAATTTTAGCTTTCTGCTATCATTGCATTTTTATAGCCTTTGTTTACACCTCCTCTTTTTAAGTCGTTCAGCTATGAGCATGAATGAATGAAAGATCAACACTGAACAAAAAATTAAATGAAACAACCTTCCTATTCATCTGATCTTGCTCAGTGTGACTTTGCTTCTTTCCCAAGTGCATGGAAGCAATTTTGAAGGCATAGAGACCAACAAGTTTGTTGTACCCATTGACCTGGTAGGGGCATCCTAGAAGAATACAGTACATAGAAGCATAGTAGAGAAGGATGGAAACGTGCATCAGGCTAAGGGGGATACTTTGAACAGGAAACAACATAGTTTGTTGTAGAACCCTGTGACAATTCATTGCCCTTTTCGAGGAGCTGGATTTTCTCCACATTAAAGACCGACCTTGTGTCTAACTGTGCGCTCGTGGGGAGTCAATTAAATAGGAACAAATACGTCGGGAATAACATAAAATGTGGAGCCAAAAGATCAGTAAAGATCAACATGCTGAATCCGAGGTGAACATGTGGGAACATGTGATCCAGCGGATATGACGTCTCATAGGGACTGAGAGAGAAGATGAGAGAGATTTAAGTCATTTTTTTGGAAGCTCGAAGGAGCCAGACATAATAAGAAATGATTTAAGAATCCTTGATAAATAAAGGGCGGACAAGGTCTCTTAGAATCTTCATTCTCACATATTCCTCCCTTCTGCCATTGCCCAGAATCCAGATAACATCATCTGACAAATAAAATGGTCCTTCTATACATTCAAGATGTATTATGTGTCTTTCTTTTGGTTGATGTGTTAACTTTCAATTTCAGAGACGATCAAAGATGAAGTATCCTTGGTCTGTAGAAATTGTCCGGGCATGAAGAGCACTAAAGATATGGTTTGATTGGACTTTTTGTGGCAAATAGACGGTCGGGCTCCCCCTGAAGTAGGGGAGTAGGTAAAAAACCTACACTGAACAAAAAGTCATATGCAACTCATAGAGGCTAAATAAATAAAAGAACTGTTGTATTATTTTCTGACGCATAAGTAAAAAGTAAAATGGTCGACCATAGTCGCGGGCGACCTGAAAGTTCACTTTTAACTAGCTATTACACCGAAGTGCAGGGGAGGACGCTACTTCATTCCCAGGATTACTCGACTTACCCTTGATCCTTGACCATAGAATGTTTATCAAGGAGACATCAAGTACCATTTTTGGAGTCTTTGGTATGACTCAATCGAGGATGAAACCCCGGTCTCCCAGCCCATTAGCAAACACTCTAACCATTAGGCCATATGGGCTGACTTCAATTATTGTAAACACATTTCTGTACGTGGTGCAACAAAAAGGCATATGTATGAAAAAATCCAACATTTCCAATGCATTTAAAAAGATAGTAAAACAAAATAGTTTCATTGTTTTTATTTATAATTGGTAATAGTTCCTATTTATTTTCTTTAATTGCATACACGTTTTCCATTGGTTAGAATCCAAACAAGTTTACTAACGTTCGCCGTGTTGGAGGTTTTGGCATGAAAAGAAACTTGATGACAACATCTCTTAATTGGTTTATATTATTTTAGACGCCATTTTTTTATGTATTTGGTTAAAAATGATGACTAAGTTAAGTAACTCTAAACAATTGCAGATAAGGTTTCTACTGCATTAACTGCAGCAGTTGACAGGGAAAATGTAATGGAAAAAGTAGAAATTGCAGTAAAAAGAGAAAAATGTTTTATTTAATTAAATAATAGCAATCTATTTATTAAAAATATTCTAAATTCCTAAACATAATATTTAGACATAAACCAGCAGAAGGCAAAAAAATGTTTAAAAAAAAGATTAAAGAAAGAAAAACAGTTAAAACTTAAAACGAATAACAAAGATGTTTCTCTAACAAATGCAGACAGTGAAAGAATATAGCAACAAAAATTGCTAGTTATATACTAGGAGCCGACAGGAAAATAAAAATGACTTATATCTATAAATAAGGTATGTGTATATGTTTATATGTTTGTATGTACAGGATTCACTCCTAAACTAATTAACCGATCATTATTAATTTTAGAACACACCTGCAAGGCGCAAGGATGGGATATATTTTGTTTAATTCAGTTTATGTAACAGGGGGTTGAAAAAAAGTGAAGAAGCTTTTCCTGAAAATTCAGATGTCTCCGATTTTTGCGAAATTTTAATAGGTATTAGACATCAATTAATAAATATTCCCCAAAATTAAGTTTCTTTGGAGCATTTTAAAGTGGTTTTAGGTGGCATAATATGGGCACAACCTCCCATTTGATAATTCAAATATTTCAGATTTACATTAAATTTGATCTATATTCATTAGAAAGCAATTAAGCAAGATTCCCTGAATTTCAATTTCGTCATAAGACCCCTTAAGCTTAAGCTTTAAATTTTAGACATTTTCTAGAATAAAAATTATTTAATGGATTTTAATTAAAATTGGGAAAAGTATTCTAGACATAAGGTTTTGTAACATTATATCTTGATTTTAATAAAGTGAAGAACATAACGAAATTGCTGCAGAACTGTTAAAATTAACCAGTTCAAAGACGATTATTCTTCTAATATATATATATATATATATATATATATATATATATATATATATATACACTAGTAGGTCTACCCGGGCGATAAAAACAAAATAAAAGAAGTTAAAAAGTGTGTTTAGCATTTTTATATTACAACTCCTCTCTATCTATCTATCTTGTTTTTAATGTATTAAAATTATAATAATGTAAGTCATTCACCTGAGTTTTCAGTTTATTTTCGATAGGGCACACCCACATACACACGGATATTGAGTTTTCTATAGATAGATATAAAGTTAGGTCTGTATATATGTGTATATAGTTGTATGTACAGGATTCACTCTTATCAAACTTTTAATTTTTCTTACTTCATCAAAATGAAGAAGGAAACATCTAAAATTTATCATTCGTTGATGTATTATTATCCAAGTTTTCTGCTTACATAAGTCATCATTAGGACATAGAAGATAATGTTTCTTGGAAATTGTTGATATTATTCTTTTGTTTTTTGTCGCTGTTAGTGAAACGGATTTGTTGTTTTGTTTTTAAGAAGACACTTTCAAATGTATATAGCGGAAACAAATATTCATAGCCAAGGCTGCTGCAAAGAAAGTGGTCTCCTTCTACCGTACTAGAAAACTTTTCACACCTGACAGTATCATATATCTCTACAAACCCATTATCTGCCCATGCATGGAGTATTGTGTCCACATATGGGCTGGTGCACCATGCATGATGTATTGTTGTCACATCTGGGCTGATGCACAATCCACTAGTCTCTCCCTCTTAGACAAGGTCCAAAAAAGAGTTGCTAATCCACCAAGCATTAGCCCCTGTTCCATTGCCGCAATGTTGCATTACTGTGCTTGTTTTACAAGTACTTCAATGGAATGTGCTCCAATGAACTTACTGCTCTGGTGCCTCCTCGACTTAAATACACTCGACCAACCACACAATCAGCTTAATCCCATCCATTCACTGTTGAGGTCCCCAGATACCGGATAGCATACAATAGCTTCTTTCCTTGTGCTGCCGACCTTTGGAACTCCCACTCTGCTCCCTGTTTCCCCGACTGTAGCAACATGCAGAAATTTAAAACTAATGTGAACAAGCATCTTGCTGCACAGCTCCCAATTTAGGATGACCTCCAAAACTTTCACCCTAATTCTTAGTAGCCCCTTACGTCTACAGTGGCAACTTACCTTGTTTGGGGTGAACTATGTTAAACAAATGTTGTCGAAAGAAACTGACTCTCATAACGATAGTAATTTTAATCAACTTTTCCAAGTATCAGTTTTTTTAAAGAAAATCTTTAAAAATTGCAATTTTAATAAACAGAGTATTAAATATATTTAATCATTTCAAAGTGAAATCCTCAACAAAACTTGAATAGCACTTGCTCTACCAAGGTTAGAAAGTCCAGTCTATCCTGATATGTCATATATAGTTGAAAGAAGGAGGGATTGATTAATACTTTTTGCAATGAAATTAGTGTAAATCATCTCAACAAATACAAGGAAACTTCAACTTAGATTGCTCTATCAAGACTTTGCAGTCGAGTCTATGTTACTATTAAACGCATCACTGATAGAATGAGAGATTCATTCATACATTTCTAAAATGTATTAGTGTAAGTGATCTTAACGGGATCAAGGATATGAATTTAACATGCAGACCGTCCCTGTGACCGAAGGTTCGAATCCTGTCATAATATGGCACACTGACGAGCCGCAGTAACGGCAAAACACATATCCGTGGATAACTATTATATATATATATATATATATATATATATATATATATATATATATATATATATATATCGTTAAATCAGAACGAAAATAAGCAAATATATTGGTTGATAGTAAACAAATTTATTCTCATATTTCCTTAAAATGCAACAAAGTAGAGGATAAATCAATAAGTGTCCTTAAATTATGACTTTTCAAAGAAAAAAATATTCTTCTCATCAGAAAGCGAAGCCAGTTTTCTAAAGATAAAAACTTTTGCTTCAATTATATTTTGAAAATTATATAAATTATTTGAGTTTGAGTTATTCTTGTCAAAAAAAAAAAAATCACTCCGAAGGAAAATATAACGATTATATCAAACGTCTGATAAAAATGGAAACGTTATATTTTCAAGGGAAAGGAAATACAGTAAAGTCATCATACAGTAAAAAAATAAAATCTTATAAATCTGTCAGCCGTCATATTGTAAGGTATTTGGAAAGATTTGACTATTAATCCTTGTCCAAAGTAATCATCCATGCGAATAGTAATTATTTGTGTGAATAGTAAAACGGATGTCTAAGTATCCAAAATTCAAAATGATTACTTTGGACAAGGATAAATATTCAAATCTTCCTAATACCTCACAAACCTGTATTGAAAGCAATAGCAGCCGCTATTTTGAATAAAGATCCAAATATTTACTTTGATGATAAACGTGAGCAGTGGTATTTGATAATCATGGATATGATTGACACCTGGTTGTACAAACTGCCAAAGGTAAAGGAAGTTAAAATACCGTAGTACACGATGAAAGTAATTTATAAAAATTTAAGTATTGCTTATATTAAGCCAGCTAATATTCTTTGAGAACATGATTTGTTTGAAAAATTGCTCGAATATTTACATGCAGAAGATAATTTCCCTCTGACTTCTTATAAGCTGACGTTTCTGTGGTCAGGTTGTTGACGAGTTTGCCCTGCATCCTCTCTGTTGTCGATTTAGTGCCGGCCGCCTGCCTCGCCACTCTGCTTTTAACGACGTAGTCAGGCGAGGTCTTGACTCGGCAGGTTTTGCATCAGTCCTTGAACCAGTCGGCCTGGATAGGGGCGACGGTCGCAGGCCTGACGGGATGACTGTGTTTGCTTTCCGAGCCGGAAAGCCGCTGATCTGGGACGCCACTTGTTCTGACTCCTTTTCACCAGCAAGGATTGCAGAATCCACGGTGAAGCCCGGCACGGCGGCTATGCTCGCCGAAACAAGGAAGCGCGGAAAATATAGCTCGCTCACTGACCGTTTCGTCTTCCAACCAATTTCAGTGGAAACGTCGGGTGTGCTTGGCCCCGAGGCTGTTAAATTTTTTCAGGACATTGGACGGAGGATTTCAACGTCTAGGCACGAGCCCCGTGAGTCAGCCTGGTTGTTCCAACGCATCTCCCTGGCTATCGTTCGTGGCCACGCTATGTCAGTAACGGCAGCGTCACTTCCGTTCTAATCGTCATCTGTTGACTCTATCTTTCTTTCTCTCCCCCTCTCTATCCACCTATGTCTGTATCTGTCTCTTTGCTTCTCTTTCTCTCACATTATTGTTTTATAAATAATTGGACTTGTTTTGGTTTGTCTTCACACTGGCAGCCATGATTGTTTATTTATTGTTGGTTTGAAATTGTATTTCTTGCCATGGAGTAAAATTATTTTATAAAGTTGTCAATTATAAAGAAACGTCAAAAATGTAAACACGAATGACGTTCCTTGCATCACAAATTGTGAATGTGTTTTGTCTCAGTTTTGTGACCCACATCATGGACACATCATAAGTGCTGATCTGACGATGGTAGAGAATAGTGAACTCCGGAAGGTATTAAGTAAAGGTCTGAATTTTCGAGAAACAAGAAACATAAAATGTTATGAATGTAAAGCGGGACTTCTTGCTGGGATTGATGACTTGGCCCTGCAAATGGCCGAAAAGGCAAAACTTCCAAAACAGAGTCTTTTACCGTGGAAAGAAGAATTTGTGAGAAAAGAAAAAAATTAAGACCAGAGATCCTTGTAAAAAATATGAGAGAGAGAAATATACATGAATCTTTAAGAAAGAATCTGTTCAAAGTAGCCTGGAGGAATTGAAAGATAAGTTTGTTATAAACCGATGGATAAAGCTTCAAACAATTTCACGTTTACGTGCAAATCATATTACGCCAAAGTATTGTTGTTAGATGAAATAAAAAAAAGTCAGATGTGCAAGAAAACAATTTGACGACGTATGAAGTGTGTAGTGAATGTCAAGAAGAAGCTATCAAAAGAAATTTGTAAATGAATGAAAGGTCTGGCCTTCAATACACAGAAAAGAAGAAGTCCCTCCTTATTATGTATTGGATGCCAAAATGCACAAATCACCTTCAAACATGCAGCAATAAGCAACTTTCAACAGTGGTCGCAAAATGTTTTAATCTGCTTTTTAAACAAACATGGAATTTCCATGATAAAAGTACGTTTTACTCAAAATAGAATAAATTTCAACCGATACTATAGAAATTAAATAGACTAAACAATCGCTCTGCAGTTAGGAATCTCACTACATTTGATTTTACAACTTTGTACACGAAAATTGAACACAGAGATTTGATAACTGTTTTAAACAAGGTCATTGACAAAGGATTCAAGGGAGGTAGGAAAAAAGTATATCTCGTGTTCGGGCAAGAAGGCATTTAAGGTCTCGAAGAAAGCAGGAAAACAATATCTTTTGGAATCCTCACTCAAACTTGTTGTTAGGATTTTAATTGAAAATTGCTATTTTACTGTTGGGCATTTACTTGTAAGCCAAAGAATATGCATACATATAGATATAGCTCCTGCTCGATCTTGGGCAAATCTTTATATTCATTGGTATTTATTTACTCCTCTCCAGGAGTTAGGCACAAGGCCAGTTTTATCTTACTCCCACAAGTAAGATGTGACCCAAGGTCGGGTTGAGAAAGTGGGGTTTGAAAAGCCAGCACCCGTGAGGTGAGCACTCTGGCCATTAAAAATTGCCTGGGCAGCCCCGTCGGCATTCCCCGGTAGGGGCGCCTCAGGCAGTAAGCAATAAACTTACTCCTCCCCAAAGAGATGAGGCGAGCCTGTGAGGGTGGACCTCCTAGAACTGCACAGGACAGACCCATAGACCGGTGTAAATCAAGCCCCGAAGGCCAAGACAATACCAGTCTATGGGGTGCAGTATCCATCGGAACAGATACTACACTTTGATCTTAGCCAAAAGGCCAAGAACAAATCTGATCCGTCAAGACAGACGAAAGACAATGGAAACTTTAAGTTTTTGATGATCTTTTAGACGTGAATAGTGGGGATTTGTTTCTTCAAATATGGGGAGATATCTATCCCCCAAACTTGGAATTGAAACTCGAGAACAAAGGAAACCGGACTGCATTTCTGAATCTGGTAATTGAGATTTACGAAGATGAATTTAGATATAAATTGTTTGACAAGCGAGATACGTTTAATTTTCATATTGTTTGGATGCCATACTTAGATAGCAATATACTTTCATTTACTTTTTATAGATCGATTTTAGTGTGTTTTACAGAATTGCATGATCCTCTTCTACTATTGATAGTTTTGTTCCAACAGCACATAGGTTGTTTTGGAGAATGAATAGTCAACTGAACAGCAAATTCTTGTTTTTTTAGATGAACTTTGAGTACACTATCCGGAGACAGGAGATAAGTTTGGATTTTAAATGGTAGTGCTAAAGTCAATGATTAACTCAAGGACATCCAATGGAAAATAGGGTTTGTGAGTTATTTCGTAAGATATGACAGGTGACGCATGAGTAGCAGGGAATGTTTACTCTTTCCTGAACACCTCGTTCTACAATGCGGTTTGTGAAAGCACTTGGGGTTTACATACAGTTACGTAACAAATCATATTCCATATCTGTCAAGTGGCAACTTTCATTAGTGTGCTGCATATGACTAGCTTGCATTGTCAGCCTTAATTGGTGCGCTTTTCACATAATTGTTAACCTTTATTGGAAAACATATAAAAAGCTTGGTATATGATTGACTTCATAATATTTTACTACAGTTGTTCTTCATATCTATGGGCATGTGTATTTCTGAGAATTACAAAATATATAGCTTCTCTTGACTATATATATATATATATATATATATATATATATATATATATATATATATATATAGGTATGTGTGTGTGTGTAAAGAACAACAGCTTGAGAAAGAATCAAAAGCAAAATAACATTGGAGAAAAATGCCTTCAATAGGATTCGAACCTGTGTCTCAAAGGAATCTTACTGCTAGGAAGTGCTTAAGAGCACTTAACCAAAGAGGTATACTCTGCATTCTTACCAATGTTATTTAGCGCCAACGTAGGTACAGTGTACCTCAATGTATATATTTATTGCCCTTAATCGATTGTAAAAGTAATTAGATATTAAAAGAGTACTTTTATATATTGACAGTTTATGGAACATGTATTAGACTTGAAGAAATACAATAACTATTTGCAAAAAATTCTTATTTACAATATATTTACACCTTACTTATTAAAAACCTCTGGCCTTGAGTCTTTCTATATGATACTAAAATTTAGTTTGGGTGTGATTGAAGATAACATGAAATCGTATTGTTTGTACAAATATTGAACTCGCAACCTTTAGATGATGAGACTTTTGTGTTTAATACATCAAACAATTAATCAAGCAAGATATCCAAGTTTTATTATCTCTCTTTCTCTCTCTCTCTCATATATATATATATATATATATATATATATATATATATATATATATATATATGTATATATAGAGAGAGAGAGAGGGGGGAGACAGAGAGAGAGTAAAGTGAGATTTTCCATTATTTCAATGATCGGAATTGGCTAATAAACAAAAGCTAAATAACAAAATGTATTTCGTCATTCATTTTCGACATCATTAGTTTGTGTTGTAAAAAAACAAATTTTAAATTTTCAATCCATTTTACATTTAGTTCGCTCACCAGTTTCTATATTGTTTTCTATTGTCAGAGAGGGAGTCGGAGGAGATAACTCTCTCAAACTTGCAAGTCCTCTTCCTGCTATCCAATTCACGGTATGCTAATTTTATAACATATTTCGTTCCATATTCACGGGTTGAAAATCATACAAGTGTATATTTCCGTAATAATTTTTCACATTTCTTTGATTTAACAGATATGCATTAAGTGTGCTTTCCTAAATAATAACTTACCGTAAAGCAATTTCTGATTATTTAATAGTTTTGATTTTTTTTAATAATGATTTATTAACTATACTAAATAATTAAGATACCAACATTAAATCTTACTTATTCATTTTTAAAATTGCGAATATCAATACTTCCTACTTTAACAGAATAGAAGATTGGTAGACTTATACGGATAGACATTTCTGTGATAATAATTTTCTTGTTTACCTTTGAACAAAAATACAAATATCTTCCCCAACCCCAACAAAAAATTTGCAGAGCTAATTATTTCATTTTCATTTTTTTAACTCTTTCTCCTCCCCCAAAACATATAAACATTTTTACCCCCTCCCCCACCAACAATACAACATTTATTCATTTTTTTACAATTTTCTCATTTCTTTTCTTTTTTAAGTAATTCAGTTCACGTGGCCATTACAAAAGGGTGTTTACTATATAAAACGGCACTAAGAATCCGGCTCTTAGCCTCTTATTAACAATAAATTGGAAATTAATAATTTTGAGTCCCTAAGTTTTTCCGGACAACATCGGGACACGTATATATATATATAAACCATTTTCAAAACAAACGATCTTTAGTGTAATTATTTTACGAACTCTTTTCGCTCAAAGTGGACCAATCAACATTTTGAGCGAAACGAGTTTGTAAAATAATTGCACTAAAGATCGTCTGTTTTGAAAATGGTTTTGTAAGATAAAATCAAATCTTGAAGGCAAATGAACCTTGCTTACTTCAATATGCTCTGTTGTTACTAGTTGACAATCATCGAGCTTAAATTGGAAGAGGTTGGTAAGCATAAAGTATAGAAAGTATATGCTAAAACATATATTTTCACACACACACATATATATATATATATATATATATATATATATATATATATATATATATATATATATATGAGCGGTATTTCTGTCGAATACGGATCTGAACTTATATCGATGTGATAAAGAAAAAAGAAAAAGTAAAAAAAAGGAATTTAAAAAATAGTAATTTACTTTTGAAAATAAAGTTTTGTTTTAATTTTTTAAATTTATTAATGTTAAAATGATATTGCTTATTTCTTTTCTTTTTCTTTAGCGTTTTTAGCGAAATTCCCATAGAGGTATAAATAAATAGACAAACACAAAATTGAATGACTGATAACTCCAAAGAAAGAATGAATTCAAATAAAGAATTTGGCAGAAAGAATTATTTGGAAGGAAAGAAATTACATGCAAAAGAAAAAATCCTTGAACCAAAAGTGTTTCATTTCAAAGATTTGGCAGTAGGAATTGGGAATCGTGGATATTTATATCGTATTTCATAACACACATTTTCCTTTGATTTTGTGTCGCCCATTAATTTCTTTCTTTATGTTACGATTCCATTTCTTTTATCCGCCATTATTGCATTTCCATCCCCATCCAATGCCGAATGTCTTTCTGTTACCAAAATATCACCTCTCGTTTCTTCTCCGATGTTTAATTCTTAAGTATTTCTATTTCCCTTCTTCATAAGTCGTCCCCTCTCAACCCATTTCAATTCAGCTTCTACGTTCTATGAACTAATTTTTTCTTCTTCTTCTTCTTCTTCTTCTTCTTCTTCTTCTTCTTCTACTTCTTCTTTTCGTCTCTCCTTTTCATCCTTTTCGCGTTTTCCTTTTTCTTCTTCCTTTTCTGCTTTTCTTCTTTTCATTCTTATTCCTTTTTACTCTTTTTTTTTCTTCCATCTCATATTTCTTCTTTTTCTTCTTCTTCGTCGTTTTCTTTTTCTTCCGTTTCTCCTTCTTCTTCAATTATAGTTGCTACTTTTGTCTTCATCTTTTGCTGTTTCATCTTCTTTTTTCAACTTCTTTTGCACATTATTCTTTTTTCTTACTCACTAAGAGTTCTCACACATTACCAATGATCGCACACTGGTAAAAACAGGTGTGTTCCCTGAAGTCTGTCACAAGAAGGCTTCTCAGATTTCCAGTACTCTCCACTTCTTTCCATCACTATTAAAACTCACTTAGTGTTCTCGCACCAACAGTTTACAATAACTGGTAATAACAAGTGGTTTTCTCTAGAATTTTAGTGACAATAATCATCACCAGAATTCCAGTACTCTCCTTATCCTTCCAGCCAAGTCCTGAATGGTGTTATCCCTCCTCGTTTTTTCCATCCTCTCAGACACTTCAGAGTCACTTTCTGTGGTAATAACCGATATCTTATACGGGGTGGAGGTGAGCCATAATAGTATTTTTCTTATGTGTCTACCAAACACTTTCAGTTTCTTTGGGTTCATATTAGCATGTTTCATCTATACTTTAAGTTATGCTTATCATTATTCAGTACTCACTAGGAGATCTCACACAGGTCATCATCAGTGATTGCTCACTGATAATAATCGGTGGTGTTCCCTGGAGTCTAGGTGACAACAAGTCTCCCCAGATTTCCAGTATTTTCCACCTCTTTCGATAACCATTGCAAATGACTTTGTGTTATCACAACAGCCGCTTACCATTGATTTTTTGCTGGACACATCCATTGGTCTTCTTTGTGATTTTGGTGGCAATAATCCTCTCCAAGGTCCCAGCGCTCTCCACACTCTTCCAGTGGAGGTCTGGTTAGTGCTGTCTCTCCTTGGTCTTTCCATCTTCCTTGACCCTTCACAATTATTTTGTGTGGTATCAGCCAAGGCTGCTGCCATCTCTTTGGGGGTGGGGAAGTTTTTATGAAATTTCTTACAGTTTCAGTTACCTTGGTTCATGTAGTGGTGTTCTTTTTTGTTTGGTTTTCTTTCTATTACAACTTCCATGTGACTGATTAGCTGTTGCAGTTTATGTGGGTTGGTTTTCGCATTCGAGGATTTTTCTTAAGATTTCAGCTGTTTTCATCAATGCTGTCCGTTGTATGGTCTCAGTCTTACCTTTGATTTCTAATTTCTCCTGGTCTTTTTTCCAGGTTTTTCGGGACTGTTCCTAATTGTCCAACGATTATTGGTATTATATTGACTTTTGTCATGTTATGTATCCCTTTCAGTTCTCTGGCAAGTTCTGTGTATTTGCTTGATTTTTATGTCTTCTTGATCTTCACCCTGTGTCTGCTGGGACGGCAAAATCTACGATCTGACAGGATTTTTCCTTCTTATTGAGTATCATGACATCCGGTCTCCTTGCTTGTATGAGATTTTCTGTTTGTACCTCCATATCCCAGAGGATTTTGTTATTTTCGTTTTCCAGTACTGCCTTAGGTTTGTATCTGTACCATTTGTCTGCATGTTCAAAATGCAGTTGTTTGCATAGTTGCCAGTGTACTGGCTTCCTAGCACAGTCGTGTCTGTTCATGTATTCTTTTTGGGCTAGTTTGCTGCATTCACTTATTATGTGATTTACGGTTTTACCTCTTTGTCCACAGAGTCTCATTTTCTGTTTTCCTGGGTTTTGTCTATTTTAGCTTTGATATAGTTAGTTCTAATCACATTGTTTTGTGCTGCTGTTGGTAATGATTTTGCTTTGCTGTTCTGATGTACTTTTCAAAGTCATGTCCATGTGTTTTTCTGAGTCTTTACTCTTGTCATTCTTCTGAATCGTCCATGTAGCGGTTTCTTCTTCTCACTTTTCTTTTCTCGTCTTGTTATTTTGTTTCTTTGTTCCTTGCATTGTTCATTTTTACGGTGACTCTTGCTGCGGTGATTAGCCTTTCTGTGTTCTGACTTACGTATTTTTCTAATTCCTTTTTTGTGTCATTGACACAGTCTTCTATACTTACCAGTCCTCTTCCTTCAGTTTTCTTTTCACGGAGAGTCGGTCAGTATCGTCTTTTGGGTGTAGTGCATTGTTACATGGTCATTATTTTTCTAGTCTTCTGGTCAAGGTGCCTGAGTTCTTCTTTGGTCAAGCTTATGAATGGTCCAGAGTATCTTATTAGTGATACTGCCCAGGTGTTTATTCCTTTTACTAGATGTCTGCTATATAATTTCGTTTCTAGGAGTTTCTTTGTTCTTCTCATGTATTCTTTTTCCAATATTCTCTTTCATTTCTGTAGATTTGATTGTGTCTGCTTTCAGAACTCCTAAATATTTATAGCCATCCTGTTTGCCTAGCGCACTCATTTCCTCTCGGTTGGGCAGTTCCATGCCTTGTATTGTCTCCAGTTTTCCCCTTTTCATCTCTAACAGTGCACACTTTTCCATTCCAAATTCAATTTGAATGTCCTGGCTGAAGATTCTGGTCGTCTGTATTAGCTGTTCCGGTTCCTTTTTGTTTTTGCCAATAACCGCAGGTCGTCAATGTACATGAGGTGGTTTATACTTTGTTCTGTGTCTGTAAACTTGTGTCCGGAATCACATTTCCTGAGTATGTAGTTGAGTGTCATCATGGCTATGATAAACAGTAGTGTTGATAGGGAGTCTCCTTGGAAAATGCCTCTCTTTACTTTTATTTCAATGAGGTGTTGTCCTCCAGCTGTCAGTTCTAGTCTCCATGTTTCCATTGCTTTCTTAATAAGGTTAATCCTGTGACATAATGCCTATGATAAATAGTAGTTATTATTATTATTATTGTAGTAGTAGTAATATGGTATGCGATATTTGTTACTAAGTGGAAAGGAAATTCTTCTTTGTTTTTCTTGTTCTCATTTCTTCTTCTTCTAAGTAATCCTCTGTCCTCTTGACTACTTTCCTGCTTGTCATCTCTTTTTGTGACTCCTTCTCTTAATTCAACCCCTTTCTTTTTCGTCTTACACCTACAATTTTCTCTTTGTTTTCATGAACTCTTTATTGTCGTTTTCTCTTTTAATGTATGTCTTATCTATGTTGGTTTATATCGAACTCCTCACGTATTGATTATTTATGCTATCTTGGTTGTCATCTTCGTGGCTGGAATCTGCATTAGTATCAATTGATTATAAACAACATAGAATATTTAAATGATACATTTATTGACTCAATTAAACAAGCAATCACCGGTAGGAGTGTGGGTTGCTTCATAAGTTCCTAGGACATTTCACTGTTTATTTCCTTTTCCAGATGTCTGTATGGAACAAAACCTCATCCAGCTATCCATTACATAATAGTGTTGTGTTTCTTCAACTACTTTTATTTTCCTTTGCTCGACTAATCATGGCATAGTATTTTAAAGCTCCTTTTACTCTCTACCCCTCACCCCAACCCTATTTTCTCGTCTCTACTCCAGTTTTATGCTACAACTTCTTCTTTGCTTTTTATTTAAATTGTTATCTAATAAACACCTTTACTTCACAAGCTGTTTTATGTTTTTAACATTTCCCTATCAATTTAATTTTCTATTCCTTTTTCATGTTCCGTTTACTCATTTTAAATTTAATGTTATATCATGCCTTTGATTGGCAACACCATCTGTCCCTATTTACTTGTCTCCATACGAGAGCAAAGTTAGACATAAATTCTATTATTAATATAGAGAAAATACAGTTCTCTCGAAAGAGGCACTCCGGATTCGGACAAAAGTTAACATTGTCTCAGTTTAAACGGATCTCTCCTGCTCTTACCGAAGACATAAGAGATACTACTTTGATCTTAGCCCGAAGGCCAGACAGTGATCTGTCTAAATCAGGTGCATCATGTCTGAATAGAAAGTTTTAGACAAGATGTAAACAAACAATTGTACAAAACGGCAGCTGTTCAATTAAAATAAATGATACAACTAATCTATTTAAAAAAATAGGTAACATTAATTCTCCTGAACAGAACAGTTTTGCACCACTTTTATAAAAATTAAGGAAGATTAGGAAGATTAAAATAATTTGATCAAAATCCATTGCCTGTATTTGATTCGAGAAAATATCTCAAATTTAAGGCTTAAGTTTAAGGGGTCTTAAGAAGAAATGTAAATTAAGAGAATCTTGTTTAATCGGTTTCTAATTTTTAAATGGAAGATTATGCCTCCTAAAAAAACCTTTAAAGTACTCTAAAGAAACCGAAATTTGATGAATATTTAATGCTTGTAAAACTCTGATTGTCTGGACAAATCGAGAAATGGCTGACAAAAAACGAATCTCTTTACAAGGGGGAAAATAAAGATATCGTCTTTGGAATCTGTATTTTACTATTGCGTGTGTGTGTGTGTCTCTCTCTCTCTCTCTCTATATATATATATATAGAGAGAGAGAGAGAGATAGAGAGAGAGAGAGGGAGAGAGTAAGAGAGAGAGAGAGGGGGGAGAGAAAGAGAAGGTTAAAGGGGATATAAGCCTTTGAGAAATTATAAACAAAAACAATTAGATACATAAAACTGTAACCAGATTTTTTTATTAGTTTCTGGAAGACTCATGGTTAGACGTTTTAGAAGCATATTTTAACATATTGATTTGTTTTCTTTTAATACATTTTCTCTATAGGGGATTGAGAATTTTCAGATGGGTTTCATCCTTCTTCAATCAAATATGTAAAATGCGAAATCCAGTTAAAATTCAATCTGTTAGTTTCAAACGCATACGTTTATGTAAAATAAAACTTATTCACTCTTCTATTCAATCTGCGTAGAGAGAGACATCTAAACATATTATTTAAAAATTAAGCATGACAGACCAAAGAAAATCCCATTTCAAACATTAAAAAAACTGATCATTTATTTAGACGTTTTGATGCATCTAAAATAAGATGCATCTGCATGTTTGTCACTGAAAATTATTCTATTTCAAACTTAAACGTGATGCACCAACCGACAGATAAAGCCTACTTCAACATCTCTAAAATAATTCAATCTATGCATTTAGATGCGGGTGTGTAAGAATAAGGTTGAAAATTGAAAAGCAACGTAATGTTACTTAAGCAAGGAAATGTAATTCTCCATTAGAAGCCAGGTTAGGAGTTAGGCTGATGTGTACAGGAAGTTACGTCATGGGAGGAAGTATGTGGCAGAAAAGTGAAAGAGTTCCTGAATAAGGTGTCAAAGTCATCGGATGCTGTTTTAAAGTTTTCTACCACCCTATGGGGATTGGAAGATGAATATGCAGTTCATTGATGTAAATTATTATAAATATTATTGTACAAAGTAAAGCAACTCCCAGAGAGAAAATAATGGAGTTATTTGTTGTTCTTTTTTATTTGTTTCTATTACTTCAGTTACAAAGAGAAAGAAGACGAAATGAGCAACATCTATGTGACTCAGTGGCGTGCAGAGCAAGGGGGTATCCAAATTCGGGGTGGGGGCATCTAATCATATTCGAAATATCTCCCTTTCTCATAATATTTCTCAGTAGTAGGACTTATACTTGAGTTTTTGGGGCAGACTATCAAGAAGTTGGCATCACCAGGACATCACTAGACCTTTTCATGCCACTGCTATGACTGATACTGACACCAATGCTGAGGACGTCACTATCCAATCATCCAACTACTATGTGTCAACAAGAGAGACGAACAGTTGTTTCTGTAAATGAATAAGACGACGGACAATCCGTGGGCTTTGACACCCATACCCACCACTTACACGCTATATTTTAATATTTGCCTTTAGCAATGAAAATAATATTTCAAATTGAAACGTGACCAACAGACAAAGACACTTGGACATATCTTAAATAAGATGTCTATTTCATCTGCACATATTCTTTTTCAAGCTGAAGCATGAGAGATCAAAGGACATAGCCTTTTATAGACATCTAAAAATGCTATTTCAAACTGAAGCATGACAGAACGATGGATTGACCGACTTACAGACGAGGTCTCCTAGAGAAATCCATAGATTCACCTGAAAATGATATTTCAAAATTAAACATTACAGACCAAAATAAATACTATTTCAAACTATTTGGTCCTAATCTCCTTATTCCAGCGTTGCTACCAGACAATCGTGTATTTTTCTTTTCTATTGAAGTAAAGCAATGTCAAGTCAAAAGAAGTGCGGTTGTGTATTGTGCAACCTTTATTTCAATATATACTCCTCATCATACGAACACTCTTGCAGAGGGTATCCATTGTCTCTCACTGGCCAGAAAATAATGCTTGAACACATCTTATCTCTCTATATATAGATTATATTATGTCAATATCTGCGTGTGTGTTCCCTATAGAAGGAAAGGTTAGAGAATCTACATAAAAACTAAAAGTGTATTTATATGTAAATTTTTCCAAGATAGACAATGAAGTGGTTTCTAATCTCTCAGTGCCCCACCCCCTAAGGGAGCTATGGGGACAGAACCTCCCTTAAAACTTCAAATATATCCTATTTTGATGGAATTTAAATCATATGTATAAAATTCTCCAGGAAGGACTGGAAGTGGTCCAGAATTTCTAAGTGGCCCCTAATGGAGCTATGAAGACAGAGGTTCCTTAAAACTTCAAATACGTATATCTGATTTTAATGAAATTTAAACCATATGTATAAGACACCGATTCAGAGAGTTTTCTAAAATTTCAGTTACTTCCAATTATATTAGCAGGCAAAACGGGGGTTGGGAGCAATAAAAAAAAATATGACGTTATGAGCATAGTGAAAAACGATGCAGTGTTTCTTATTAGTTCCCGAGCAACGTCGGGTCTGCCTGCTAGTAAGTAATATATGTCAGTTCAGTCTGTGCCTTTAGCAATGGAAATATTATTTTAAAGCAAAACGTGATAGACTGTTGTATAGGCAGACGAAGCCTCTTATAAGTATGCGAGGCTGCATTGGAAAAGAAAAATCTTATTGATAGACATTTGCCTCTCCCTTGGGAAATGATACCGTCCGACATCCTTCAATCAGAGAATGTAATCAAAATGGCTTCAAGCTAAAGCGAAACGCTCTTTGCAGTTTTAAAGACCCGACTTTCAAAGAGAAATCCTCCCTTCTCCCTCCTTGAGAATTTCCGCATGTTCTTTACCTACAAATTACTTTTATTTTTCTCCCCTGACCTTTCCACTTCCAGGAAGCTGTACAAGTCTCCTGAATCGAGACAGGCAGGCAGGAGCACCTCGATTCTATTTGATAGCATCATTTCGATGGAATAAAAGGGAAAACGCAATGTCAGCCTGCATCCTTTCAGATCTCATAGAGACCAGGGGGATCGATTTTAGGTTTTGCGTCGAAATGGTTTTCAATTGCCCTTTTTAGATTTTTCAAGGGCCTCATTTAGCCACATTGCGTACGAGGATTGATCGACAGTTTCTTTTTTGCATTTTCCTTATTATATCTCTGATTACATTGTTTACATTTTTGAAGCTTCCTTCGCACAGGAACAAAACAAAATGACCTTTAGGACTGTTTCTTTCCCAGTGCAGATGCTGTTTACAGAACTGAAATTCTAACGGGTCAAACTACCTGCATTAATGGCCATGTTTTGATCTCGCACGGACTCTGTATTATTCTGCTTTTGGACAATTGAGGAAATTCTCTGGTGAATCCAGTAAGTATATTTAAAAGGAAGATATTTCATTTGTAATACGAATCGCAATTACGCTTACATGTGAACGAGCTTAGAAAAAACGTAGACGCATGTGACGTCATACCACTAGGTATTACCTCACAAACATCGTCCGTTGGGATTGATCACTGAAATAATCAGGGAAATTCGAATAGAAAATATTATGACACGATAAAACAATAGAGAATAATATATATTTAAACTTTTTCTATTTAAATTTTATAAATAAAATAAGATTTAGTTTTTCATTTTCACTTAACATAGTAATTTTCTTTTAATCTCGCCTCACTTTTTAACAAATTGTTTTTTATTATTATCCTAATCACGCTTATATAGGAACGAGCTTAATAAACGTAGACAGATATAAAAACAAAGAAAACACCTCTTCTTCTTCTTCACCAGTTAGCGTGTTGATGAAAACATCCTATAGGTGCAAAGAGATAGGGGCGTGCTAATTAAATGACGAATACAGAGAATGGGAACCGGTTTCTATGCTACAGCTCTGGTGTTGAAGAGAGTGAATAATTAATGACTCTCTCTCTCTCTCTCTTTTTCTCTCTCTTGTTATTTAGTAAAGTCGGATCTTACCTCAGATTTGAAATCATATTTTCTTGCATAAAGTTGTACATCATAAGAATTATTAAAATGAATAAGGAAAATATAAGAGATATTTTTGCCGGCATGTCTGTAACAAAAATTACGTCAGAGTTTTCAAAGATATTACTTGATATTCTTACAATTTTAATTTTCTGAATATAAAGAATGTAATACTAACAAATATATCCGCTCCGGGTACATATTTTGTTAGTCTATATTATAATTACGCATATTTCTGTCAGTCTCTATGTTAGTTACTTATAGGCTAGAAAACTACTTGACAGAATTGCACAAAATTTAGCATGAAGTGTCATTGAGGTTCCAGGTGTGTCATAGAGGGTTTAAAATGTTAAAAATATCTATAAATATACTCATTAGTATTTCCCCCCAAAATCCAACAAAACTTATGATTCAAAAACTGGTGTACACTTCTTCTTCATCATCTGGTTTTGATATTCATGGTGCTGGGAGTGTCCCGGATTTTGGAGTGGGCAGCACCAGGCAACGTCTCACTCCTGCTCTCAATGTAGTCTGATTCAAAGGTTTGATATCACTCAAGTTGCATGCAGTCATATAACTTCTAACGGTCTACCAAACTTCCTTGGATATCCAAGCGTGTTATGGAGTTACTGTAAGAAATAACATGCTGTATATGGTCAAACCATATAAGATGCCGACCATGTAAGGCATACATAATCCCATCAACACCAAATGTCTGAAAGCATGGATGAAGGGATCCTTTCCTTCAGTTTGTAGCCACACATCCACCTGATCATGGAACGCTCATTAAACTGAAGCCGTTACAGATCAGAAGAGTTTGGGACCCATGTTTCAATGTAATGCAAGATGGCAGAGTGAAAACAGGCTGAAAAGACTTTGCCCTGAATCTTGAAGGAAATGTGCCTAAATGTAGGAATTGGCAGCAGCTTCTTGAACCTTCCTTAACCAACACAACAGCGAGCAGTGATAGTGTGTTCACAACCACAACCATCATTCAACATGTCGTCCAACTAGCAGAAGATTACTTAAACATCAAGTGTGGAACCATCTACATTCATATGTGCCACAGCTCGATTATCGATTGGGCGGGTAACATCCAAACATCTGTGACAAAAATAATTCCGATCAACTACCAGCCTCCCAATTAGATATCTACACTTCTTGTGGGCTCATAGTTTTGCACTGGGGGCATTCAATGGAGTTTGTACTAAAAATTACCAAAGTTTTTCAGTGATTCGGAATTTGCTTAATTACTTTTTTCCCAAAATCTATAAAAAATTGTAATCAATGGTTGTTTAACTGACTCACCTACTTTTGAACCCAAGAACACTATGAAGATGAAAATGTTCCCCAAATTGACAAAAATGTGATTTTGTTTACAGATATCTAAAAACCTCCATCTTGGGTAACCTAGATTAACTCATTCCTTTAGTATAAAATAAGAACATCCACTTTAATGTCCATTTCAAAATCAATATACAGTGAAACCCATTCTGATTGAATGTAGAAATCTTGCCAGCATACGAAGACAATTCGATCACATTGAAGCATGAAAGATTATTTGAAACAATAAAACTTAAGAGCATGATCAACCTTCTGTGAAAAATCGGCCTCCAATCAAGAATGTAAATCTGTAGACCTAACAAAATCTACCAACATTTTTGATGTGCTTTAACAGAAATGGCCATTTCAGCAGATGGAGCAACTCTTACAACGAGAGACAAATAAAAGCAAAACCTGAAATAATATGCAAATCATTACCGTACCCGACACAGCATGAATAAATTAAAGTTCTTCAGCATCAAATAACTAAAGGGGCTAAAATGCCATAAAACAAAATCAGACAAAAATCACTCAGCTTATTTTATGTTCACAAACTTTATTTTATTACTAGTATTACTAGCAAAAATATGCGACCAGATGGACTATGTTTTTGCTAGTATATATTACGAACTATCATATACTACACTGATCTCGACAAGGGAGGGGGTAATGCTTGGGAGGATGGTCTTATGACAACAAAACAGATACCACACTACTCCTCTGCATTGAGCATTAAAAGATAGTACGTTAGTCTGAAATAGTAAACTGAATTGAGCATTAAAAGATAGTAATATAGTTTCGACTTCAAACAGACAAATACCAAATCTCCATTAGTAATGGAAGTAATAGTATAGTTTCGGATTCAGACAGATACCAAATCATTAGTAATGAATAAATATTTACATGAATGATGAACTGATAAACCTATAAAATCTTTGGTTCGCCCCCGTCCCCACCTGGTGCTGAAAATGATCTTTAAATGGTAAAAATAATACTGTAGCAATTTTTTGGGGAAATATCTAAAAAAAAATGTAATTAGTTTTTGCACAAAATCAAACAAAATTTATGATCTTTATATACGTTATTCAGTAGTAATGATTAGGGGGCACACATGCTTTGCTTGATGAAAATAAAATAAAAGAGAAAATGAATTCAATTTCGTTTTTTTTTTTTTCAAAAGATCATCTCTTGCACTTACAATACGCGTAGAGACCTACACATTCTTAATCTGATTGTGATTCTTACACTGTAAACTCAGAGTGGATCTTTTGGTGAGGCAGTGTACGATTAGCATAGTGCTAAGCGTCACAGTTGCCACACACATTATGCCTTTACGAGTCTCCCATTCAAGAAAAAAGAGTACTTCATAATATCCTGACAATATGATTAAGAAGAGTCGGCTCTGTAAAGTTTCAGAATGATATCTTTCCTAAATTTGGCATGTCGTGTTCAATTACTTATAATAAAACTCACATTATCTTTAAGGAAAGTATAAAGGCATCCTTCCTTCCTCAAACTATAGGTGAAATAGTAAAGTAGACGAGACTCTAACGATTTGATACGTAACTAGTCTAGGAGAAGGAAAACTGCAAAATAACACCAGTTCTTCTCCGTTTATCCCAGCATTACTTCAATGCATCTCGGATTTCTACTTGCAACTGAACTCAAGCAATGCCATGTCAGGAGAAGTATGGCTGGATATTGTACAACCCTTGCTTCAATATACATTCCTCACTATGCAAACACATCTTTTCCATTGTCTCTCACCAGCCAGAAAGAATACTTTAGGCAGCATGAAATTAAAAGTATAAAAATGACCATTTTGCATCCCTTAAAAACTATTGGCTGTTTCCTTCAATCACATTGATAAAACCATTGTAGGTTATTAAGTACACGAAAACTGGTTCATAAAATCATTTAAAATCGAATCGCACCATTGCTAGTAATCTATTTGGGTCAGATTGATTGAACAAGAGCTCCCTCAAAAAGGAGCTATTTTATTTGTCCCACTGAACTGCCCATTTTCACAGTTATCTGAACCTTTGAACACGTGTTTTTTTGTTATTCACTCTTTTTGATGTCTGAAAATAGAAAGCAGAATAATCTTTTCTTCTCTCACAATTGAAGAAGACTACAAAGGGAAGTAATTATGATTCTGAGGATATTTCGATTGATGCAGGTTAAAACAAAAAATGAGAAGGAGTTTTTGTATAATTCTGTCGTGTGAGTGTGATTCTATTTCATATATGAATCGATCCAATAAAGAAACAAAAGAAATAAGCAAAATATAAAAAGGTTTTCGATTAGAGAATAACTAAGTTTTTCGTTAATTTTAAAGTTAAAGTTAATTTTATTTTCCGAAAGAAATATCTGTAACTTTATCTTAAACTTTGACAAGGCAACTACTTAAGGAGAAGGAAAACTTCTAAATGCCATCAGTCCTTCTAGATTTATTTCTGTGAATTCTACTTTCAACTGGACTAAATTAATGCTGGGCCAGGAGATTACAGTTGGAGATTGTGCAATCCTTGCTTTACCGTAAACTTATCCCCACACAAGCACCTTTTCTAATGGCTGTCCCTATTTACATGCCTCCCTGCGAAGGTGGAGTTAGACAAAATGCCGGTTTTTAATCTGGGGGAAATCCGGCTCCCCTAAAACAGGCACTCTGGATTGGGACAAAAATTAAAATTGCTTCAGTCTAGAAGGACTTCCCATTCACAGACCGAAGACAGAACAGATACTACACTTCAGGCCGAACCATTTTGTGTCCATTGTATCTCAGCAGCCAAAAAGTGTGTGCAATATACAAAGCATGAAAGTAAAAGTTTTAAAAAATTGCCATTTAAATGCATATGCATTTTGGGTATATCAGGTTGGGATTCGTCAGTGGGAACAGACAGTTTAGTTTTGGATTTAAGGACTGGCAGAGATAACAAAGGAGAAAGCTTAAGAAAAAAAGAAAGAAGGAGGAGAAAGTTTAAAGAAGAGGAGGGGGATATCAAGATAGAAGAGGGGGTATATCAAGATAGAAGAGGGGGGTATATCAAGATAGAAGAGGAGGGGGCATATCAAGATAGAAGAGGGGGGCATATCAGGATAGAAGAGGGGGGTATATCAAGATAGAAGAGGGGGGTATATCAAGATAGAAGAGGGGGGTATATCACGATAGAAGAGGAGGGGGATATCAAGATAGAAGAGGGGTGTATATCAAGATAGAAGAGATGGCAGGTAAGAAAGAGGTAGTAGGAAATAGTGCAGAGACGGTGAAGTGGAACAACTTTTTAATTCTATATGTTTTCATATTTTACAATAGTGGCGCAACTGATAACAAAGTAAATTATCTGTTCATATTCACTCATCATGTATTTGTCAAGAGAAATGCTGTTGGATAATACGCAACCCGTGTTTGCAAGTTTGTTTAATGATCTACACATTAGTTTGACTTCTTGACCCAAACCAACCAACAAATTTTTAGATCCACATTCTACTAGATGGACACCAAAATGTAATATGCTTTGTATAATGTTGCTCATAAATCAACCAACCAAACAAATATCCGTTTCTTCATTTGTTTGTTGGATAGTGTTATAATAGAATATCCTACATTCCCTCTTGTCTATGTGGACTTACTAATACAGAGAATTGCATATAGTGAGCACCACATTCACTGCTATCTTGTTTTGGAGATTAGTAATGTTTTACTAAGCTGTCTACACACTCGTTCTACTCTCTATTGCAATCAACCTTTTTTCTCTTCTACTACCGTGTTCGCTATTTTTTACACCCGAGTAACAATCTTGTATATTTTAATCTTTTTCAAAGATACAACAGATTGTGAGCAGCATCGTACAAGACGTATTCAATTTTGGTGTCGATCCGAAAGGGTGTGGATTCAAGAATATTTTGATGACAGTAAAATGAATTTTTCTTTTTAAGTTTGTAAAAGAAAAGAAGCGATTAATAAAAACGTAGAAACCAACCGTTGCTGATAATCTATTTGAGTCAAATTGATTGAAGAAAAGTCCCCCCCCCCCCCAAAGGATAAATTTAATTTTCCCCAGTGAACTGCCCATTCTAGCAGTTATCTCATCTTTGAACATGAGTCTTTTTATTTAACTCCTTTTGATGTATGACAAAAGAGAGAAAACATTCTTTCTTTCTCAGAATTCACTTGAAGAAAGGGAAGTAATTATGAATTCAAAACTATGTAGATTAATGCCGATCATAACATATATTTATGGCAGGTTAGTGATTTTACTTCACAGCTAACAGAAGAGAATATGTGTTATAACTTTAAGCAGGATGGAAGACCTAAACAAGATGTTAGTATGTCGCCGGTTATACTTCCCAGTTAGGTTGGTACTCATTTATATACATATAACATAGCAACAACGTCGCATATCCCCTATCAAAATACAATATGTTTACAATGTTGCCGAAAGATTCCAGGTTAGCTGGGATTTTGAGAAAACCAATAATTTTAATGAAAATATGGAGACATTTTATATTTGACTAGCAGGGGTACCCGGCGTTGCCCGGGGCTCTCCCTCCTCCTCTCTGCAAGCAAAATAGGATATTGAGCACTTTTCTCCCGGACAACGCCGAGTATTTAGAAAATCAAGATGGCCTCCAGAGCACTACTAAAATCACTCTTACCGATCCCCCCCTTTTCATCTGCACAATAGTCCGAAGAGAAACACTACAGTAGCTCTATCTAGGACATAGCACTTTTCTTCCGGACAACACCCAAGCCTCTTGGTCCTATATTGAAGAAGCTCCCCCCCCCCCGGTGCTGGGTCCTATACTGTAGAAGCACCCCCGGTGCTGGGTCCTATACTGTAGAAGCGCCCCGGTGGCTATACTGCAGAAGCACCCCCCGTCCCTGTACTGCAGAAGACTCTGGATCCTATACTGTAGAAGCACCCCCGGTGCCTATACTGCATAAGCACCCATGGTCCCTATTCTGTAGAAGCATTCGGGTCCTATATTGTAGAAGCACCCCCGGTGCTGGGTCCTATACTGTAGACGCACCCCTGGTCCCTATACTGTAGAAGCAGCCCTGGTCCCTATACTGCATAAGCGCCCATGGTCCCTATTCTGCAGAAGCATCCGGGTCTTATATTGTAGAAGCACCCCAGGTCCATATACTTCAGAAGCCTCTGGGTCCTATATTGTATATACACCCCCGCAGAATGAAGATGTTGATAATTCCCCTCCACCACCACCACCACCACCACCACCCGCCCCCCCAAAATTCTCCCCCCCCCAAAAAAAATTCTCCCCCCCCCCAAAAAAAAAAATTCTCCCCCCCCTCTCCCCAAAGAACTATTTTTATTTTAAAAGATATAAGTTTAGGTTGCTAGGTGCGGATGTGATTGAGCAACCCTTGTTTCACTGTTATTAATACATCCGGAGAGAAGTTATGGGATGACTTGATACAAGTTGTTACATGAATACATTGGCTGATTTCAAAATCACCAGTAAATAACGTTGAAAATGTTTCAAATAACCAGACCCGCCCCCGAAAACTGGCCCCGTTGACCCCCGGGGACAATTTTTTTTTTTGTAATTTTGAGATATTATGCTCCCAGGTGTTGTCCGGTCCTAAAGATGCCAACTTGTTGACAGTTTGCCGAGTAGTTTTTGAGGAGTAGCTGGACATACAAACAGACAAACAAACAGACATACAGACAACTGCCCTTTATATAATAGAAGATTATAAAACTTTTTTAAATCCATTAAATGAATCAAGGTTTTGATATTTTTACATAACACTCGTGCATTAATATTTTGAATTTCGAAATATTTTTGTTTAGCTCCATCGATGGGGCAATGGGTGTTGGCTTATTTCTTTCACCGTCATGGTTAATGCTGTAGTCTTGGACAATAGTTGAAACCCTCAATCACACATATGCAAGAATGAAGATGACAACAATTTGACTTAAACTAAATATTTCAATTTGACTTAACTATTGGATCCATTTCCTTACCTAAGAGTTGCTTATGCTTATCATCGGAGGAAATGCGGGAGTTTTACTATCCCTATCAATTCTGAATCTACATAGTGATCTTTTTACTCTAACTTATAGGCTGCAACTGATTCAAATATTGTAATTTATTAGCCAATGCAATACTTCATGAGTTCAATTGAATTCCAAGGTCACTGGCTGCCATTAAAATAAGCTTAGAACTCAACTCAAAAACATATTATAGCTAAGTTAATATATTACAGTGTTTCAATAATCGATAGAATACTTTTTAGTATTAAACTTTATGCTGCATATAACAATGATGATGATTTCATAAGATGAAGACATTAAGTGATGAAAATATGAGGATTCTGAAAGACTTACTTGACCAGTTCACGAAATCTGTTCTGCTGGACTGGATACGTCTATAGTGGATGTTTCTTCGTGGCAGCATGGCTGTGTCTAGTTCATCGTTCATTATAAGTACCTGACACAAAGGCATTTGTACCTAAAATACATATATTGTACATTCAATATTCAATTATAAACAGAAAGATAGAAAGAGACAGTCAATGTCTTGCACTAGCTATTTTGTAAGAGCTACATGCCAACAACACGTATGTTCGTTTTTACCTCTAACCGAATCCTACTTGCCTCCTTCCTCGTTGTGTAGTCTTTGACTTCTGCATCAAATTTAATCTCTTGAACTCTTGGAAATTACAACTCGTCTTGCTTACCCAAGGCCACTTAATATATAACCTTTACATATCTTCTGACTAAGATAAACTGTTCTGGGTATAACATAACACTACATCTGGTGGAGGGTGGGGGTCTAAATTTGGGAGTATGGAGTCATTCCGATTTAAAATTACTCCCAGGTACACTTCTTCCTGGAGTGTTAATAACTGCCAGAGTTTCATCTTTGACTTAAATAGAGTTCGGCTGGATATTTCTGAAAGAAAAAAAAATGCAGAAGGCCAATGATAGAAAAAAATCCAAAACAATGTACTACTCTATCTAATATTTAGATCCAAAGATGGGTCCCACTTTCATAAAAAAACCTGAGGATATTATGAAACGATTGACTGAGCATTTCACGGATCTCATCAGTGGTTGATGAAAATGTCATCAACAGTTTGCCACAGAAGGCTATTAACTATATAATGATGTCTCAGAGATTCATAGTACAATTAAGTAAATGAATATAGGGAAGACAGCTGGTCTTTATAGCATCCCTGTTAAAGTTTTCCGTTTTGAGGGTGTCAATATCGCCGTAGGAGTCCACCATCTGATATCTGATGTGTGATTGGGTGTCCTTGTATCGCAGGACAGGATAGACGCGATTTTGATCTTTTTATATAAAGGAAAAAGAACACGGTCAGCCTGTGGTAATTATCGAGGTATAAGTCTTCTTGAAGCGATGATCTTTTCAAAGCTTTTGCTTAACTGGTTCAGTAAGTCCATTGATTATCCCAGAATGCCAGAGCAACTTTAGATCCGGTCCTGGCATAATGGATATTATGCTTTCTGTACAAATTCAGAAAACTTGCATCAAACAATGGATAACACTCTGTCAGTTTTTTGTGAACCCGACGAAAGCTTTTGACACTGTTAATAGAGTGCGGAAACCAACCCACATAAACTGCAAACGCTAACCAGTCACATGAAAGTTACAACAGAAATGAAACAAAAACAAAACAAAACGAAACGAACACGACTACATGAACCCAAGTAAACTGAAACCGCAAAAATTTTCAGTTAACTGTCCCCCCCCCCCCCTCCGAAAAAAAAAGAGATGGCACTAGCTTCGGCTGATCCCACACAAAATAGTCATGAAGGGGCAAGGAAAATAGAAAGACTGAGGATGAAGTGCACTAACTAGACCTCCATGTGTAGAGTGCGGAGAATACTGGGACTTTGTACCACGCAAATCCCAGAAAAGACCAATGTCCGTTTCCAGCAAAAGGTCAATGGTAAGCGGCTGTTGCGATAACGCAAATTCATTTACAAAGGTTATTGAAAGAGGTTGAGAGTACTGAGAATCTTGGGAGACTTGTTGTCACTTTGACTCCAGGAACACCACCGGTCATCATCAGTGATTTTTTCACTGATGATGACCTGTGTGAGAACTCCTAGTGAGTAAGAAATAATAATGGCAAAATTGTGTACAAAAATAAATTTTCAATGAATTAAAAAAACACATTTGGTATATTTATAATATAAAATTACTTGTGGTAAATACGAAAAATGTGATATATCTTTAAGAAAATGACTTCAAAGTGAGACTTTTTCCAGACTGTCTCTTGTCTTCTAAAAAAATCAGAAATGTAACACCTAGCTGACAAATCTGGCTTCTATACAAAAATCTGAAAAATTCAAATTTGTTGGTTTTCATGTCTAATTTTAGTGCGTAACCCCCCTCTCTCTAATATACATTTACTACAGTTTAAAAAAGTCAGTTTTTAGCTCAAACTTTCTCTTCTTTTTTTACTGTTTAATGTTTTTCAAAAAAACAAATAATTTGGGAGCAAAAAGCACAGAGCTCTAAAACGACGCTCTATAGCTCCAAATAAAGTAGTTCAAGCTCCACTCCAGCTGAATAATAAACGAAGCCCACTTTTCCTACGCTACAGTAAAAAGGAGTGCACTCCTTTTTAAAGGGCTTCCTAAAGCCCTGGTATCGAGCACTATTAGAACAGATATATACGATTTATTACCTAGTAATCATCATAAACATCCTATATATATATTTATATATATATATGGGTTAAAGTGTTCCTGTGTATGACAAGTGCATTAGTGGGATTGTTGTGTTTCAGGTCCTGTTTATAAATGCGGGATTTTGTATTTCTGACCGTCTCACTGATATAAAACATCGCACATAAGGCACATTATAATTTGTAAATGTCAGCTAGGGAAGAAGTGTCCTTGGTCGTGAGGTGGGGACGGGGGTTGGTGTTGAGTAAATCTTTAACTGTTTTAGAAGTTGATGTCACTATTTTTATGTTAGATTTGAATTGTTTTTGCAAGGAAGTAAATATCGGATTATTGGGGAGAACTATATAAGACATATTTTTTATTAATGTTGTCAGTATTATTTGTGTGGATGGTGTTGATATGAGAGGATGGGGTACTATCTGTTCTGCTGTTATGATATAATCCTCCCAGGAATTAACTCCTCTTTTTGGGGGAAGGAACGGCGTTCATCAAGATATTATGCTCTTAGTCATTAACTACTTCTTTGGAGGTCAGTGTAGAATATGTTCGTTCAGCATAGTATCATCTTTCCAGGCTAGCAAAAATATACGACCGAAGGGAGCATATTTTTGCTAGTATATGTATATATATATATATATACATATATAGATATATAGAAATTGAAAACTCACTTAAAGATAATCAATTTTATTTATGTATAAATATGTAAATTTGAGTAGATTCATGAATATTAATAATTTAAATTTGGCAAATATGATTGGCAACATACAGACATATATATATATATATATATATATATATATATATATATATATGTGTGTGTGTATGTGTGTGTGTGTGTGTGTGTATGTGTGATTGTTCTAAATAAACCGCTGGCAAATTGCCTGCATCACTGACCTACTTAGTCCTATAAATAATTCCTTTGTCAAATTTTCTAAAACTGTATGGATCTTATTAGAGATAGGAACATACCTATGAATATATACATATATAAAAGTAAATACATTAATAAGTCCATATGCGTAAAACTAATGGTGCCATCTTCGCGAATAATATACTTCAGCTTCAGTCTTGATAATTTTTGAACACACTTCATCTTCTGAAGAAAATTAGCTCCACAAGCATCTATTATTAAACTGAAACTGAGTTCATCAACGTTCATTTCCCTAAGGCTATTTTCCTCTATGTTTCGATCACACAAAAGACATCCCAAAATATTCTTTAATTTTCGGATTGAGTTATGTTTGAAAAAAAATCCATTTTAATTGTTTAAATTTTCCATGATTTGCAATTAACTCTTTAAGTGACCCATCTTTTGCTAAGTTTCTGTCTATCACTATCACCCTCTCTCATTGTATGTTGTTTGACCCCACTCTTATTTTATACAGTGTCTACCCTCTCGCTTCTGTTCCTCTTCCTCTCGCTTTCTATTTACAGTCAAAGGTAATGAAATTAACGATTTCAAATGAAGCTTATGGGTGTAATTGAAAGAGAAAGCTAAGTTCTTAATTTCCTTTTATTCCTGAAATGTCTCTTTCTTAAATAATCCATGTATTAACGTTGCGATGACTATTTGGTAAAACAATTTTTCCCCAGGTTTTTTCTTCCTTTGCCTGTTCCACAAATCTTTATTTGTCTGTCTTTTTTTTTCTTGCCAATATTCTGCTAGGTTTTAGAGGGGTCAACGCGTTCAAGGTTAAAAGAGAAAAAAAAGGGGTGGGGGAGGAGTCCACTACCAAATGTAGTTAAAAAAGGAAGGTGTAGTCCCAACCAAACACACTAACCTTACGTAGTTAAAGAACCACGAGATAAGACATATTTATATCTGCAACCGACTGCAAAATTTCAACTGAAGCTTATGGGTGTAATTTAAAAAAAAGCTAAGTTCTTAATTGTTTTTTATTCCTGAACTGTCTCTGTTTTAAATTTTACTAATTCTAATCATGTTACTAAATTTACTTGTATTTACCTTGTACTTTTTTATTTAATTTTTAGTTTCAATTTACCTATTTTCCTCCGTAGCTTTATTGTAAAAAGAGTTAACTAGTTTTTCTCAGCTGTTACTCTACTGGCTGTCTATCTCTTATCTGCACTAACTTGTGAGAGGGAAACATATTTTCAATTTCTGTTCCCTCTGATAAGTGTACAGTGAACTTATTCTATCTACATATGTACATTATATATATATATATATATATATATATATATATATATAAAGTTTTTTCGTCACTAAGTCCTACATGACTAGTCTGGGTCGCTCTTGTTCCGACAGGTTGAAGGTACAGGTTAGACAGCTTGTCTGGCTGCTGTTTCCAACTGGTAGTTAGGAGCCCAAACTCTTAGGTAGCGCTAAGAACGGCTGCTCCATCAACAGTTGCATAATATCGTGGGTAACTGTATGTGCCATGTCGCGCATGGAAAGGGACCCTACAGTTATCTCTGATGGGCTTTCCCGATGCCACAACCCCCATGGACCAAGTCACGACTAATGGACTGGTTGTGTGAGCTTATTGGCGCCAAACAAGCACCCACTTTGCTCTCCCCACTCTATCTCAAAACAAACATGAATTTACAAAATGAAAAAACAAACCTAAACCAGACACTCAACAAAAAACACCTTCGCCTCCGCCCTTGAGGCTCGCATTCACAAATATCCGGGGACTTAGAACCAACATTAATGACATAGAAACTTTTCTCCTGACAAACTCCCCGGATATCCTAGCTCTAAGTGAAACGAACCTTCAATCCTCAATCTCCTCTCACCACTTTGACATGACTGATTACCTTCCACTCTACCGTAAGGACTCTGACAAACATATGCATGGGCTAGGAGTTTATGTTCAGAACACTCTCCCCTTGACTAGAGAACATAGGTTCGAATCAGATGACCAAGCCTACATGTGCTTTAGATTGACATTACATCACAGAGTAAGTTACTTATATTTCTTATACTGTTCTCCTTCGACCCAGGACTGTACCCTGCTTGACTCTGTCTCTGAAATCTTGGATTAAGCACTCTCACTCGATTCGAATGCCCAAATAAATGTATTTGGGGATTTTAATGCACACCATCGTGACTGGTTGGGATTCTCCAGCATTACTGATGCAGCTGGGAACTCTACTTTTAATTTCTCCTCAGCTCACGACCTCTCACAGACTATCATTTTTTTGACCCACCTTCCTGATCATGCGGACCAGCAAACCTCAATTCTTGACCTGTTCTTGACCTCACTACCTGAGGCTTGCATGGCAAATGCCCATAGCCCGCTCGAAACTCTGATCACGTTGTGTTAATGATACTTATTACCTTAAAAACTTTTCCAAAAGCTGAAGATCCGTTGCTCAAAACGATGAGAAACTATGAGCAGGCTAATTTTGAATCCCTCAGGGATCACATCAACGACGCCCCATAGGGTGAAACCGTCTCACGCCCTGCTGATCAGTGTACAAATGAGCTAACCGAATGGGTCAGAGCAGGCATTGATGCTTATGTCCTCACGCAAAAATTCTTCAGCAAACCCCACTCTCCTCAATGGTTCACCTCAGAATGTGCATCAGTCAACTACGAACAGACAAACATTTATAGAGGCCAGAAATGATTGCAAAGTAGTGATAGATGAAGCAAAGAGAAGGTATACAGAGATAACCAAAAAACGCATTCAGTCACAGAAACTAGGTACTTGTGATTTCTGGAAAATCTACAACAGTGTGATAAACAATGGACAATCAACGATTCCCCCGCTATCAAATCACAACGATGTTGTTTGCACGGCAACTGATAAGGCTGAACTACTTGCCCAGCGTGTCGCCTTAAACTCCACTTTGGACTCAGCAAACCACCCCCTCCCTAAATTCTTATTGCAGACTGAAGCCACCCTATCTCAAGTCAAAGACCTCATAAAAAACCTTGACCCCTTCAAAGCCTGGTGGCCTGATCTTATACCAGTAATAGTAATAAAGAAATTCGCTGTTGATCTGGCCCCTGTCCTCTCAAAACTATACAACAAATGCCTTGCTGACTCTTGTTTCTCTGATAGTTGGAAAATTGTTTCTGTGGTACCAGTCTTCAAGAATTCTGGGGATAGAACTGAACCTCTAATCTACCACCCAATCAGTCTACTCCCGATCTTTGATAGTCCGGCACCTAGTTAATGATAAACTTCTTTCTAATCATCAATACGGATTCAGACAAGTACGATCTACTGTAGATATCCTAACGGTCATCTCTGAACACATATATCATACACTGGACAAGGCAGGTGAAGCTAGGGCGGTAGCGCTCGATATATCCAAGGCCTTTGACAAAGTCTGGCATGAAAGGCTTTTCCTAAAACTGCACTCATATGGTATTACTGGACAAATATTTAATATAATTAAATCCTTCCTAACAAAAAGAAAGATCAAGGTTGTCCTTGATGGCCGTTCATCTAAGCAACATGACATGAATGCTGGTGTATACCAGGGATCCATCCTTGGACCTCTACTGTTTCTGATTTTCATAAATGACCTCCCTGATGTCATTGAGACTGAGATAGGAATATTTTCTGACAACTCCACGTTCTACTCTCGTTATGTGGGCAAAACCTACGCGCACATATCTGAGGCAACGGCTGAACTCTTTAAAAAATGACCTTCAGTCTGTAGTGGAATGGGGTCAAAAATAGATGGTAACTTTAGTGCTGCAAAGACAAAGCTACTTTCCTTCAATAACTACAAGAAATCTCTTCAACCACCGATTGTCATGGCAAATAGCACCCTGCTTGAAAGTTCATCATTCAAACTCTTCGGTATAACTTTCACAGATAACATGAATTAGAATAAATGCATTGAAGACATTGACAGGACTGCTGCAAAGAAGGTGGGCTCCTTCTAACGTGCCAGTAACCTTCTCACACCTGACATTATCCTATATCTCAACAAAGCCACCATCCACCCATGCATGGAGTATTGTTGCCACATCTAGGCTGGTGCATCATCCACTAGTACTTCAATGGATTGTGCTTTGATGAGCTTGCTGCTCTAGTACCCCCACGACATAAATTCACTAGACCAACCCGACAATCTGCCAAATCCCATCCATTCACTGTGGAGGTCCCCAGATGTCGAAGAGCTTTCTACTCCAAAAGCTTCTTACCTCATACTGCTGGACTCTGGAACTCCCTCCCTGCCGCCTGTTTTCCTGACGGTACTGACATGCAGAAATTTAAAACTAATGTAAACAGACATCTCGCTGTTCATCTCCCAATTTAGGTTGATCCCCCCCCCCCCAAAAAAAAAACTTTCACCCTTTTTCTCAGTAGCCCCTTTACATCTACAGTTGCGGCCTGTATTGTTTGGGGTGAACTATGTTAAAGAAAAAAAAAAAAGAAAAAAAAAAATCAAGGTTAGAATAGACCATTACAAATAAAAGGAAATATAACCACAAGTATTAATACTAATTAACCAGTAGTGAGAGAGGGAAAGAAAGAAAAAATTAAGAGAAAGCGAGCAGAAAGAGACTAATTTTAAATTCTGTCGTTTTATTTGTTTTAATATAACTTGTATTGCAACCTCCCTTTTTCCAGATTCAAACAATCTAACCCGAGTTTAATGATTGACTCAAAGGATCAAATTTTTTCTAGTTTATTTATAAAAATCAGATTCTTTACAGTTATGGTTGGGTAAAATTACATCTTTCTCGGTTGATCCTGAACACTATTCCAGTCTAATAATATTAAACCAGTAGTGACAATGTGTGTATAAGTGTAGAATATTAAATGTAAATGTGTATTGCTGAAATAGTAAAAAAAAAGCTTCTTGTATCGAGAAACCAGCAGAAGAAGGGACCAAAAGAGCAGATAGAATATTGACAGTCTATACATATACCATTTCCACTCTTGATTTACGATTATTAGAATGGGCTAATGCCCAGGAGAGCTGAAGAAACCGTATATTATCTTAATAGTTTTTTAACACATTCTAAATAAAACCATTTTTAAGTTTATTTTTATCTTGAAAATTAGCTCAACATTTATTGATGAAATCAGACATTATTTGTTATGGAAGGCACTAACTTCTATATTAATAAAATTATGTTACCACTCCTTGTATGTCTGTATGAGTGTGTTTCTCACCTCTATGTGACTTACACATTATTATTTTTATTTACTATTAATCAATTATTTATTGAAAAAAATGCAAGAGCACTAAGTATTACAACCAACATTTAAAAAATCCTATTTAAAAACAATAATTCCGAAATTAAATGCACCAAAAGGCATTTCGATTTATTCGCAATTTTAATCTTTTGTTTAATAGTTAAAATAAATAATTACTTTGTGATGCTTCAAAATTTTGAAGGAATTTCGAAAAATGTTAACTGTTGAATTAAAAATCATTCATGGTTTAAATATTTGTAGTAAATCTTTATGTATTAAAAGATTGAAAGTTATCCAATAATTTTATAAATAGAGATTAAAACAATATTATCGTAAAAAGAATTTTATTATATAACAATTTGGTTCAATTAATTGTTTGCCGTCTGGTGCTGCGACGATCACATGCATTCTGACTGGTTGCTTTGTCAATCGTTTGGCGCCCACATTTGTTATTGAAAAGATCCACAGAACTTTGGAGTTGATGTAACTCATTCAGAGAGTTGGGTAATTGACTGGTCAGCAATGTCTCTCTTTCTTGGTCCGAGGAATTATTGTCTTGATCTATAGTGTTTTAATTGTGATGTGTCCAATTTAGGTTGTAAATAAGCAAGTTGGAATAATAAATCTTCAAATACAAAATGCTAAGACATTTTTGTCTGAGAAAAATATAGTTTATTATAACTTAACTAACATGTTGGGTCCATTCTCTAACTAAAATATAAGATACGCTTAGAATCTCAAATTCTACATTCAATTCCATTGAGCTACTAGTTTTCAACATCAGAAATATATCTTAAACAACTCCCTCCCACAGGATCAATCCAACGAACTACAATTGTTCTGAGACTCACACTTAGAATTCAGAAGTGCATTATCCTATATCTCTATAAAGCCACCATTTGTCCATGCATGGAGTATTATTGCTGCCACATCTGGGCTGGTGCACCAACCACTAGTCTCTCCCTCTTGGTCAGGGTCTAAAAGAGAGTCTCTAACCTAATAGGTCCCATGCTGTCTACCAAGCTCCAGCCCCTGTCTCATCATCGCAATGTTGCATTCCTGTGCTTGTTTTATAATTACTTACAGGGAATATGCTCTGACGAGCTTACTGCACTTGTACCCCCAACGTAAATACCCCCGACCAACCTGACAAGCAGCAAAATCACACCATTTCACTGTAGAGGTCGCAAGATGTCGAAGAACTTACCATTCAAATAGCTTCTTTCCTCGGACCGCTTGCCTTTAGAATTCCCTCCCTGCTGCCTGTTTCCCCGGCTATGCAACATGCAGTAATTTAAATGTAATAGGAACAAACATCTTGCTGCATAACTACCCACTTAGGATGCCCACTATAAATCTGCCCCCTAATCATAGTAACCCCTTACGTCTCAGTAGCAATGTGCTTTATTTGGGGTGAAATAAAGTTTACAAATTTAAAAAATAAAAATTAAAAATGAACCTTCTTTTGATAATTCAACCCAGTTTCTCGAGAAATCGCAGGTGTAACCTTTGTCCCTCGAGATATGGCATCTCAAATTTCTTTTTTAACAAAACTAATATTGCTATTCACTGTTTGCCACAGATCATGGTATCATAAATAAATGACCAAGCGATACCGTGATAATTAAATTTAATTTTCAAAATCTAAGCACAAATGATAATTTGATAAAAAACGGCAGAGTTTAAACCAAAAAAAGCAGAAACAAAAATCAATCAATGGATTTTATTGGCAAAAAATAGCAAAGTTCAACAAGCCATGTAAAAGACAGCTAGAAAATATTTCATCGAAAAAGCCATCTGAATGTTTGTACAAGGCGACTTTAAATCTGGATACAGTAGACATCATCACGATCTCCTTTAGGGAGCAGAAACACGAACAGAGAATACTGCTTTTCTTCTGCTGAAACGAAAGTGATGATGATACATCTTCTGCGGATGGCTGCAGAGACCGCGACCAGGCGTTTGAGTGAAAAACGCCTCTAAGAGTCGATTTACATGCTGTTTGCCAGAATGAATCAGGTCCTTTTGCATCTGCTCAAGTGAGGACAGATTTAGTCTTTGAAGCCGTTCTTTGTAGGTAAGTATTATGATGTTGACTAGACCTCTTTTGGGAAAAGATCGGGTAACATAATAGACTATATCGAGAGTCGTACACAGTTCAAACGGTGACTTGGATAACATCTCCACTCCCTCATGACGAGAGTTGCCTCTCTTTTATTCCCTTGGAGCATCTCATTCTCCAACCTCAGGAAGGGGTACTAGCTTACTCCACATCAGTAAGCATGGGGAATCTTGTCACTATCCTGATTGCCAACCGTTGAACACGCTCCAGGTGTACGATATTTACTTGAAGATAGGGATCTGTTGCTTAGATGGAATACTCGAGAATGAGCCATACCAGGCTTATGTATAAGGAATGAAAAATGAAAAAGAAAGCAGACTCGCAGACAAAGCCTGCGGTTAGGTGCAACTAGTAACCTTTAATCTTATACGTTTCTCCAGCTCTCCTCAACTCTAGTCCAATATAATTATCCTAACCCAGCAGTGAAAATAGTATATCTTCACCTCTATAATAAAGAGCAATGAGGATTTGTTTGTAAATATATATCTGTCACGTCACGCAAAAGTCTGCCTGACGAATAAGGAAAGGGAGAATGCAAATCTATTTCCATAACCACGTTTTTATTCTGTTTTATTTTTCCCCTTTCTGCTTTCTATACTTTTTATACGTTTTTTTCCTTTGCTTTTTCTTTAAACTTTCCAGTTTGAGACGTTTCTTCTTTCTTTTTTATTTCTTTGTGTGAGCGACGATTGATCTCATTCAATTTAGTTTTTAACTATTTCACTTCCGCTAACGTCTTTGATATTTTAACCATCCAGCTTCATTTAAAAAATGTCTAGCCCCCCCCTTATCTCCCAATAATTAACGGAAGAAAATATAAAAGCAAAATAAAGTGTGGTGGTTTTATTTTCTGAAATTACTCGCGTTTTTTTTCCAACTTGCAATAGTTCAGTCCCATCCTATTGAGATAAAAAAAAAATATTACAAAGACTTACGTTGGAAACCAAATAGCAAGTCAGATATCCCCACTATCTGAAATAAATTCGGATAGAAATCCTCCACTCTAATGTCAACTGTAAGTGCGTTTCTTTCTGTAGGTCATCAAAATGATAATAATTTATATATGAATTCTATGATTTGATATGAATAATAGTGCGAGCCCTGGCGAAGCATGATAATTTTTCCCTCATTTTTGATGGCGGGTCTACACTAGTACACATGAAATACTCTGACTGTCTTATCCTCGTTCTTTTTACTTGTTCCTTTATATTTTTCTATTTGTTCTTTTCCGGCTGGCTTTGTCTCTGTTTATTTTTCTTCGGATTTTATATTTAATGCATGTACAAGCACTACTACATATTTACACCGACACTTAATATTCTATGCCTGTGCTAGTATCCAGCAAGAATAGAAAACAATTTGGGTTGTTCTATCTGTAATTATAAAATTCTGATTTTCCTAAATAAATGTTCCATTTAATGTTTATTCTTCTTTCGGTAAAATACATGTATGTTTTACATACTTTTTGAACATGCTTAATATTTTAAAGAAAATTACTTTTCACTTTATTGCTCACTTTACTTCGTATTAGAACAGATTTAGTCTAAATACTTCATCAAAAACCCTTGTATAATATGAAATAAAACCAGTTTTCTATTAAGTGATTATTTTCTCTCTTGATTAAAATAAGTTTAGCTTGACAACTTTTTTTATTCATTGTTCATTTCTTTCATATAATACATCATTTTTCATATCTTTTTAAAATTTATTTGCGTTTCCCTTTTTTTCTATCTCTTTTCTCTTTTCTCTTTTTTATTTTACTTCTATTTTACTTTTCTTTCCTAATTTTATTAGTTTTTTATGATCTAATTTAGAATTGCAATGTTTAGGAAAAGTGTACATATTTTGGCTAGCTCTGTTAGTGTGGAATATGGCGTCTGTTCATTAAAGTAAACAGAAAACTATGTTCTTAATGAATCTACATATATAAATGCTTTAATAATGTGCGTTTAATTATTTTTGGTTTTCAGTTTCTGATATTTTTGGACACGATTGTTACCTTTCCTTCTGAGGAGTCGCATTTATAGAAAATCCAAGATAGACAACCAAAATACCGAGTTATATAAGTGATGTCGAAACGGGGTGTCAAGAACTGGATCCTTTTAAAAATAAATAAAGACATGGTTACTGGAATCTAATTTTCTATTATATATATATATATATATATATATATATATATATATATATATATATATATATATATATATTTATATATATATGTGTGTGTGTGTGTATGTGTGTGTGTGTGTGTGTGTATGACTATATATGCCACCATGTAATTGTCTATTTGGTAACTGAATTAGATCGTGCAATGGGGATTCTTATATTATTAATGACGTCAGCTGATTTTTCTTTTTAGGTGATTCTTGAAAAATGTCTCCATATTACCAGTCTTCCGGGCTGGGATAAGTAGTCTTTTAAAAAGAAATTGAAGCAAAGTACTTTATTTCATTGTGAAAAACAATAATTAATACAAATTGGCTATTCAGAATCAAACATTCATTTGTCAGCTTAAAGGTATAACATTTAAAATCCGACTGACTTAATTTTATATATTAGATTATCAGTCCTGCGTTTTTCAGAGATATTATTGTTTATTAAATGTCTTTTTAATTTCTTTTTATTTGTCTTTTATTTTATTATTTCTGTTCTAGAAAACTACCCAGCCTTGCTTCGTTTACTAAAAATAATAAAATAAAACCACACACCTAGGCCATGTATGTCACCATCAGTTTTTATTGTTGTTAGGTGTACACATGGTCGGGGAGGATAAGAGTGTGAAGAAGAAGAAAAAGAAGAAGAAGAAAATTAATAAATGTAGAAGAAGTGTAAAAAAGAAGAAAGAAACAAGGAAAAACGTAAATGAACAAATAAGAAGAAGAAGAAGAAGAAGAAGAAGAAGAAGAAGAAGAAGAAAAGAAGAAGAAAAGAAGAAGAAAAACCAAAAAAAACAACAACCACAATATCAAGTGTAAAAGTATAAAAAGGATAAAAGGATGAACGTGGTACAAGAACAAAAAGAAGAAATGTGAAAGAAGAGGTAACGTTGGAGAAGAAGAAGAAGAAGAAGAAGAAGAAGAAGAAGAAGAAGAAGAAGAAGAAGGAGGAGGAGGAGGAGGAGAAAAAGAAGAAGAAGAATGATCAATATGGTAATAGATAAGGTCGTCCATGTTCTAGGCGGTGGTGCAGTTGATGAAGATGTGTCTGAAGCCTTCTGCAAGAAGGGTTAGGGCGTGGAATACAGCGCATTCACCGGCCCTTCGACAACGACTCAAGTTTCTCTCTCTATTTCTCTCTCTCATCCTTCATCATCTACTGCAACCAACACCCCGCCCAAACCTTGGCTCTTTCCAATCCATTTTCTAAAAACCATATCCCCGCCCAAATACCCACCTGGTAATGGCCCCTTTTTTCAGGGGGCAAGGAACGAAGAGAACACGGAAACCCGAAGTAGGAATTTTTAGCAGACTCCCCGTTTGTCGTTATTATTATTAAGGCATCATTGTTCTTTCTATTTTCATTTTGTCTTTTTTTTGTTGTTGTCGTTGTTCTTACCACTTTTCCCCAAGCCCATCGTCTCTTTCTCGGTTGTATGTGTGATTATATTGTTATAGATTTTTCTGCTTCTTTTTAAGTCTTTTTTGTTTGTTTTGTCTTCTCGTGCACACACAACCCAGACTTGCTCCATCATTTACCGAAGGAACAGAAAAGCCCTTTCGCTGTTCACAAATGCGGCAGAAAACGCTCTCGCTCTCTCGCCAGTTTCCCCAGTTCTGCCTTTATTAGTATTTTTTTCGCTTTTCTTTGATGAAGAGTTGAATCAAACGAAATAGAAAATTTAGAACAAATGAAGACAAAAGCGAAGAAAAAATTAGAAGAAATGTAGAAGAGTAAGAAAAGAAGAAGAAGAAGAAAAAGAAATGTAGAAGAGGAAAAAAAGAAATGTAGAAGAAGATGAAGAAAATGAGAAGAAGACGAAAAAGAAGAAATGTAGAAAAAATGTAGAAGAAGAGTAAGAAAAGAAGAAGAAAACGAAGAAATGTAGAAGAAGAAGAAGAAGAAAAAGAAATGTAGAAGAAGATGAAGAAGAAAAAGAAATGTAGAAGAAGATGAAGAAAAGAAGAAGAATAAGAAACAATGTAGGAGAAGAAATGTGGAAAGAAGAGAAGAAGAAATCTGGAAATAAAAGTGGAAGAAGAAGAAAAAGAAGAAATGTAGAAGAAGAAGAAGAAAAATAAATCGAAGGAGGAAGAATAGATTGAAGACGAAATATGAATAAAAGAGATGAAATGTAGAAGAAGAATTGCAAGAAGAAGAAAGAAAGAGACATTTTAAGAAAAATAGAATAAACCTGGCAAAGATAGAAAATGTAAAAAAAACAGACAAACAATAATATCAATTAGGAAAAGAAAAAAGAAGAAAATAATAATAAGAAAATTAAAAAAAGATAAAAGAGAAAGAAAAGAAACGTTGAAAAATGTCAAAGTGTAAAAGTTGTGTTGTTCTGCCTTCATTTCCAGTAACAATGCCGACATAAGCATTGGCGATGGAATATCAAAGAAATCAAAAATAGGAAATGAAAGAAAATCTACAAATTCATAAGTGACCCTGTCTTTCATCTTGACAACAAGAGTAACTGCGTACAACCCCGGGTCACACCGAGGGGTTGGGGTTGGGAGAAGAAGGGCAGAGTAAATTATTTAAAAAAAAAATTAAATTGAATTTAAAAAATAGACCAAGAAACATTTTAAATTAATCAAATTCCAAGTTTTAATGTTTATATTTTTATTCTAAAAACCATATATATTATAACGATGACAAGAAATCTGCTTGATGTGAAAAAGGCCTAATTCATTTTATATGAGGTTTCGGTATATTATTCTATTCAAAAACCAAGAGAAAAATGTTGAGACAGCGTTACAAATGAATAATGAAAAGTTAGCTAGTAAAATATGTGCTTTTTCTATGCCCATAACGAAGTCATTCAAAGTGGTGAGGGGAAGCGAGTAAAACAAAAAGCAAGTTAGATAACTACTTCAGACTGGAATAAATTCGGAAATAAATTCTCTACTCTATGATAAAAAATAAACGGTGAATATTGCTTTGTCTTTAGGTCATCAGAAATGATAGTAATATTTTATATATGAAAAATAAAATTACTATGGCGATTCTATGATATCATATGAAAATTTTTGTAATATATCTAGATAAATAGCGAGTGAAAACACTGACGAAGCATAACTTTTTTCCCTTAGTTTTGATACGGTGGGCGTACACTAATATATATATATATATATATATATATATATATATATATATATATATATATATATATATGTGTGTGTGTGTGTGTGTGTGTGTGTGTGTATGTGTGTATTTGGGCAGCATTCCTTATTTTAGACATATTTTGTTAAATATGATAGACAAATTCTGTCTACATACTTTCGTTTTAATCCTTTCCAATTTCCTAATAAATCTTATGGTTTCAAGACGGGAACTGGCCGATATCTGCCATAGTCGCTTTTTACCCAAGTACTTTCGGATCTGTCAGGATCCATCATCAGGGTTGGTTTCATGTTATCAGTAAAGGTCACGTTGCTAAACATATTTATTGGGGTGATTTCTTTTCAGGATTCACGTGTTATTTACTTAGGTTAGAATACTATGTTAGTTGTTAAAGGCATTTAAGATTGTTATTACTAGTATTAAAATTTAATTTGTTAATATTATTTTTTTTATTTTATGAGTAGAGCTTGAAGTATATGCAATTTTTGTTTGTTAGTAGTGTTTTCTAGAATAGAGGTGTTATCTTCTAACCGGTTTCGAAATTGGGAGTGGGGGCAAGTGTATTGGTTTGTTAGATGTTTGAAATAGCGCTGTTTTCAGAAGTTGTCTATCATATTTAATGAAATGAGCCGTGATACAGCGAAACAGTCTGTATGTGGATGACTTTATAAAAGCTCCCTTCTCTTGAGCTTAAGTTTGAAATAACATTTTCTTTTGAGCTTAACTTTGAAATAGAATTTTCTTTTGAGCTTAAGTTTGTAATAGCATTTTCTTTTGAGCTTAAGTTTGAAATAACATTTTCTTTTGAGCTTAAGTTTGAAATAGAATTTTCTTTTGAGCTTAAGTTTGAAATAGCATTTTCTTTTGAGCTTAAGTTTGAAATAGCATTTTCTCTTGAGCTTAAGTTTGAAATAACATTTTCTTTTGAGCTTAACTTTGAAATAGCATTTTCTTTTGAGCTTAAGTTTGAAATAGCATTTTCTTTTGAGCTTAAGTTTGAAATAGCATTTTCTTTTGAGCTTAAGTTTGAAATAGCATTTTCTTTTGAGCTTAAGTTTGAAATAGCATTTTCTTTTGAGCTTAAGTTTGAAATATAATTTTCTTTTGAGCTTAAGTTTGAAATAGCATTTTCTTTTGAGGTTAACTTTGAAATAGCATTTTCTTTTGAGCTTAAGTTTGAAATAGCATTTTCTTTTGAGCTTAAGTTTGAAATAGCATTTTCTTTTGAGCTTAAGTTTGAAATAGCATTTTCTTTTGAGCTTAAGTTTGAAATAGAATTTTCTTTTGAGCTTAAGTTTGAAATAGCATTTTTCTTAAGTTTGAAATAGCATTTTCTTTTGATCTTAACTTTGAAATAGAATTTTCTTTTGAGCTTAAGTTTGAAAAAGCATTTTCTTTTGAGCTTAAGTTTGAAATAACATTTTCTTTTGAGCTTAAGTTTGAAATAGCATTTTCTTTTGAGCTTAAGTTTGAAATAGCATTTTCTTTTGAGCTTAAGTTTGAAATAGCATTTTCTCTTGAGCTTAAGTTTGAAATAACATTTTCTTTTGAGCTTAAGTTTGAAATAGCATTTTCTTTTGAGCTTAAGTTTGAAATAGCATTTTCTTTTGAGCTTAAGTTTGAAATAGAATTTTCTTTTGAGCTTAAGTTTGAAATAGCATTTTCTTTTGAGCTTAAGTTTGAAATAGAATTTTCTTTTGAGCTTAAGTTTGAAATAGCATTTTCTTTTGAGCTTAAGTTTGAAATAGCATTTTCTTTTGAGCTTAAGTTTGAAATAGCATTTTCTTTTGAGCTTAAGTTTGAAATAGAATTTTCTTTTGAGCTTAAGTTTGAAATAGCATTTTTCTTAAGTTTGAAATAGCATTTTCTTTTGAGCTTAACTTTGAAATAGAATTTTCTTTTGAGCTTAAGTTTGAAATAGCATTTTCTTTTGAGCTTAAGTTTGAAATAACATTTTCTTTTGAGCTTAAGTTTGAAATAGCATTTTCTTTTGAGCTTAAGTTTGAAATAGCATTTTCTTTTGAGCTTAAGTTTGAAATAGCATTTTCTTTTGAGCTTAAGTTTGAAATAACATTTTCTTTTGAGCTTAAGTTTGAAATAACATTTTCTTTTGAGCTTAAGTTTGAAATATCATTTTCTTTTGAGCTTAAGTTTGAAATAGCATTTTCTTTTGAGGTTAACTTTGAAATAGCATTTTCTTTTGAGCTTAAGTTTGAAATAGCATTTTCTTTTGAGCTTAAGTTTGAAATAGCATTTTGTTTTGAGCTTAAGTTTGAAATAGCATTTTCTTTTGAGCTTAAGTTTGAAATAGCATTTTCTTTTGAGCTTAACTTTGAAATAGCATTTTCTTTTGAGCTTAAGTTTGAAATAGCATTTTCTTTTGAGCTTAAGTTTGAAATAGCATTTTCTTTTGAGCTTAAGTTTGAAATAGAATATTCTTTTGAGCTTAAGTTAGAAATAGCATTTTCTTTTGAGCTTTAGTTTGAAATAGCATTTTCTTTTGAGGTTAAGTTTGAAATAGCATTTTCTTTTGAGCTTAAGTTTGAAATAGAATTTTCTTTTGAGCTTAAGTTTGAAATAGCATTTTCTTTTGAGCTTAAGTTTGAAATAGCATTTTCTTTTGAGCTTTAGTTTGAAATAGCATTTTCTTTTGAGCTTAAGTTTGAAATAGCATTTTCTTTTTAGCTTAAGTTGTAAATAGAATTTTATTTTGAGCTTAAGTTTCAAATAGCATTTTCTTTTGAGCTTAAGTTTGAAATAACATTTTCTTTTGTCTTTTGAGCTTAACTTTGAAAGAGAATTTTTGTATTTCTGTCATACTTAAATTTTATGGGACACGTTATAATAGTACAATCGATCTGAAGTTATTATGCAAATTACATAGACTTCAATAACAAACGATTATGAACCAAACTTGTGTCCGTTTTAAATTTCCACATCTAAATTGTCAACTATTTTTGACAAATATTCTTTGATATGTTTAGAATCTACAAACTGAAATTATCATGCAGATTAACATAATATTTAATATAAAGCCTTTGAAAACCGATGAATATCATATTTTGCAAAATATGCATACATTTGAAAACATGGGTAATAGAAAACATTTCACTAATTCTGAAACAATAATGAACGAAAGCGAGTGATGGTGAAGCAACAATTTTAACCAGTGATCAGATCTTTCAACAGACTGGATTTGAAAGAGTTAAGGACGAAAGGTGTAAAATACTTAACAAATTCGGAACTGTCAAGAAATTTCCTAGGCATCTACAACATGGTCGTTTTCGAGTTCAATATTAGCAGATTCTTGGTCTTAGATAATCAAATTCTGCTCAGTTCACCCATTGTCTCCAATATTATCAAGGTGTTGTCGAATCGTCCACCTGGGAAACTCATTAACATTTATATTTGAGTGACCTTTGGGTCTTGATGAGCGGTGCTCTATTCATATATAAAAAAGCTACATTCTTATTTATCTAAGGTTAGCCATACATGTTCTCTGTAAAGGGTTTACAGTATAGAATATAATCAAATGGCCACTATCAAGTCCTGAATGCAATCGAAAATCTTTGGTCAATTATGAAGATAAAATTATACCGAGGGGGGGGGGGGGGGCAAACAATATGACAGCAAACAGCGATCTGGAGAACAATTTAAACAACCATTTCTTAAATTGAAGCTTTTAAAGTAAAAAAGTAAAAGTAAAGTGATCGACCATGTCGATTGCGACTCGAAGGTTCCTTTTTCATTAGCTACTACACCAAAGGGAGGAGCACAACTCCTTTCCAAGGATTACTCCACTCAAAATTGATCCTCACCTTATAATGCTGAGTGTTTTGCAAGGGTGACTCAACCAACGATTGAACCCTGATCTCCCAGCCTAATAACAAACACTCTAACCATTATACCCAATAGGCCGATTTTAGAAAACCATTTACAATAAAAAAAAACAATGTATGAAAAACCTTAGATAAGAATGTAGCTTTTCTTATATATTAATAGGTCACCGCTTATCAAGGCCCAAAGGCCACTCGAAAATAAGTGTTAATAAGTTTTTCAGATGGATAATGTTGGGAGAAGTGCATTCCAAATGACAATGAAGTGTTAGTAACAAATGAACAGTACAAGAGGGATGCCTGGAAATGCCACTAATGAGAAATTGTTGAATACGAGGTTTTCATGGAATCGTCAACATCTAGAAGCTGTTGAAGTTGTATCCGGCCCAGCTAGAAGAATTGAGAAAGAAATGGTATAAGAAACTATAAAATGAAGAAGGGTTGAACTGAAGGACCCTCAGGCGTTGTTGCAGAAATGTTGAAGCCTGCGGGTTAACAGGTATTGAGATGATCAGAGACAAATCAGATCATAAAAGAAGAGGTTATCTTGAAAGACTGAGAACTTAGTACAATTGTGAATTGTTACAAGGGCAGAGGTAATTACAGGGGCTTAAAATTGATGGAACAGGTCCTGAAAGTTATTGAGAGAATAATTGAGCTGCAAATAAGAATTAAGATTTGGTTTTATGTCTGGGCCAAATTTTATTGATGCTATATTTATCCTGAGACAAATGTAAGAGAAGTACCTTGGTAAAAAGAATAACCTGAATCTTGCCTTTGTAGATCTTGAGAAAGTATTTGACAGAGTGACAAGAGAGGTTGTCTGGTGGGCTTTGCATAAACTAGGGTCAAGCGAGTGATTGGTGAAGGTTGTTCAAGCCATGTACACAAATGCTCAAAGTCGTGTTAGAATTAATAGTACATTTAATGACAGCTTTAATGTTAAAGTAGGAGTACATCAGGGTTCTGTATTGAGTCTGTTGCTTTAGATTTGTGTCTTAGAAGCATTGTCCAGAGAGTTCTGTACAGGGTTGTCTGGAATAGATGCTGATGATTTAGTACTTGCCTGTGAAACTATGGATAGCCTACTTGTTAAGTTAAAAACTTGGAGGAATGCTATGAAAAGTCTGAGAGTGAATGTTACAAAGACCAAAGTGATGATCTGTGGTTGTAGTGTGTGAAAGGCCCCAAAACAGGAAAGTTCTCCTACTCAGTTTGTGGAAAGGGTGTCAGGTGCAATTCAATTTTTTGTGGTACCTGTAAGCATTGGGTACACAAGAAGTGGAGTGGAATTACTGATAGGTTGAGAGAGAATAACCAATTTGCATGCAAGAAGTGTAAGACAATGGAGATGAATAAGAACTCAGATGTTGAGAAAGTATATCTGAATGGCGAAGCTATTGAGGTTGTCGAGAAGTTTTATTACCTTGGTGATACCATTGAGGCACCGCGAGAAGCAGGTGCTAGTGTGATTGCAAGATATAGGAGTGGATGGAGTAAGACAACTTCTGCCATAACTAACCAGCAGAGCGTTAGCATTATCGAAGAGTCTATCAGGAATGTGTAAAAAATGTGATGATGTGTGGAAGTGGAACGTGGCCAGTGAGGGTTAAGGACATGCGTTGCATGGAGAGAAATGATATGAGAATGATACGATGGATGTGTAATGTGAGTTAAAGACAGGCTTAGTTCTGATGACCTTCGAAGAAGATTAAATCTGTACAGTATAGGGGGTAGACTTTGATGGTATGGCCACATTGAAATAATAGATGAGAGTTCTTGGGTGAGTAGATGTAGAACAATTGCGGTAGCAGGGTCAGTTCACAAGGGAAGGCCATGAAAAACATGGGCGAAAATGATAAATATGGACATGAGAGAAGAAAAGATGAATAAAGACCTGACAGCCAGAGATAGGTTACTTTGAAAGTCAATTTCTTAAAGTCGTCCAACGCATGCCAGCATGTAAAATGGACGTTAAACTGATGATGATGATGATGATGATGATGATGATGATGATGATGATGATGAAACACCTTCAGAGGATTAGAGACGATGGGTGAACTTGGGCCGGTTGAAGTAAAGCATTTAATAAAATCAATGGTTAATTGATTGATTGGGGAGAAGGGTTACTATATTAATATGTAAATGCTTTAAAAACTTAGTAGTTTTTCTTATTTGTTCTAATATACATGCGGACCCATTGTTGGCGATGTTATTCCTTTATTATTGAAGTTGAAGTGATTTTCTCGTTTTACACAGAATTTCCGATTTTATAATAAATTCAGTAACTTTAATAAAATATGTGGAAACATTGGAGTTTATGTGATTTGTACTCAGACTATATATATATATATATATATATATATATATCACTAAAATGTTAACAGTTCCATAAACGGCTCAATCTGAGCAAAATCATATACGCGTCACAGATCGAGTAAAATTAATTCCCCTAACAGGACAGTTTTGCACCACTTTTATGTCCCCTTAAGAAGATTGCAATCAAGATATAATGATATTAAACCTTATGTATAGAATCCTTATTCCAACTTTGATCAAAATCCATTACATGATTTTGATTCTAGAGAATATTTAGAATTTAAGACTTAAGCTTAAGGAGTCTTATGAAGAAATTGAAATTCAGGGAATCTTGGTTACTTCGTGTCTAAAGTCTATGCATTAAATTCAATAAAAATCTGAAATATTCGAAATTTTAAATGGGAAGTCCTGCCCATATTATGCCCCCTAAAAGCCTAACATATCTAGAAGAAACTAAAATCATGAGAATATCTAATAATTGATGTCTAATACCTGTTGTTAAAATTTCACAAAAATCGGAGGGATCTGAATTGTCACTAATGGTTTCCACCCCCTATTTACCCCTTTGCATAAAAATAATTCAAACGAAATATAGCCCACATTCCGATCCTTACGCCTAACAGCTGTGTTCTAAAATTTATAATGATCGATTGATTAGTTTAGGAGTGAATCTTTTACATACAAAAATATAATCATATACATGTATATATATATATTATTATTATTATTATTATTATTATTTCGTGTGTATACACACATAATATTATAAGGTGATATAATATACTGTTCATAGATTTTCAATATTTATTTTAAAAGTGTTCAATACGTGAGTAGAGCTGAGTAGTAGTATGAAATATATTTATGGCAATTAAGTTATACAAAGAGGCCCATGTTTCATCCCTACAGTTTATCGCAGGATATGGACGCATCTGTGTAGCTTAATTGCCATAAATATATTTTCATACTACTACTATATATAAAGAGAGAGAGAGAGAGAGAGAGTACTCTACAAAATAACGTTTAGATAAATCCCTTTTGATTTGTTTTTAAAATGTGTTTTTTTTATGTCAACAAACGCACGTTCTTCTAACAATTCGGCGTATACTAGAAATCGAATAACGCATTTTGATCTACAAAACTGAAAACTAGTGCATACTCTTTAGCAATATTTAGTTTAAAAGAACGAAATGTAGGGTACGTTTTGCTATGTATATTATATGAATGTCCTTGCGAAGAAGATTTGTTGTGTTGTATAGTTTGTATTCAAGAAACAAAGTTTTGTTATTTGTTGTTCTACTAGCTTCTCAATCTCTATTCAATAATTTATATGACCTAATGTAACTCATGGTGTAAGACTAAAAAGTGACCATAATTAGATTTACACTGTAGTTTTGCTACGGTGCCCTGGATCGAAGGAAGAGCACTTATTAAAAGATGGAGTAATTACTCCTACTCCCACGATGAAATTAGTAAGCAAAAAGAAAACGGCTGATTGAATAAAATATACAATTGTAAATGTGAACGATATAAACCTACAATTTTGGAAAACTTGAACCAAGAATTAGACTGAAATGCATACGAAGCAGATTTCTACACGCATTTTTATCGAGATATACAAGTAATTAAAATAAGGAAAGAGACATTATTATATATTTAAGAGTCTAAAAATCAGAGTTTCTGTGTCGATTTATTAAGGTTTAACCTAGAGGTTCTAATTTCTGCAATCTATGTAGAATACAAAAAAAACTGTAAGTTTTTTTTTTGTATTCGCTTAAAATTGTAATTTGAAACAAAAGTTTAAATTTGAACAAAAATGAATATGTCCAGGCCGAGGTTGGAACTCATTAAGTTCGTTTTTAATTGCTGTGAGCCAAAAGAACACAATTAGCCAAGATCGCAATTTGGAATTTGAAATTTATTTTAATATATAAATCGTTCAGGTTTTTTGTCTATCTTTTCTTCTTTTGATTTTTTTATTAAAAAAAGGTTGTTTTATTGTTTTCATTTTAGATTCCTACAAATATAATTTTGTTTTTTGTAAAGTCGTCTTCCAAAATAATTAGAGACGAGTAAGTACAAATTATAAACTGAACTGTCGTTTTTGTAAAAATTGTAGTTTATAAAAAGTAATAAGGTTTTGTTCTTATTACTTTTTATAAAGAGAACAGAAACTGGACAGAAAGTAGTGCACATAAAATAGTCATGATGTGACTTAGTACAACTGGGAAAATTAATAAAAAAGGCAGAAACAAATTCATTTTTTAATTTAATAATAATTAATAATAGACATTTCTGATGCGAATGTAAACTGAAGGGTCGTATATAGTTAATTGAGGTATATTATTAACAGCTACCATTTCCGAAAAACATGTTGCGTCACCTGATTCGATAGTGACATATAAGTTTTCAGATATTTTATATTTTATTACAAATATATATAAATAAAAATGTAATAGTATTAAACTGTTAATAAATCAATTCCATTTTAAATTTACATTTTCTGCTGAAAAGAAAGACGGCTTCTTTCCCAAAATAATATTCCGAGTTAAATAAAGAATTTTCTGAAAGAAATTAACTCGAATTACATTTTAGTATTCTGAAGAACATGGTGCCACAAACCACAAGGAGAAATGACTATTTAGAATGAAATATCGATCTGTTAGATGCACTGCTGTAGCGATCTAATTTCGAGAATCCGACTAACTTGTCTTCATGTATTATATATATATATATATATATATATATAAACAAATAAGATAAGTTAAAACAATCGCTATTTTACAATAAAGATCAAAACGTTTTCTGTGCTTTTACACAGAAGATGTATATATATAAACAGAAATGGTACTTTACCTTTTCTAAAGAAATACATATTATTGTATATACATACATCGGTAAAATGCTCAGTATGGTATTTATATTTTGAAAAGTTGGAAAAGCATAGACATCAATGTTCCATTGTTAATGTAGTTTCTTGCTTTGTATTAACCAGTGGTCGCAATCGCTTTATAGTTTGGTGAGGAGCAAATTATTGTTACGTAATCCGGTTTAAACAAGATTAGTGTCTTTGTTTACATTTATATATTTTCGTTGGCGTCTTTTATCGGCTGTGCGACTATTTTTGCAACTATATTGTCTTAAGGTGTTCATAGTTTATTGATTAATTTATGTATTTTGTGAATGTATTTATTCATTTACTTTTTGTTAACTTTTTATTTATTTTTTGCGCATGTATTTATTTTCATATGGAATCTAGAAAATCTTTGACTATGCATATCATTTGCTTTTTTTTCATTGAGTACTTATACAAACAAAAAAGACTTTCCTTTCTACTTCCATGTGCCTAGCGTTAAACGGAATTGTAATCTACAAAGCTTCTTTACAAGAGCTTCCAGTCTGTGGAACACATTATCGTGGGACTGCTTTTCTGTAGATTACAACGTGGTCGATTTCATATCCAATGTACACAAATACTTGTTATAAACCTCCCTATAAGTAATCAAACTTAGTAATACAATGTATTGTTCCTAATTCTTTGGTTGACAATCTTTCCATCACATTAACACTTATTCTCGAGTGGCTCTTGGCCTTTATATGTGATGACCCAACAATGAAAAAGCATGTTTATTTGTCTCCATTTCTGACTGGACACATTTTAAAAACGTGTTTTTCTTTTGTTTTTTTTTGTGTGTTTTAAATACAAAGTATGTTCAAAAGTATTCACATTTAAGGCTGGATACTTTTGAACATATCTTTTTTTCAAAAGGTACCCAAATTGAATGAAACGTTTTTTGCATTTGAAAATAAATCGAAAGAGATTTTATATTCAATATTTATTTCTGTCTTTTGTTTGAATACTTTTTTAACACATTTATTTTTTTCAAGTTCTGTCAACTTAAATATGTTAGAAGATATAACTTGTCTTCTAATTCATATATTTAACCTATATGTAAGTAAAGTTTGTTTTAAGCCCCAGGTGGATAGTGTGAAATATTAAATGGCTTTCTGCCAGACTTGGCTGATCTGAATATCAGATCTTTTCGAGTAAATTGAAGGAAAACAGCTGATTTTAAGATGGGTAAAACGTCAGGAGACGATATTCTAAACTATCAAATCACAACGATGCTGTTTGCACGGCAACTGATAAGGCTGAACTACTTGCCCAGCATTTTGCCTTAAACTCCACCTTGGACTCAGCAAGCCACCCCCTCCCTAAATTCCCATTGCGGACTGAAGCCACACTTGAGAACCTGGTCATCACCCAATCTCAAGTCAGAGACATCATAAAAAACCTTGACACCTCCAAAGCCTGTGGGCCTGATCTTAAACCAGTAATAGTAATAAAGAAATGCTCTGCTGAGCTGGCCCCTGTCCTCTCCAAACTATACAACAAATCCCTTGCTGAATCTTGTTTCCCTGATAGTTGGAAAATTGCCTCTGTGGTACCAGTGTTCAAGAATTCTGGAGATAGAACTGATCCTCTAAACTACCACCCAATCAGTCTACTCCCGATCTTTGCTAAAATCTTTGAATCATTAATCAATCTCGCGATAGTCCGGCACCTAGTTAATGATAAACTTCTTTCTGATCATCAATACGGATTTAGACAAGCACGATCTACTGCAGATATCCTAATGGTCATCTCTGAACGCATATACCATACACTGAACAAGGCAGGTGAGGCTAGGGCGGTAGTTCTCGATATATCCAAAGCCTTTGACAAGGTCTGGCATGAAAGGCTTTTTCTAAAACTGCACTCATATGGTATTTCTGGACAAATATTAAATATAATTAGATCTTTCCTAACAAAAAGAACGATCCAGGTTGTTCTCGATGGCCGTTCATCTAAGCAACATGACATAAATGCAGGTGTACCCCAGGGATCCATCCTTGGACCTCTACTGTTCCTGATTTTCATAAATGACCTCCCTGATATCATTGAGACTGAGATAGGAATATTTTCTGACGACACCACACTCTACTCCTGTCACGTGGGCAAAACTGACACGCACATATCCGAGACAATGGTCGAATCTTTAGAAAATGACCTCCAGTCTGTAGTGGAATGGGGTAAAAAATGAATGGTAACTTTTAATGCTGCAAAGACAAAGCTACTTTCCGTCGATAACTACAAGAAACCTCTTCAACCACCGATTGTTATGGCAAATAATACCCTACCTGAGAGTCAATCATTTAAACTCCTTGGCCTAACTTTTACAGATAACATGAATTAGAATAAATACATTGAAGACATTGCCAGGGCTGCTGCAAAGAAGGTGGGCTCCCTCTACCGTGCCAGTAAACTTCTCACACCTGACATTATCCTATATCTCTACAAAGCCACTATCCGCCCATGCATGGAGTATTGTTGCCACATCTGGGCTGGGGCATCATCCAATAGTCTCTCTCTCTTAGACAAGGCCCCAAAAAAGAGTTGCCAATTTGATAGTTCCCTCACTGTCAACCAAGCTTCAGCCCCTGTACTATCGCTACAATGTTGCTTCCTTGTGCCTGTTTTACAAGTACTTCAATGGATTGTGCTTTAATGGACTTGCTGCTCTGGTACCCTCACGACGTAAATTCATTAGACCAACCCGACAATCTGCCAAATCCCATTCATTCACTGTGGAGGTCCCCAGATGCCGAAGAGTTTTCTACTCCAAAAGCTTCTTACCTCGTGCTGCTGGACTCTGAAACTCCCTCCCTGCTCCCTGACGGTACTGACATGCAGAAATTTAAAACTAATGTAAACAGACATCTGACTCTGCAGCTCCCAATTTAGGTTGACCCCCCCAAAAAAACAACTTTCCCCCTTTTTCTCAGTAGCCCCTTATGTCTACAGTGGCGGCCTGCCTTGTTTGGGGTGAACTATATTAAACAAAAAAATTCTAAGGTGAGTACTAAGACCAGACGACATTTCAAATTACACCAGGATTGAGTGTGCCTTGTTTATAAAAATAAAAAATTAGGGCACTTGAGCAGAATGTGAAAATCGAAAAAAACAAATCCAGTCTGCCCACCCTCTGACATTAATTTCCTCCTTGCCCTCTTTATAAAGCCTTAAACTAAATATATCCAGTCACAAAAGCGTTAAAGTTATTGTTGCAATGGAATAGCCTACACCCCTTTTTGCTTATATGGACTTACTATGTATAGAATGGGCACCGATTGACAAATGTCTTGCCTCAGACATAAGTAATATTTTACTAGTGTCTGTCTATCATTTATTGTGCTTTCTATTGCAGAGATTCCCAACCTGGGGTGCTCGCACCTTTGAGAGTGCGAGACGATAATCCAGGGTGTGCGAGAAAAATCTAGATAAAAATATGATATTGGCTATATGTTATTCTTTTATGTGTTTTATTTGTTTTCTTTTGCAATGTACTAACTTCTTGCTTTCATTTTATAGTTAAGTATTGTTATTAAATGGCCATTAAATTCATGGCTGAATAGATTTGATCAAACCATGTGTTTAACCACGTGTTCAGAGTGTCCTAAAGTTTAGGACCTAAACTAAACTGACCTTCGAGAAGAAATCTAAGTATTTCTGGAGAAATGTCACTGTGGTCTTCTTGAAGAGTTGCAATCGCCAGAATTCAAACAAATCTTAGCAAACTTGAGTGACATATTCAGTCGTATGAATGAGCTGAGTTTATCACTTCAAGGAAAAAATATATAAACATAATCAATTGCTATGAAAATCTAAATGCGTTCAAAGATAAGTTATCTCTATAGAACCGTCGAGTGAAAAGAGGAAATTTTTCTAATTTTTCATCACTTGAAGAAATAGTTTATAATAATGAATCGTTGAGTTTAAGTCCTAGTGTGTGTGAAGAAACCGTAGCGCATTTGGAAGTTCTGTCGATGTCATTTGATATATATTTTGACGTAGGGAAACTGGAAACGTCTGATGAATGAATTTTGAACCCATACTTTTTCGGTTTAGATAGAATGCCGGATGAGGAAGAACTGACAGAAGATCTTAGAGAACTGTGTTCGAATCGTGCTCTAAAGATGCAATTTGAGAGTAGCACTTTGGAAGAGTGTTTGTGCGAAACTGCTCCAGTTGTGTGCATTCCATTTGTGACAACATACTTATGCAAGTCATGATTTAGTACTATCTTGTCAATTAAGATAACACTTATAAATCGTTTGAAAGCAGAGGCAGACTTATGTGTTGCTATCAGTAACATTGTTCCACGTTGTAAAAAAACAAACTTGTAAGTAATAAACAGGAACAAAAAAGTCATTAAATTAAAAGTTACCTTTTGAAATTTAGAATTTCGATTTTATTATCTCGCACATATTTCAAGGAAATTATTTTTGTAACGTATGCTTTCTTTGTTGTCTACTCTGTATGTTTGATTATTTTAGCTATTATTTAGAAAAAGGTAAATTTTCTAAGTCTCAAAACTAGTCTTTGTACTATATTATACTATTTATTGCTACTCAGCTATTAGTGCTATTTCAAGTAAGACATGATTTTTTCAGGTTTATTCCAATATTAGTTTATGATTTGTTTCTTAACTACATATATACTTTTCATTGCAAATTATATTAAAGAATAAAGTTACGATTTTCTTTTAATAAAATATTAGTCAAATTCGCACAACTTATCCTTGAGCACAATATAAATTTTAGGGGTTACAAAGTTTGAGTGGAATTACTTAAGGGGTGCAGACCTACAAAAAAACCTTTCCTTCTACATTATATGAACGTGTTGGTTGTTCTTTCCATTCAATAACAACCCCAATCTATTGTACCCCTTATTCAATGCTACAACAGTTATATAAACAACTTTACTTGATAAACGTGCAAAAACAGCTAATAAAGAAACATGTATATTGTTTGTATGAAGCCCACGTTGTGTCTGTTCCTCTGTTACTAACAAGTAGAGTATATAAGTGGCAGCATGTGTGAGAGGGGGGGTATAAATGTCTCTGTGGTCATCATCGAGATTCTTAAATTTTAATTGATTCAGACGTCTGTTTCAAATCCGGTTGACACCCTTCTCGGATTCTTCTTTCTTTTTCTTTTTTTAAATTAGGGAATAAAATAAAAGAAGGAATAAATATGTATGGTGTGTGTAACAGTGTCCGTAGCGCACATGATGATGAACACGTCCATTGAATGAAACGCAAACACTAATTAAAAAGAAAGAAGGGAAGAAGAAGAAGAATCTGTCACCAATAATTACGGGCTTTCACTGATATAATCCAATCAGCAAACGCGACGTTCAGTGGCACAGATGGCTGCAAACGTTTCTCCAGGAAACATGAAGCAGGAGGAGGGAAACATTCTGCAATGCAAACACTTTTAATAGAGCTCTCCTCTTCCGAGAGGAGGAAAAAGTCAATAATTCAATGAATGGAGACAGCCATCTTGAATCTGCGCATATATCCATGGGGGCTGTAGAGTAGCTGATGCTCAACCCCAACACCAACCCTAACCCTTCTTTTGCTGGAACGGTGACCTAAACAGAAGAATAAATTTGTCTTATCACGCTTTGGCCCCAATTTACGACAATGATATTGATCTGAACTATATCATTTATGCCTGAAATCATTAATGTCATTAATTTTTGCAAATCATGTAACTTAATTCTCCATTTCCTTTTTCTTAAAAAAAAACTGCTGCAAATAAATTTTAAAAAGACAATGGGTGGGTATGCTAATATAAATATATATATATATATATATATATATATATATATATATATATATATATATAAATGAATTTTAATTTAAATTCTAAAATACCTATTACATTTTTTAGTAAATCTATAGGAGGGGACCCATATCGGCCCAAATGTTTCGGATTGAAGTTGCCGCCGAACATTCAATTAGTACAGACATTAAATGAAGCAACTTTTTCATTTTTTCCGTGATTTAAAGTTATGGTTAATTAACCACCCACCATGTTAAGAATAGATTTAATAATTTTCTTCAAATTATTAAGTAAATCAACTTTTTTTTTTTTCTTTTCTTAAGAAGTTTTTTCAACTTTATTTATTTCTTTGAGAGGCTAAAGATTTTTTAACACTAACACTAACCCCTAACTCTAACGTAACGTAACCTAACGACTGCATTTCTGTTTGCATTTGTTGCAATTGGGGTTTTTGTCATGGGTTGTTTTTAGTGTTGTCTGCCTTTTTAGATTTTTTTCACAGATATGAATATAAACTGCTTCGGCCATTCCCGGTTTGTGTCGTAAATCGCATTTGGAAAGATTCCGGCCTATATGGGTTCCCCTCCTATAGAAGCACCCACTTTTTAGTACAAACTTATAAAACTAAATACAAAATTACAAGATAGCACTTGATCAAAATGACAACAAACCCATCTCTCTTGCTTTCTACTACGAAATTATAAAAACAGGAGTCTGCTTATACCTCTATGTAAATACAATCAAAAATATATTTAGCTAGCAGAAAGATCCGGCGTTGCCCAGCACACCATTTTACCATTTTTATTCTTATTGTTTGACATTTTATAATATTTCATTGGAGTGGGGGGTGGGGGTCGAAAGATGTACTTGACATTGATTAGGTGAGAGGGGATGTAAGTAAAATGACATTAATTGAAAATAAATTTCGGTAAATGGATAGTATTTAATCCCTGAAGAGACGCTCAGCATTTCCCGGACATGAATGAGGACTCTGCGCATATCTGCTCCCAGCCCTGAACTGCTTGTTAAGATGTTTATTTTTATCTTATAATTTCAATAATTTTCAAGCTATGAATAAAATAAAATAATATGAAACTTGATTCCTTTATATGGATGTAAAGTGTGAAATCAGACCCCATGATATTGTTGTACCCGCTTTGATCAAAGCTAAATATACTTATTGAAGTACCTTGGATTATGTATTTTCAGAATATATATGGTTCTGGGGCTCTATCTCCAAAACCCTAAAGAGGAGTTCGAGGACAAACAAACAGACAGTAACTACAACTTTATTTTAGAGATAGAAGTTCAAATTATAAATACAATAAAATAAAATTGTTTGTCATGAACGTTGACCCCACGATATTATGGTTTCTTAATTTCACAAAATATATTTATGCAAACACCTTTGGGTAACGTAGTTTCAAAATATATATGGTTCTGCGAGTCTATCTCACAAACACTACGAGGAGTTTGTGAACAACAAAAAGGAACTAAAACTTTAACATATAGATTTTGTGTAGTGACTCAAAACTGGCATGTACCACTGAGTTTAGTACTAAAAAATGTAAGAAGTGTTTTTGTCATGATTTCCATCAAGTACTATTTTTAATAAGCTTTGAACAGATACTACAACATGACTTTTCTTTCCCTACAAGCATTTATCTATAAGAATAAGACTTTTATAGTCGCGGATTGCTCAAATAACTTGTTTCTCTCATCACTAAGTTCAGTGACAATGTGAGCATAGGTGTAGAATATAAAATATAGATTTAAATAAGTGATGCTATCGAAGGTGTTTGTAAATGCTTTAGAAAAATAGAAGAAAAAAACGGTGAGTGCCAAGAACAAGCCAGCAGTAGAAGGAATGAAGAGAAAACAGTTAAAAACAAAGTGAAAAAGTCAAGGATAGAACATTGAGAGTAAATGTTAACGTCATTGTTACTGCTGATTTAGTGTTATTAGACTGGGTTAACCGTAAGGAAATCCGGAGAAATATAAAAGATTATAAGTTACTAGGAGGGCTACCAACAATCGCCCGGGGTCTTAATTTTAATGAAGTATGTAGATTACAAAAAATAAAAGTAAAATGAAACAATCTGTGTAATATTGTAATTTGAAATGATTAAGTTCATTATAGGACTAAATCAGAGTAAAAATACTTATGCCCAGGTGAGGTTTGAATTCATAACCTCTAATTCTAAATATGGCATGTCAACCGATTGAGCTACCAAATCAATTCTCTCTTTCACAGTCGAATGTTGGCTAAAACCACAATAGGCAGTATTCTTTCTTTTCTGTCTTCTTTCTCTCTCTCTCTCTCTCTCTCTCTCTCTCTCTCTCTCTCTCTCAAGTTTCTCTTTCTTTACCTCTGTCAGCCAAAATCAACGTAATAAAAGAGTAAAAGAAAACAAAGAGGACAACTCGAGACTTTCTTTCCCATTTTTTTTGTACTTATTAATTTTTCCACTGGTGTCTACGTGTAGAGTAGGCGTACATCTGTAGAGTAGGTGTACATCTGTAGAGTAGGCGTACATCTGGAATAGGAAGTGACAACTCCTCCCTCTTCTTTAATTCATGACTAAAAAAATATTGATCAGGATTAAATATGAAAATAGATTGAAAACATTTTTTTAATTTTTAGATACACGGACCAATATTTTCTAAATCTGACTGACTGGATAGTTTCAAATATTAATTTTTGCTAACAAATCTATCAAACAAATAGGGATAAAATAGATTTTACTTTATATATAAGACTAGCAGGGCTACCCGGCGTTGCTCGGGGTCATAAAAATATAAAATAGAAAAAAAATCGCGTGTGTAACATCTTTATATTCAAACTTCTATTTCTTTCCCTCTCTCTATAGCCGTCTCTTTATCTTACTACTTTTCTCTTCCCTGGTCGCCCCATTTCACCGCTACTTTCTCATTTTGCCTTTTGCGAAAGCTTTTTCTTCCCCACCATTCCTCTTACGTTGCCCAGGGTAAAAGTATAACATATTTCTATAAAAAGTACCACCTCTGTCTGCGCCTTCTATAAAGGTACTTATCTCCGCCCCAGTGTGCATACTATATAGGTACTTATCTCCGTCCTGGTGTGAATACTATATACGTACCTATCGCCGCCCAGGTACAGATACTATATAAGTACCTATTGCCGCCCCGGTGTGCATACTACATAAGTACCTAGCACTGCCCCAGTGTGAATACTAAATATGTACATATCGCCGCCCCCGTGTGAATGCTAAATACGTACCTATCTCCCCCCCGGTGCGAATGCTAAATAGTACCTATCGCCGCCCCAGTGCGCATGCTAAATAGTACCTATCGCCGCCCTGGTGCGCATGCTATATACGTACCGATCGTCGCCTTGGAGCGCATGCTAAATGCATACCTATCACCGCCCCTGTTCACATGCTATATACGTACCTATTGCCACCCTATGCACTATTATATATGTACCTATTGCCACCCCGGTGCACATACTATATATATACCTATCGCTACGCCGGTGCACATACTATATTCATACCTATCGCCGCCCCGGTGCGCATACTATATACTTACTTATCTCTGCAAGGGTGCACATACTATATATGTACCTATCTCCAGCCCAGTTCGCATATCTAAGAATTCATATTAATGCACCCCTGTCGTGTCAAAGAAACAAAATTGTGTTTGTTCATGTTTTGTCACTATCATAAAAAAGAACTCATATTTATGAGCCCTGTTTAAGTTCAAGAAAAGTATAAAAAAAAAAATTTCCCGACCCCCCCCAAAAAAAAATTTTTACCCTTCAGCCCCACCCACCAAAAAAAATTTTACTCTCCGGCAACCTTGAGAAATATTTTAGGTTCAAAAATAAAAAAATTTTTTTCCCCATCCCCATAAAAATTTTCCCTGACACTCCCAAAATGTTTTACCCTCCACCTCCAACCGCCTCCCAAAATTTATTTCTCTCCCCAACCGAGAAATATTTTAATTTAAAAGAAAAAATAATAATTTGGCTCCAACCCCCAAAAAAATTTTCCCCGACCCCCCCCCAAATTTTTTTTCCCTCTCCACCCCCACCCCCCAAAAAATTTGTTTTACTCTCCCCCAACCCTAAGAAATATTTTAAGTTAAAAAAAACAAAAAAACAAAAAAAAACAATTTAGCCCCTCCACCCCCCCCCCCCCCCGAACAAATTTTGAATAACACCGGTCTTTCTCAGCTTATCCCGGCATTGTTTCCAGTCATCATGGACTTTTCCTTGGCACTTGACACAAGCAATGGCGATTCAGCAGAAGTGCACTTTAGGATTATGCAACTCTTTCTTCATAGAACCGTTACAGGTGGTATCCATTGTCTCTTGAAACTGAACGGGGTTTTAATTGTTATATATGTAGAAAAAGTATATAATTTTCATTTTAGCAAATAAGTACACTCCAAAAAATAAATAAGCCAATTAGTAATAACATTTTTTTAAAGTAACGTGACAGACAAAATATAAATATATAAAGATATACATTATCTATATCGATATTGTATTGACAGTAATGTTGATTGTCTGCCTTTTTTAAAACTGTTTTTAAAGTGTTTGTAATTATCTCAGTTTGGATAAAAAAAAATTTCGAGTTTCGTGGTTATATGAGCTGGAATAGAGGTTCAGAATATCGAAGCATTTTTAAAGAAACCAAACTCCAAATACTTCGAATCAATCAAAAACCTAAGTTAAGCTCACTCCCTAGTAATGGATTGTAAAAAGGATCGAAGTGTATTCTTATTTTGAGAATTTGCATAATTTTCTCAAATTTACCATTAAAATTAGAGGTAAAACATTAAACTGGGCATTTTGCACCCTTGAGGACCACTTTATAAGAAACAAAAGGGAAATATGACTTCGTTACTCCAATATGCATAGGTAAGTAATCATTCGTACAAGATTTCCTATTCTGATGTCTTATAATGTAAAAGTAGAATGACAGACAGAGCGTTCTTATATTAGTATAGATTATTTATTTGTTTATTTTTTTTTTAGAGTTTTTATTTGGGGGCATCTGGGGTTAAAATGTATGTGAAGTTGGACCACATTAAGTATTAGACAAATAGGGGTTTCAAGTATTCTCCTCACAAAGTATCTTTACAAGAATAATATTTAGAACTTGAACGGTTCTTCTCTTACCTTCTCCTACTCGTTGCTGCCAGATATTTGCGAGTTCTTTCTCTCACACAACTGGGCCACATTTGATTTCGACGAGGAAACAACTGAGACTCTCAGTATAGCTTTAATATATGCTCATATTTTTAAATTTAGATCTGAACTTTAATTTATTAAAGTTCATTGCAGAGAGAAGTGCTTTTCAGACGGATAGATGCTACCAAAAAAGCACAGTCTACTTGAAGTATGTTTCACGCGAAACGCTTTACAAGAGACTAATTGCTACTCCACATTGTTGTTAGGAACCTGAGTTATGCTAGCCTATAGGTAAATGATCTCTACTAAAACGACGTAATTCAACATTAAGTAACCCAAAAGGGGTGACGTGCCATAAAACAAAACAACTGACTAACCCAATTCTCAAGTGCAGAGCCATATTTGTTGGCTAGTGTCGGTGTACAGAATTACTTCTCTATATAATTCAGAAGTTATCACTCCAACGTTTTTTTAAGCAATGTGGATGCATAAAGCGCATGCACAATTCAACACAACAACATTCTTTTGCACCCAAACAACTTAAGGTTCTAGAATGTTTCATGATGATTTTTATAAAAATCAAAATGTATACATTAAAGGCAGATCGGCAAGATCTAGCATATCCGCGCTTCTGGAATTCTATGCTGTGTGACCAGACATTTTCCTGTACACTCAGCATGAAACAAGCTATGATATCAAATACAACCTGAAGCAAGCTACAGTCTCAAGCCTAACACAACCCAAACACTGACTTTATATCGAACAAACAACCAACTAAAAACCAAAAGCTAATATCGATCTCACATCGAATAAGCAACAGAATTTCAAACTAAAAGCCAATCTCTAAACTACTACAAATGCAAGCAAAACCAGCCTGCAACAATTGTCAGCAACAGATCTCTGAACGACTACTTAATTTTACTTTTTGACGTAGGAAAAAAAAAGTGATTTCTCTTTTCATGAACTTACATAAAAGCAAACCCTGACTAAAAATAACATTTTCTTCTGTCAGATTTATTAACCTTTCATGTATTTCCAGTACCAAAACAGAAGTCGCTTTCTAGCGCTAGAATTTGTAGTCTCGTTCAACCCATACATAGAACATTCAGAACAATACGTTTCCTCTTTCTGGTGCGACTTATAAAGCTATTGGACATGCCCAATCAACTCTCATTCTGAGCATGCTTAGCATATTAGGTTATTTTCTTTCTGATCGAGACACGCAATTCTCAAACACTGATAATAAATCAAAATGACTTAGTCATACATTTTCTCCATGTCACTGCTGGAAATAAATGCAATGTAAGTACATATTCACTGCATTCACGCATAGGTTTCTTTTCTAGCTTCACTATACGTGTTTCCTATTGCAATGAGAACCATTGCATTTTTTGTTAAGTTCTAATTTCTGAAATAATTTCTCTGAGTAATTACATGTTTCTTAAACTCCTTTTATGATCGTAACAAACGTCTATATTACTGACTCCAACTGTTTCTCCCCCATTATCCGTTTCTTCCGACACCTGTAGCGGAGAATGAATTACTGAGCATGTGGTCAGCTTATATGATAAAATGATAAAATAAGAATCTCAAATATTCATATTTTATACTCTAATAAATAACAGATTAATTTCTTGAAAAAGTCATGCAAACTAACTGAGCCAATATTGAACTCTTTTCTAACTTTTTTCACTCAGTTATATTTCAAAAAGTACAATTTCATTCTACAGAAATATTCATTTTTGCTTAATTGATTCCTTTTGAATTAGTTATTCTTTATTAATTTATATCTCTTGAAACACTGTCCATTTTACTTATTTTTATTAACTTTTAAGCTCCGATTGTTTGGCTATCGTTTTGTGCATGGAGGTCGTGTATCCATGTCCAATTAAGGTACTCAAGCAAACAAACACTTTCACTAGTGATACAGACCTGCGATGCTAGTATTTCATATCCGTTATTAATTAGCTACATCTACTCTCAGATCCAGTAATTAAACTCTGTACCCACAAGCGTACATGATGGTTGCCGTTGATAACGATTGAACACTCTAAATCTGTCAAATCGGGCACTAAATATAGATGGTCTCTTAGAGGCTTCTCAATTGTTTCCAGAGATACGAAGTCATTCAAGAAACAGGAAGTTGCTGTCACTTTCTGTCCATTCTGGATAACAGATTTTATCTATCTTTCATTACATATTTAGACAGTGTCGTATTTAATACTTTTTTATACTATTGGGTCACCAGTTATCAAGGCCAATCACCACTTGAGGATAAGAGTTGGTGAGATAGAAAGATTGTCAGCCAAAAGATGAAGAAGAATCAATAGTATGAGCTATGTTTGATTACTTATGGTGTTATTTATGACAAGTATTTATTGAGTTTGGATTTGAAGACGACCATGTTGTAATCTGTAGAGAAGCAGTTCCACAGTAATGTGTTCCACAGACGGTAAGCCTTTGAGAAGAAGCTCTGTCCATGGAAATTCTGCCTGACACTTGCCACATGGAGGAAGAAAGGAAAGTTGTAACACGATGATATCTTTTTGTGAATGTCTTACAAGGAGGAACCAGAGATTGGAGCTCAGTCGAGCAGCTTCTATAGAAATAACAATAGAGTAGTGAGATAGAGAGAGAGAGAGAGAGAGAGAGAGAGAGAGAGAGAGAGAGAGATTAGGAACGTCTCTTCTGTTGGGAAAGAGACTGTAGGGAAGAGTTCTATACTATCGTAAATCAACCGACCACGTGATACATGGTCTCATTTTTAGCACCTAAATGTGACTACTCTTGCATCAACCAAGTGTTGTGAAGCACTTCCACCCTTATCCTGTCACAACTAGAGGAAAAATTACATATTCTTAGTTTCCATATTTTTGGCGGTGAAAAAGCACACTTTTCGTTGTTGTTTTTTGTCTATCTCTTCTTCATAAAAAAACAGCATCATTATTGATAAAAATTGGTATTCTATTGAAATCAATAATTTTGCTTGAAATCACAGTCTTTTAATTCTTCCTGTTGAGCTTTGGTGGAGGTATGCGCACCACAGAGTGCCATTCTTGTTTGATATTTGCTTTCAAGCAATCATTTTTACAGATACTCTCAAAAGATTTATGACAACTAGCATCTAGAAAATTGATGAAATATATACCATAGGAAATCTGGCCTCTGAGTTTTTTTTTCATGATAATAAATGTCTCCTCTTGTGTAGACATTATTATAACATAGGGGGCGCTGCGGGAACTCACATAACTTATGGCTCATCATGGACCTCATTGCTTTTTTCGTTTCATTTTCTTTTTCTCAACATGTCTCCTTGAATAAATCTGAAGTGAACAGATAGTTACAAGGGGTTTTACTTGGACAAACAAGTTCACTGGAGAAATCAAATATAGCAATTGATCTTATCTTTTTCTTGTTGTCTTTTTTATTGGAAGGAGGGGGATATTTATTTTGATTTTGTTTTTTGTTCGTTTTTCGTCTCTCTCGAAATCTCATCTTTGACAGCAATAAAATGTTTGATAAACTTACAAAATGGACACTTTAAAACGAGGGGAGAGTGAAGGGGGAGGGGGGATAAAACAACTAAAAATAAAATAAAAAGCAATCGCAAAAAGATAGAGAAAATTAATAAATACAAAAGTAAATAAACGAATAATTGAAATGTTTTTATTCTATTTTTTATATTTTCTTTTTTTTAATAAGCATAGTTTCTAAAATCAAAATGACGTGGACAGTTATATGTACATTATATATATATATATATATATATATATATATATATATATATATATAATGTTTATATCAATGTAAATAAAATGCATGCATATATACATGTAAATAAATGTATATATATATATATATATGTATGCATATATTTGTATAATACTATATATATATGCATATATTTGTATAATACTATATATATATGCATATATTTGTATAATACTATATATATATGCATATATTTGTATACTACTATATATATATGCATATATTTGTATAATACTATATATATATAGATATGCATATATTTGTATCATACTATATATATATATATATGTATATATATATATATATATGCATATATTTGTATAATACTATATATATATATATATATGCATATATTTGTATAATACTATATATATATAGATATGCATATATTTGTATCATACTATATATATATATATATGTATATATATATATATGTATATATATATATATGTATAAAGAGAGAGAGGGAGAGAAAGAGATAGATAGAGAATGCATAAATACGTATACACTGATGAACACAAGGAGAGAAAATCTATCAGTCACCATGTGATAATCATTCTGTCTTCACACTCTTCGAATATATATTTATATACTCGCTTCCCTTACACATAAACTTATGACCGTTCGAACCTTACGACCGTCTGAGATTATCATTCCCTCCACTGATGAAAGCGGAAGCTTTACACGCTAGCATATGTAGGTAAAAATAATTTGATATTATTTACCTAAAATTAATATTGCTATAAGTCTCTTTAAGAGAATAAAGTTGAGCCCTGTTCGGGGAAGTTAAAAATAGACTGTCACGTAGCTATATGGCATATTGCGACAACATTCGTTGAATACTCTAGTCAGTATTTCTGTAAGTGTCTCCCTTCGCATTAATAGAACTTAAATTCTCTTTTCTTGACGTGATAATGCCTTGTGGCCATTTGGTTATTACACTTGCTAGGGTGATTCTGTAACCGGGTTCGAACCTTACGACCGTCTGAGTTTATCATTCCCTTCACTGATGAACTTGTGTGAAATGCCAAATCTTAATAAAATAGACAACCAAAAAGCCAGGACAGCAGATAGAATATCATGTAGCCGAAAAAAGACAGAGCGCTGTGCGACATTACGATCACCCACCCCCTACTTGTCGGGGTCTGGGGAAGCAAAACGAATAATCCTCCCACACACAGAAGCAAACGATTACTCCATTTACACAGTTACACATATTCACACACTAACAAAGGCCACGTATGCACAATGTTTCCTGAACTCATACACACACATTCACACTTTGACCAAAGCCACATAAGAAAATAACTACCCACTCACACAAGTACTTACATATTCATGTAAATGAAGATGAAGCTTCGAAAACTGTGACTGAACACAATCAGTTCATCTGCCAAATCGAAAGACATTTTCCTTTTCCTCGTTACATGCCACTTCGTACTTTCCCTCATGATGTAACTTCCTGTACACGTATCTCTACTCCTACTCTCAACTTCTAATGGAATTTTCCATTCTCTTACTAAATTTTAAACTTTAAATGTGGAAAATTTCTGATTATAACCTTATTTTTTACACACGCATCTAAATATTGCAGTGAATTACAACATTATGAATCAGGGTTCAAATCAAATCAAATTTATTGACAAAAAATAAGAAAATGCAACAAGCCATGTAAAAAGACAGTTAGAAGATGTGTACATCTATATATATCTGAATGTTTGTCCAAGGCGACTTTAAACGTAGATATGGTTGGTATCGTCATTATCTCCTCTTGTAGGCTATTGCATGGAGCAGAAACATGGACAGAGAATGCTGCCTTTCTTCTACTGAAACGAGAGCGTCTATGTACCCAGTTGTGATTGCGTCAGAAAATTTAACGGATTGCCACATTTACATATCTATAAGGCACACTGGTGTGAACAACATAATTCCCCTATTAGAGAATGCAAATCAAATGATGGATTATCAATCAGGAGTATACCCACCGTGTTCAGAATCCCATTGCTGAGCCTCAGTGATATGGAAGAATTTCTTAAGCCAGTCAAAGACAAACAGTAAAACGCCTGCATAGGATAACATTTCTCGTGTTTATGTGACATCAAGTGATGATCGTTTTAATGTGTAATGTCATCAATGGCCCAAATAAATAAATTATATAAGACATTATGAAACTGAACAGGTGAACATATATTGATTTTTCCCTTTTATTATATTAGTCAAAATTTAGATTTTCGTAACCTTAAATGTTTATAATGAACAATAAGACTTTCAGACTATGTGATTGCTACTTACATCATCATGTTTAAATTTTTCTTTTCTGTTAAAAAATAAATTGATTTCCTTTCGCAATAACCGCCTATATGCATATGATATACTGTTAGAATCCCGTTGACACAGTGGTTCCTGTTGAGGCTGGCCAGTGCTAAATAGGTGACGATTTGGAAAGACCAAGTTCTGTATGTAACAAAAATCTCTTTAATTCAAATGTATACATCAATCATGAACAGAAACGTGTACTGTTTCGGCATGAAATGACAAACGATGGTTGACATGCCGTAAAACCCCAAGACAACAACAATGCATGGGTTTCCTCATACCAGTATGTCTTTGGTTGAATTACAGTTATGTTCACCTTACATTATGACAGTGCTTACTAAGATAGCAGAGGGAGTTAGAGAGATAGGGATTAGAGAGATAGGGATGAGAGAGATAGGGATGAGAGAGAGAGAGAGAGCTACTATGATCACACGATTAGACCTCAGAAAGTGAAATTTAATGTGAACGATTCCCCAAATATGACGGTTCTCAATTTCATCTTAAACCACTTCAATTTGAGAGCTTTGTTGTCATTACTCCATGTACTAGTTAGATGACGTTGAGCCTGGCCAGTACTAAATGGGTGACCATTTGAGAAAACCATGTGCTGTATGTAACCAAACTATCTTCAAATTCAAAATAATCATGTGGGGCAATCAATTGGACACAAGCGCAAATCACCAGTTTCTTTCTTTCAACCAATCAGATCACAAGAGATATTTAGTCCCGAAAATGTTCATATACTATAAAAATCCAAACACACAGCTTTTTTCTATTTTTCTTTTTTTCTTCCGGAGACAGCAGATGTGCACACGACATAATGCAGCCTAGCCTCTTTAGGGCGAAGGGCCACTAGGCAAGCAGCACTCACATAGTGAGAATCTTTCACCAGCATATACACACTGTTAACCGAACACTCTCACACACAAGTTAGTACCTACACTTTCTCATTAACAAGACAGGCACGCTAATATACACACATACATCACCATGTCCAGCCCATTTACACACATGTAAACGCAGGTGGCACTAATCGAAACAAACATCTGTACTCAATTTCTCTTTACAAGAATGTTCTGTGACCCTTTGAACTCTTAGTCTTCTAGGAACTCTGTATCTTTCTTTGTCTGAATTTGTCAATAAAAATTAATTATTTCGTATGTATAAACTTTGTCATTCTTTCATCTGATAATCTTCTATACCCTTCAAGAGTTGATTTTCTATTAACTTTTAAAATAAATAAATAAATAAATAAGAACTGTGTTAACACAATTCGAAAGTATACATTTGCATAAAAATATTCTTCCCATTGTATATATATTTATTTTTAATGCAAATATAATTTTATTCAATAATTTTTCAATATCACAACATTCCTGAACGAATTCATATTTACTTTTTTCTGTAGCTTATCAAGAAATTAACATAAATATGTGGAATAGTGTGACTTCCTAGAATCTCCAAAATGCTTCTTATTTGGAAAGAACGAAGAATATTCCAAATTCAAAAAAATTCCAAACAAAATAAGAATTTCTGAAAAGACATATTCAAAGAATTATTTGTCATTCAAAACCTTATTCTTTAAAAAGAATCAGTATAAAAACTTGAACATATGAAATGTGCAAATTTTAATAAATTTATTTATTTGAATCGATTTTATTAAATGTGCCCCTTTCTTTTTATATACACTACCGGATCTACCCAATACTCTCTGGGTCCTCATGGTCTCACTCCATATCTATAATATATGGACCCCACTATGAGTAAGTTTTTTTCATTGTTATGTGTCAGGCAGGTTGTGAGCAAGCAAGCTTGATTAAATGTACTCATACAAAAGTCACAAAACATTTTTATCTTTAAAAAAATACTTTATTATGATTGAATTAACCTGGTGAGTACATTCCCTAACTAAAATTTAAGATAGGCTAAGAACATCAAATTCTATACACTTTTCTGTTAAGTTCTAGCTAGCTACTGTCTTTCTACCTCAGAAACATACAAAACGCACTCCTTGTCACATGACCAATCCAACGAGGTTTGTTAAGCGTCCCACTTTACCTTAAAAGGTCATATATTAAAAACGATCTTTCGATAATACTATCTCAACTCTGATTACTAAAATTTTGCATGTGCAACCCTTACTCTTTACTACATTGTACGAGATGACACCTTGAAGTATTTTGAAACAAAATCTAATACTGTTAGTCGCTGTTTAACACCAATCATCGTGTCATATTACTTACATATCACAAGCATCTTAAGATCTTACTTATTTGCAACCAGGATACTGTGTTTTCACAAACATTCATCCGATGGTTTTGCTTATAAGAACCTTTGTTCGATTTAATATAGGTATTTCATCATATTTGCATGAATAAAATTGTGAGACAACTTCACGTCTTTGTGTGTCTTACGTCAATATGACTTTAATTATTACACAATTGCCGTCTGAATATCAGTCTGAATATCAGCCTCTTAACAAAAACATTTGGATTCCTAAACAATTTGAGTATTATTCTTTTTCAAATATTAATTTCCAATATAAGCTGTTTTTATTTTTTACGTGTTTTTGGACGGCGTCCACCCCGACTCTACGCTCTCATCTCAACATAAGACTCTTTACATTTTGGTCTTTATTTTGTTCTATTTTATGTAAAATTTTCAAAGTTAAATGTTGCCAATAATATTTACAATTACATTGTCGTTTTTTCTCTATCCTCTGATGAAAAGAGTTTATCTTTGAAAATCCATGGATTAAGGATACGAAGCTCCTTGCTCTGAACTTTTGATGTTCTAATAAATATTGTATCTTTACAATTTTTTATTCCCATCTTTCATCTCTAGAATTTAATTATTACACATAGAATTATTTATATTAGTTACTATTTATCTAATATTAATGAAATTTAAAAACATCCTATTTATAAACATAATTTAATTACAAAATTTTATCAACTAGAATGCATTTTAGTTTCTTAAATTCTCCCCTTCCTTTTGCTCACACAGCAGACTTGAGCCAATTTCCCTCTCCCTGTATTGTCATGTAAATCTTTACTCACTCTCTCTACAAGCCTGCCTGCTGATATAGTAAACAACTTCGTTTTCATTTTGCTTGCTCAAGCTATTTTTTTCAATTGTATTTATAGCTTTGTAACACATCGTTGTAATTAATAGTATGATGTCCAAACGATACCGTAATAAATATATTTAACTTTCAAAATCCTATTTAAAAGTAAAAAAATTGTCAAAAGAAATGAGATAGTTAAAAAAAATTAAATATTTATGGGATTTTAAGACGTCTAATTGATTTAATTGCCAAACGGATTTCTTTTAAATAAAATTCTTCACTGAATTCAAAAATGTAAATATTTTCTTACAAGTAATTAATTAATAGAAAAGGAGTAATGAACGAAGCAAAAATGAAAGTAAAAAAACTCCCGGGCAACACCGGGTAGGGACAGCTAGTATATGTATATATATATATTTTACCCCCCTTCACTTTCCGTTCTTTCTCTCTTATTTATTACTTTCTCCTATTCATTCGCTTCCTACTACTACTTCTATCACTTGTCCTCTATTTACTTCATTCGCCTTTTGTGACAGCATCAAGTGTGCACGGATACAAAGAAGTTAACAAGCAAGAAAGAAAGCAAGATAAAAAGATTTACAGAGTTTTATAGATTTTCGTTAGTTTGTTATTTCTGAAATAGCATTTTAGATGCGTCGATAAATCTCTATAGAGTGAAGTTAACAGATCATATTAGCATAAATAAACAATCGATCCATAAAGATGAAACTCACACTCATATCCTCTGTAATTAAATGGAAAGTGTCAAAACGGTATGAACACAAAAAAAAATCAACATTGTTTGGAAGGTATGGTGGAAGGGTGCTGAAAAAGGGGTACACCATCAAGAAGATGGTGTGATGTTACATTATAGATCATATTTTGCAATATGATTAATGACGATGATAATGGAAGTCGCTCCAGACAAGGCATGAAGCCACTTTATATAAGGAGCTAAAAAGAACGAACGATAATTAATGCAAAGACAGAATATGCTTGTTAACCTAAGTCTTAAAAAGACCAAAACTTTAGGTAGGAGGAAAACTGTCAGCAGGAAGAGAGTTTCACAAGCCTGCAGTTCTTGGAAATAAACTACTGGAATAGGAAGATCTATTCTAACAAGGTAGCTGAATAGCGAATTGATGAAAACCACAAGAGCATCGAGTCAAACGAGCTAGAACAAAGAAAGCCGGGAATAAATTAGACAATTCTGAAGAACACAGGCCATAATAGTATTTATAGAAGAGACTGAGACTATCAACATCACATCTGTGAGAGAGAGGATGCAGAGAAGGGGAAAGGGTGAGGCTACCCAAATTACATATATGTTTCGGAACCTTATCAAGAACCTTCAAATCTATAGGCACATCTATTTTAAGGGCAGATGAAGCGCTCTTTAGCCTTGGTAGACAATCATCTATAGATGGTGTTTCTATAAAAGCACTGGTCACCATCTACCCACAGGGTTGGCATCAGAAAGGGCATCTTGCCTATAAATATCTTGCCTCAACCTGTAAATGGGATAGAGATTCAACAGTCCAAATATGACAACAGTACTCTATACAACGTCTGATGATGATGATGATGGTGATGATGATGATGATGATGATGATGATGATGATGATGATGCTTTACTTCTCTATAATACCATCTTTATCACTAAAGATATGCAATGAATGGATTCATAGAAGAAAAGGCAGCATCAAAAAAAGAATGACAAACTCCATTCATACAAAAATAATTTATTTTTATTGACAACTTGTTAAGACAGCAAAAGATAAAGAGTTCGTATGGAAAGAGAATTCAGAGTGTCCTAAGAACGTTCTATGTGAAGAAAGAGGTGTTTTGTGTGCACAGAGAATTTAGGTAGACATGTTAATTTCAATTACTTGCCCTATTCGTAAGGACTTCTCACGTAGTCAGGACTGAAAGAAAAATACCGGAAAAGAGAGGAAAAACGGTGTGTTTGGGTTTTTATAGTACGCTCAAATATTCTGGAGTAAATATGCTTGCTTCTGTGGTTGGTTGAAAGAAAATGCTGATTGGAGATTTTTTCCAATCGAGAGTCGATACTTAAAAACAACTGCTTCCCATAGATCCATCAGTTTTTAAATGTGCCGCAGCATCTCTAGAACAAACTTTGTTGTCGGTCTGTCACACTTAATTATAAATAACATTGCGTCAGTCTGTCACGCTTACGTTTAGAAATAGCATTTTTACATTTCGTCTATGCATCTATCTTAGGATCGGTCATATTTCCTTGGAATCATCTGTTTTCACAGATCAGATTAGCATAAATAAGCAATCGTTTAATGAAGACGAAACTCACTAAATTTACTAAACGGTTGCTTATTTATATTAATATGATCTGTGAACTTCATTCTATTAAAATGTATAGACACATCTATTTTAATGGCAGGTGAGCCGCTCTTTAGCCTTGGTAGGCAATGGTGTCTCGATAAAAGCACTAGTCCCCATCATCATGCTGGGTTGGCGTCTTGAAGAGCATCCGGCCCAAAAAATCTCACCACAACTAAGGAAATGCTTTCCAAAGGAAATCTCTCGCATTTCAGGTTATGTAGTTTAAATAAAGACTTGGCCAGAGATAGATTAGTTTGGAAGTCAATTTCTAAAAACCGTTTAACATATGCCAGCATGTAAAACGGATGTTACACTGAATATCATGACATAATGATAAAAATGATATTTGAAAAATAAGCATAACACACTAATGGTGTCTATTTACTTCTTTCATGTCTCTGTACATACGCGTAGTCTGGGAGGAGGTGCATGAATAGTAAAATAGAAGAGTTTAAAAAGTGTGTGTAACCCCCCCCCCTCTCTCTCTCTCTCTCAACTGGTTTAATATATAATAGAAACGTGCAAATTGAATGAACGTATCTTTTTTGTCTCTTCCTAACGCAACTCACACCATTCGTACGGCATGATAATTCGCTTAAAACCAATTACGTGAAGCCGATAGTAAGTTTCTGTTCAGATGTCGTGAAATGTATTTTAGCGGGGAAACGTTTTCATAATTGGACAATTTGAAAAGATATAAATTGATAATCAGTTGGCAGAAGAAAAACGTTGATCAAAACAAGAAATTGCAAGTAAAGATATTTTCAGTTCATTATCTAAGTCTTTAATTGAATGACAACTTCAACATTATAATTAATGCCATCTGTGGAGAGGAACCTCTATCTTGAGAAATAATTATTAAGGCAGGCATAAAGATAATATATATGTATATGTTTTTAATATCAGAAACTTTTTTCCAACTATGTCATGCGTTAAGCTGCTTTTTTATTGATGTTATTATTTGCACGGGTAATATTACTAAACAACCGATTTATTTAGTTCACGGGACTGATTATAAACAACTATTATAACAAACACAATGTAAACATTGGGATTCCATTTTCCAATGTTAACCGAGTGATTGTCCAATTCATCAGCGAGGGAAATAATCAATGTTATCTTACCTAGGTCCATCAGGACGATCTGAAAGCAGTTTTCATTATTAATGATAATAAGGATGTATATTTACTTCTCTCATGTCTGTATATACACGAGTAGAACAGGGAGGGCATGAATAATAAAATAGATGTAGTAAAAAAAGGGTGTGTAACCTCTCTCTCTCTCAACTGGTTCAATATAATAGAAAAAAGATAAAAGATAGCTGATTGACTGGTTGACCTAGTTTCAGTGTTGTTTTTGAAACAACTATCAATAAGAATTACATTCCCCCCTCCCTCCAATGCACTAATTTAGTCCCTAATGGAAATTACAGTATTTTTTAATGTTTTATCCTAATCAGGTTGGAGTAACACAGAATCCAATAATAAGTTTATCTTGTGTAGTTTCTGAATTTTAGTCGGATGGGTGCACAATTACAACCTTTCTTTATATAATATACGTCCTAGGACGGGTAAAATTAATTCCTCAAACAAAACAGTTTTGCACCTATTTTATGTTCTCTTACGAAGATTAAAATCAAGATATAATGATACTAAACCTTATGTCTATAATACTTATTCCAAAGTAACATTATTTTTACTCTATAAAATGTCTCAAATTTAAGGTTTAAGCTTAAGATACTTACGAAGAAATTGAAATTCAGAGGATCTTGCTGCATTGGTGTCTAATGACTATGGATTAAATTCCATGCAAATCTAATATATTTGAATTTTACAAATGGGAGGTTGTGCTCATATGATGCCCCCTAAAACCCCTTTAAAAATACTCAAAGAAACTGAAATTTGATGAATATTTAGTAATTGATGTCTTATATCTATAGTTAAAATTTCACAAGAATTAAAGATATTTGAATTTTCTCAAAAGGCTTCCACCCTCTTTTTACCCCCTTTACATAAAAGTAAATTAAACTAAATATAGTGTAGATTATGACCTTTTATGCCGAGTAGCAGTGTTCCAAAATTCATAATGATCGGTTAATTAGTTTAGGAATGAATCCTGTACATACACATGTATAAACATATACACATACCTAACTTTATATAAATGGAGAGATAATAAGGTTATTTTCTAGGATAGTGGACCGTCTCAAGATTGGTGTTATCGTTGATTTAGCAGCAAAAATGAACCATTATACTCCTGCACGATCTGCCAAGCTCCAGACGCTGTCGCATTGTCACTGGGTTGCATCCCCATGCTTGTTTTATAATTACTTCTATGGAATGTGCTACGATGAACTTACTGCACTTGTATCCCCTAAACGAAAATACCTTCGACCCACCAGATTAATGGCTAAATCCCACCCCTTCACTGTAGAAGTTCCTAGGTGTCCGAAGATTTTCTACTCGGATAGCTTCTTTCCTCAGGCCGCTTACCTTTGGAATTCCCTTCCTGTTCCCCGTTTCCCCAACAGTAGCAATATGCAGAAATTTAAACTTAATGTGAACAAACACCATACTACCCAATTTCACACCCAGATTGGCCCATAAATCTGGCCCCTATCATAGTAATCCCTTGCACTTCAGTTGGATGGCAATATGCCTTGCTTCAGGTGAATAAAAGTTTCAAAAATATACTCGATTTTCGTCTATAAACTTTAATTCTAGTAATAAATTACTTAATGTCCGTCAATTGAAAAGATTCAAAATCAGTTTTGATCATTGAAGTCTACGATCTAAACACCGTGTTGGACATTTTCAGTCAAGGTATATAAAGACCCTCTTCTCATAAATTCTAGATCTTTGAGATTTAAAATTTGATATTCATTTAGTATAGTCAGCAAAGCAGAAGTTGGGGAAAAAACAAAATATACAACAAATAATTATTACCAAACCCAATAAAATTTACTTTTCTACCAACCTGAATAGTTTTAAACTTATGAAAGTGTGGGTATCTCTTACAATAGCCCTCAAACGAAAACGCTGAAAAACAAATATACAACAAATAAAAGTTACCGTAGCCGATAAAACTGGATTTCCAACATACCTGTGACATTTATTAATGATTATAATCTGTTAAAAGTGCTGTTTTTTATAAATCGATATTTTTATCGCACAGAGACTGGAAGAATAAAATGGCGGCCATTTCGCAGCCTCGTTTTCGTTGAATTCTTTCGGGGTTGTTTTTTTACTGGGGCTCATATTCAAAGCGCAATTTTTCATTTTTCAGCCAAGCAAAAGAACAAAACAAAACTACATTTTAAGCAAAAGGAATAAAATCATTTTCTTTTTATTTACATGTCATTGTGCTTTTATTTACATATTATTTTCATTCAACCCTAAAACCCTAACCCGACTTCACAATCTAGTGGGGATGGATGATCTCTTTGCTCTCCCTAACCCTAAACTCCAGCCCTAACCCTAACTACAGCCCTAACCCTACCTCCAGCCCTGATCGTTAAAATGTTCGTTTCATAAAATTAAATTTCAAAAATGCAAACCAAAAAAAACAAAAAAAAACGCCGCTTTGATTATGAGTCCCGGTAAAAAAAACACACACACACTTGACAACGAGAACCCGAAACGAGGCTGGCAAAACAAGACTGTCGACGCCATGTTTTTGCAGTAAAAATCCGTGCCCAGAATTATTTTTTTTCATGTCTAATAAAAAACCATTTATTCTACGTAAAAATACAAACAAATCTCCAGTCTCGACATACGTCGCATTTATTTGTTGCATATTCATTTTTTTGACCACGTTCTACTTCTTTTTTTGAACCCGACTCGCGAGTTTGAGAGCTATTGTAAAAGATACCCGAAAGTGTTTTATAGTTGTTGTTTTTTGTTAATTTCAATATAAGATTTCGTCGACATCTCGTCTTTCAAAGACAGTAACAAATCCAAAATAGCCGACCATGTGTTTCTTGAAAACATTCAAAAGATGATACCTTACCACTAACTCGAAGTACGACTGGCAACCGCCCGAACGTAGAAATAGTGGTAAAGTAGGCCTTTCTTTCACTATATTTTAAGCTTGAAATTAGCGACCATGTCAAAACAAAATCGACCGCCATTTTTGCTTTACACATGTTTGGCTAATAAAAGTGACGATAACAAATCCAGAGATAATAAATTGTACAATCAATTTCCACACTTTAAATATATACAGGTCGGTAGAAAATTAAATTCTTTTGCAGTGGGTAAAAGTTATTTGTTGTATATTTTGTTTGTTTTCGATTTTTGTTCTGTTAACCATACTATATGAATGTCAAAAAATTATTTTGATTTTTAAAGATTTAGCAGTTTAAAAGCTAAAAAAAAAGAAATAGAAACCTTTAGTTGTGTATGTTTTCAGCGTCCCATATTCTCTTCTCAAAAAACGTCATTCTATACGATTATTCGATTTTTATTATTATTTTTTTAATTCATTGCAGTTTAAGACGTAACAAATTAAAAAATATTCATAAAGAGTTAATTTATTATCAATTTTATATATATACAAGCTGGAGAAATAGAAAAGAATGAATTAAAATTTGTCGACATCCGACCTAACGTAAATAGGTCACATCGGAATGATATTCACAATAGTTAAAGTACGACATATTACATTGATTTCTTTTCAAATGACTAGATAATAACGTCGATTTAAAAAAAAGTCCGGCCCATAGTCCTCTCTTCCCCCTCACTCATAAGCAGAAGTTTAACAAAGTAAAAAAATAAAAACGACTGGGATCGAACCATAAACCTGTCGGTTTTGGATCTACACTGCTAACGTTTCAGTCACAAAAACGAGTATAAAATCTACAAAATATTAGATCATTTAAACGAAGCTGGCATGCGTGTTATCGTACGATCCACCGTAAGGCGACCGAATGTAGGGTCCACCAGTAACACGTTTTGCGTCATTTCTATACCAAGAAATCGATGGGTTTTTTTCAGATTTTTGTATATTATGCGAGTGAAATGTGTAGGAATCAGAAAATGTACACTTTATGTGTTCAGTCGAGTATCTTGGCGGATAGTGACTTAATTCGGAAGTCGAGTCGTTGATAAAATTGTAGACGCCATGTTGAAAGATGAAGTGATGTTCGTTAATTGCATTCTCTAAAAACCGGAATGACTATAAATGTATACGTAATAGGTAGAAATAACGTAATCCGATATTCTCGAAATGAGCGCCCATTAAATGTGTGCATAATGTTTTGTATTATGTAGTAAATTAATAGCAAACAAATAGGAAATAAAAAGGGACAATTCTTTTGAAAAGTAGACGTTTATTAATTGTCGATGGAGGGAGTGTCAGTACTAAAGTGTTAGGGGGGAAGTTTTTGCTACCACCTATATGGAGTATGTTTTGAGGAGAGTTGAAGATGGTGGGCCAAAAGTAATATTTAGTGTTAACTGGAGAAAAATAATAACAAATTTATTAAAACACGCTCGAGTGAATAAGCGTAATATAGTGATGAGTTTAGTAGCCTGTGGTGCATGTGGTTATTTTCCTATTCTTCAAAAAGGTACAAGGGAAAAATCGTCTGAACTTATATATATATATATATATATATATATATATATATATATATATATGGGATATACAACAAATAACTTTTACCAATCCTTAGAAAATTTACCTTTATACATACCTGTATAATCTTCAAATGTGGATATTGACTTAGCCAAACACGAGTATATTCCAACATGGCCTTTGAGTTTTGGAAAGGTGGTCGCTAATATCAAGCTTAAAAGATAGTAAAAAAAAGGTGAGTGAAACCGTAAGCCGGAGAGGGTTGCCAGTCGGATTAGAATAAGCGCTTTTAATTTTTTTTTTCTTCTTCTTCTTCTTCTTCTTCTTCTTCTTTTAAGCCTAAAATCATCGAGCACCTCTCCAAAAAGTTGGTGACCATGTTGAAATATACTCGTGTTTGGCTAAGTAAAAATGAAGATAACAAATTCATTGATAATAAATCTTACAATCAGTATTCACATTTGAAAATAATACACATAGGTAGAAAAGTAAATTTTCCTGCGTTTGGTAAAAGTTATTTGTTGTATATTTATCTTTCCCCCTTTTTGCGCTGTTAACTATACTATACTTTCGCCATTTTTTCAAATATATTTTTCAGGTGTAAAATTTTAATCTATTTAAGGATACTTTTTCTCTCCATTAAGGTTTTTCTTCTAATATTAAAGTTACGAAAGCAAGTTTTTTTTTAAATTGATATTAAATCTTTATGGTAAAACTGTCGTTTCTCAACAAAAATTGCGGACAATAAATCGTCTGTAGTTTTCTGACCTCACAAATGATTAAGTAAACCCAAATAAATTGTTTTGGACTAATTTAAAATTTACCTTAAATTATTTTTAAGGAAATACAGTTGGGAAGTTAGTCCCAAACAATTTATTTGGGTTTACTTACTCATTTGTGAGGTCGGAAAAAAATGAGAAAACTGCAAACCATTTATTGTCCGCCATTTTGATTGTGAAACGACCATTTTACCATCTTTATGAATGTTTGCTACATCTTAAATTAGACTGTAATTTTAAAACTATAATTTGAAGAATCGTATATAAAATTAGCAGATCTTTTAAAAGAGAATTTGGGACGCCGAAAACGTAAAGAAACAGTGTTTTGAAGTGATCGGATATTCAAGAAACGTTAACATAAAATAAAAATAGGAACACGAATCAAACTTAATCGTGTTTTCTTGAATTACTTTAAAACATAATCTGATTTGTACATTGTTTGTTTTTTTCTTCAAAAACTTACCGGGCGAGGCAAATCATCCCACAAAACGTGGACGCCATTTTTTTTCAGTGAGTGAATAATTAAGGGAAATAACTTTTCACGCTGGGAGTATTGTAGTATCTGTTCTGTTGACATGATACCACCCTCCTAGGCATCCTCCATTTTTAAGAGGGGGTGTCATGTATTATATTTTCTGGTTTCATGAGACCATCCTCCCAGACGGTAGTGTAGTATAATTCGTTCTTCATGATACCATCCCCCCAGGCTAACAGAAATATGCGACCAGAAAGAGCATATAGTACTTGTTGTTGTTGTTGTTGTTGTTAATAATAATAATGATGATGATAATAATAATAATAATAATAATAATAATAATAATAATAATAATAATAATAATAATAATAATATGCAGTTTATGAATTTTCGAATGAAATCAAAGTAGAATAAATAGCTGTAGTTGTTGTGACCCAACGGGTCACGAGTACGTATAGTATACATATCCACAGAGAGACTAGTTCGTTGTATCACAACTCTTCAGTGTGACGAGACATGCGAGTGCTTCAGGCTGATATTGAAATCAGGTAAAGTTATATGTAAACGATGAGATGGAAAATAAAAAATAATATACCAAAATAATCCAATTAAATTAACTTATTTTAATATTTCGTCTTTATTATTAAACTAGCTTAATGCACCCGGCGTTGCCAGGAAGCCTTTTAACTTTCATTTTTGTTTCGCTTATTGACCCCCCCCCCCCCGTAACCAACCACTTTTGTCTTTTCTTTTAATTAATTTCTTGTCAAAAAATATTTACATTTTTGGAAAGAGAAATTCAATGAAGGAATTAAAAAATCGATTTTGCAATTAAAATCGATCGGACATCTTACGAAATACTGAAATTTAAATCCCATAAATATTTTTGAGTTTATTTTTATTTAGACATGGTACGAAATAATGTATTTTTTTAAAACAGCTGTTGTGTGCCGATTCTTTTTCCTTCTTTTTTAAACCGGAATGTAGAGAAATTTAATTATAATTTATGATATCGTTTTGCCATTGCATTCATCAAATAAAACTGTTTAAAATTATTAAAACTTTAAAAAATGTGAATTTAAAAAGTGACGTTTGAAACGGAAGTGCCACAGACAGACGATATGTTGGCTGATAATGTTATTATTTAGAGGACTGGAAATGTGCATAATAATGTTTTTTTTTCTTTTAAAGATTTACAATTGAAAGCATAGACATGTAAGATAAAAATGTATGGGGAGATTTTGTTTATATTAATGAGTCATCAATTACCAAGGCCAAAGGCCACTCGAGGATAAGGGTTGATAAAATTGTAAATTTGATGATGAACTATACAATGAAAAGATTGAAAACGATGAAACTAATGGACACAATTTGATTACTTAAGAGGACAGCTCGACTTATATTTCTTGACATAGGACTTGAAGACGATCATGTTGTAGCCTGCAGGAAGTAGTCCTGTGATAATGTGTTCAACAGATGGGAAGTTCTTAGAAAGAAATTCTGTTAATGGGAATTCCGTTTGGTTTCAGGTACACAGGGGAAGAAATTAAAGTTATTTGCAGTGGTAGTATAGTAGTAGAAGTTCTTGCTGTGAATGTTTTACAGGGTGAAACCAAAGATTGGAGATCAGTTGAGCAACTTCCATGCAGATAATGATAGCGTCGAGAAAGGCATCATAATAAATGAAGGGGGAAAACAAATAGGAGAGGGGTATGGAAAAAATAAATTAGTTGTGTGTTGAGTAACCTGCTTTAATGATTCTAACTTTCTTGGCCTTTTGACTAAGATCAAAGTGTAGTATTTGTTTTGATACTACACTTTATCTTTTCTGTCCTCGGTCTATGAAGGAGAAATCCTTCTAGACTGAGCCAATTTTAATTTTTGCCCCAATCCAGAGTGCTCTTTTTACGGACCTGGTTTTCTCCTCTCATTAAAACCTGGCCTTGTGTCTAACTCTGCCCTCATAGGAAGGCAAGTAAATAGGGACTCTGACAGAATTTGAAGACCGCATGCTGAAGCTCACAGTCCACATGAGTAACGATTCCACCATTTTGCCACCGATAAATGTGTTGTTCAAATTACTAAAAAACATTGATTTACATTTTACTCCTAAATAAAATCCTACATATTCTTTTGTAACCTTACACGAATAGGATCCTTTTTAAGGGCCACTTTGTTTTTCAGTCCCCTAACACAAATAAACCCTGAATCTCAATTTGACATCCACTTTCTACAACTTCGTGAATGACATATAAGCTAAGTAGGTATATTTGATGTACTCCAAACATCTTATGATGATGGGGAATGTTTAAAAATAATCCTTTTTAAGATGTGTTCTTGAAAAAAGAATTATATATATATATATATATATATATATATATATATATTCAAGGATATTATAAAATATTTTTTATAAATACATTTTCAAGGGTATTATGAAAAATTCCTAATACGATAATTTATGCTCAATATTGTGAATAGAGCATGGTTATGGGTAAATGAGAGTGAAAATAACTAAATATGTTGTTACACACTTAAACATACCATAAACATCAATTTTTCAAAAACGGTCGTTCAGATATGAATTCAGAAACCAAATAGAGCTTTACAACAATAATAAATAATAATAAATTGGGATTATCTGAACAGATAAACTAAATTTATTATTATTTATTATTGATATATATACAGGGTGGGCCAAAATAAGGGTCCTATCTTTAAATTTGAATAACTTGAATTTGAATAACTTCCACAAAATAAAAGTTAAACTCACCAAACTTTATGTGTGTGTAGACTGACCCTTCCGAGATTTTTTGAAATAAACAAAAAAAATTTTAGCCGAAAAACATTTTTTTAAACTTACAAAAACTAAAGTATTGTTTTTTACACTGTTTTGAGTTTTTTAAGCAAAAATAATGTTTTCTAAATGAGGGTACGTTCCTTAGGGCTAATACGGCTCATGCTTGCTTCGGAAGGGGTCCTTTACTTATTCTAAAAAAAATTTTTTAAAAAATCAATAAATAAAAAAGTTATGAATTTTTAAAAATAAGACCCTTATTTTTGCCCACCCTGTATATATATATATATATATATATATATATATATATATATATATATATATATATTATGATCGATTTTGGTTGAAAGGGATAAAAGTCCCAGAAATTTGTTTTTGATTAACAAATTTCTTGGACCATTATCTTACTTCAACCCAGGCATTTTTACCCATATAATTTACAACTGAGCATTACAAACTTTGTTTTGAGCGCTCTAAAGAATAGATTAGTTCTGTTTGGGAAACTAGACAAAGATTTATTTAAGTATCCTGAATTTGTTTCTGCATTTTTTGTCTGCATTGTTTTTAAATATAACTGGACTATTAATATTTCTGAAACGATCATAATCAAGTTTCGTTCATTGCATTGATCAATGCTGTCTGACAATCGTTCCAACCCTTATCCTCGAGTGACTGTTTGCCTTGGTAACTGATGACCAAAAAAAAAGTAATATTAGGCTTCGGATTTCGAACTGATTTTTTCTGTAACAGCAAAAATAATTTATATATATATATATATATATATATATATATATATATATATATATGAGAGAGAGAGAGAGAGAGAGAGAGAGAGAGTTGGGTGAGATAAATAAAATTACCACATTATTTATGTCAGTTCCAAGAATTCAAAATCAACAAATATTTGCCGCACGCTCCTTTCTAAGACGATATAGAATATTTTATTTTATATTTTTTAAGAATTCCGAAAAGTCTCTTCTTCAGTGCGCCTCAAAACATCACAAATAGAAGTCAAGTAAAAAAATCAAGATTTTACTTCTGTAAAAATAATCTAATTGTTATAAGATAAAAACACACCCATGTACATAAATTCGTTATAATCCTACTTTTACAATAATGATAATAATATAGTATAAATAAAATAAAATTAAAATAATAATGAAATATCAAATAATTTAAAGTAAAAGATAAAAGAAAATCAATAATTGAAAAAATATAATGGATTAGCAGACCAAAACCAACCGAATCAGGTAATAAAGTAACAATAATAGCAATAATCCATAAACATCATAATAATAACCATGATAATAATAATATTAATTATAACAGGAAAATCATAAAATATGGAGCATATATAGTATTATAAACAATATAAAAGATTTTATATATTCTTATAGAATATAACAAAATAATAACATAATAAAACAATACAATTAGAAAAAAATATATGAAAAAATAAATAAAATAGAAAATAGGACAATTACAAAAAATAAAGATATAGAAATATAAAAATTAAAATTAAAAATGTGTGTGGGCATGTGTATACATGAAAATATGTATAAATACATTTAAATAAGTAAATATAATATATATATATATATATATATATATATATATATATATATATGGTACATATATATATATATAAATCTATGGAATATGTATGTGTATTTATGTCACAAAGGGCTTCAACCTCTCGTTTTCCATTTTGCATTCAACTAAAATATACTAAATATAACCCATATTACGATCACTTATGCCTAGCAGCTGCGCTCTAAGTTTATGATGATAGGTTAATTAGTTTAGGAGTGAGTCCTGTTATATATATATATATATATATATATATATATATATATATATATATATATATATATATATATATATATATATATAAAGGAAAACCAAAATTATTTATATATTCATCAATGTTTCGTCTTTATTTCAAAATTTCCTCGGGATGATTGATTTGAAGAAATAATACACAAGTACCTTCAAATCAATCATCCGGAGGAAGTATTGAAATAAAGACGAAACGTTGATGAATACATACATAATTTTAGTTTTCCTTTATTTCGTTTTCTATTACGTTGGAATATTATTTCCATTTTTTATCATATATATATATATATATATATATATATATATAAAGTAAGTTGAGATAAATATATCGTGCTATATTTTTTTTTTTACTCTTTCACGAAAAGATGCATAATTTTTTTTTTCAAATTCTTTTATTATCTGTTTCATTTACCAATGTAGGCTCAGTTTACCCTGTTCCCAAAGTGCAGTATGATTCAGTTTCCTTCGCGCCGTTAACCCCTTATGCTTCGTTCTTGATCATTTTTTTTTCATCCGAGTTGACAAAAAGATTTTTATCTTGGCGCTTATTCTAAAATCGCACCGAAAACTCTCCCGTCCTACTCACCCCTCTATCTTTTCACACTTGCAAAGCTGATATGCCGTAAAAGTTTTCCGAAAAATAAAAATTAAAAAAAAAAAGGCAGCAAATTTTCTATTTTTGTATGAGAAAAGACAAACACTGTTCCAAGATGTAGATATCAGTAAAAATAAAAAGAAAACGAAATAAAATCATCAGAGAGAAAAAGATGGTTCTTTTGCAGAAATAGTTCTAAGATGTTTTTTTTCTGCAAAAAAATTAATACTTCATTTCTCTGACAGTTATCAGCAAAATTGCTAAAGACATATGGAATTCACCTTTCAACAGCAGTCGACAGGCGTTTTCAACACCCCGCAGAAAACGCCAAAATAGGGATCATATGTTTCCGGTCACTGCCCCTGCTGATTAGGACATATATAAACGTCGTTTGAGACAGATCCGGTCTCTTTTTGCTCCAGATTTCTTCAGACACGACTGGGAGAATTGTTTCGCTCCATCGGCCACTCGCAAGAGTTGCGACGACTACCTGTCGCGTCAAATCCTTCCTTCTCCCCTTTTTTTCTGACTGCTGGACACTCACAGTAAGATTGACATTTTCTTTCTCCTTTTTCAATTACACGCGCACACACGCACACACACGCACACACACGCACACACACACACGTGCGTCCTTTTTTTCTCCATACAAACTTATTTAAAGAGACATTGTTTTAAATAACGAAAGGACACTTATTTCTTTCAAGTCGTCAAAGAGACATTTATTCAAAAGACGTTGAAAGACCTTCGCAAAACATGGAATATAATTTTATGTGTGGAAATACAAAATAAATTGTTTTTGTTAATGTAAATGTTTGAATATTGAATATATTGTTTCTCCTTCATTTGTGTGGAATGTTGGCGTTTTCTTGCTCGTCTTTCTACCATATTTAAGAGGAATAGAATGCGTTAGCATCCCCCACAATTTGGTGACCCCGTTGAACATTTATTTAATAAGATTCCAGTATTCAAACAGCAATGGCTTTTAGCGACCCTACAGAATGTTCACTGACTGTGAATTTGCCAACATACAACCCTACAAACGTACAAACGTGGTTTTCTCAGCTGAATGCAATTTTTACGGCGAAAAAGATTACTTCACAAAATTCAAAATACGTGTACGTGGTAGAAAAACTACCAGCAGACGTAGCTACAGAAGTTGTAGACCTTTTAGACCACATGCCGCTGGAAAGGCCATACGACATTTTGAAGGAAGCCATAATAAGACGAACAGGCAAATCGAACGAAAGGCGACTCCATGACCTTTTCAACAACCTGAATTTAGGAGACATGAAACCATCTCAACTTTTGAGAAAAATGCGCACATTGTTGGGATCAAATACAATGTCCGACACGGTTCTAAAAAAGTTATGGACAGACAAGCTCCAGGCCCACACTACACAAATTTTGGCATCACTACCGGACGACTTAAATTTGGAGAAACTTGCAGAAGTAGCTGACAAAATACACGAAAGTAACAACCCAGAAAAGAACGTGTATGCGTCTTCAGTGCCGATACTAAAAACAGACACACCTGACATTGTAGCCAGGCTTGAAAAAAACATGTCAGAATTAACGCTCAAGGTCCAGAGTCTCCTTAACAACCAAAAACAATTTTACCGACCTCGGAGACGTTTCAGAGACAATTCCTATTCTCCACATAGGAATCGCCGGAACCGGTCAAATTCCTCCTCCAGATGGGGACAAACGCACGATACCTGCTGGTATCATCTCAATTTTGGAAAAAAGGCGAGAAAATGCATAAAACCATGCAATTTCAATGCTGACCAGACTCAGGCGGGAAACGGACGTTCCAGCAGCGATTAAAGACGACATTAACTGCTGGAATCAAACAAATTAGTCGTCTATTTTACATCCGGGATAGAAATACCGGATATCATTTTTTAGTCGACACGGGTGCACAAATAAGTGTAATACCACCAGAACCCAACAGCAAGTCTACACCATCAGAATACACGTTGCAAGCAGCAAACGGATCAAAAATCCAAACCTTCGGTGAGACATCACTAACATTAAATTTGGGACTGCGACGACCTTTTTCATGGATTTTTACACAAGCCCAAGTAAAAACACCCATTCTCGGGGCAGACTTTTTATCTCATTTTCGTCTATCTGTAAACATGTATACACACTGTCTCATCGACAATGAAACACAGTTGTCGATGAAAGGAATAACATCAGTGTACAAATCGACAGGAATCAGCTGTACTTTACCAACAAACAGTGATTTACAAGAATTGTTTAAAAAATTTCCATCCATAATGACTCCTTTAAAGCACACGGATGAAATTCGCCATTCTGCTAAACACCACATTAAGACTACCGGACCACCAACTCATGCATCTCCACGCAGACTACGCCCGGATAAGTGCAAAATAGCAAAGGACGAATTTCAACACATGCTAAAGTTAGGAATCATCCGCCCATCAAGTAGCCCATACTCTTCGCCACTACACATGGTACCAAAACCAGATTCAGGGGCTTGGCGGCCTTGTGGAGATTTTCGACACCTCAATGCTAAAACAGTTCCTGACAGATATCCTATTCCACACATCCACGATTTTGCCATAGGTCTGCAAGGAACTAAACTTTTTACCAAACTTGATTTGGTCAAAGCATACTATCAGATTCCAGTGGCGGAAGATGACATAGAAAAAACAGCAATCACTACTCCTTTCGGCCTATACGAATTCACAAGAATGCCTTTTGGATTACGTAACGCAGCTCAAAGTTTCCAGAGACTGATCGACGAAGTTTTGAGAGGATTACCATTTGCTTTTGCATACATCGATGATGTTCTCATCGGTAGCCGAAGTATGCAGGAACATCACGAACACCTAGAACAAGTTTTTGAGAGACTGGCACATTTTGGTTTAAAAATCAACGTGAACAAATGCGTTTTTACAGTTCCTAAACTGACATTCTTGGGTCATGTAGTCGATGAGCAAGGTATTGCGCCCATACCAGAAAAAGTGGGAGCGATACAGCAGTTTCCACAACCAACAACATTACGACAACTGAGAAGATACCTCGGTCTTATCAATTATTACCGCAGATTTATTCCAGGTTGTGCAAAGATATTAACCCCACTCACAAATTTACTGCGCAAACAAAAAAAGAAAAATGCAACAATTGCAGTAGAAGGGGAAGCATTGATCGCATTTAAAAACTCGAAGAAAGCACTAGCAGATTTCACAAAGCTTTCCTACATCCGTGATGAGGATAATTCACTACTCACACTGACTACGGACGCTTCTTCAGATTCGATTGGATCAGTTCTACACCAGTTTCAAAACGGTACAGAAAGACCAATTTCTTTCTTTTCTGTGAAATTGAATAACGCACAGCAAAAATACAGCGCTTTCTCCAGGGAATTACTTGCGATCTATCTCTCGATCAAACATTTTCGGCATCTTCTCGAGGGTCGAGACTTTACAGTTTTCACAGACCACAAACCCCTCACATACGCCTTACACACAAGCATGGAAAGATATACACCACGAGATACCCGACAACTGGACTATATAGCCCAATTTACATCGGATATTCAATACATCAAGGGTACAGATAACATTGTAGCAGATACTTTGTCACGTTCCACTATTCATGCCATAAATTCGGAAACACTCAACTTCGATCTAATCGCAGTAGAACAGCGAAATGATGTGACATTAGACGAAGTAAAAAAGAACACTTCCTTAAAATTAAAGGCACAACCAGTCCCTTTCGGATCAGAAACATTTCTATGCGACACGAGCACAGGCTATTCCAGACCATACATACCACCTTCACTAAGACAAAAAGTTTTCCAACATTTTCACAACTTGTCACACCCAGGCAGACGAGCTACAAAAAAATTAATTAGTGATCGTTTTGTATGGCCTAAAATGCATAGAGACATAACTGACTGGACTAAAGTATGTTTAAAATGCCAAACTAGCAAGGTAGGCAGACATACAAAATCTCCTCCTGGACAATTTATTCACCCAGATGGTAGATTCACCAACTTGCACATCGACATAGTTGGACCACTACCAGAAGCAAAGGGCCACCAATATCTACTGACAATAATCGACAGATTTACCAGATGGCCTGTCGTAACTCCTTTGCGTGATACATCCGCACATTCCGTCGCGAAAGCAATATTGCAGGATTGGATAGCTAATTTCGGTTGTCCATCCGTAATAACAACAGATCGCGGCGCACAATTTCAATCAACACTTTTCGAAGAGTTCACAAAACTTTTGGGAGTGAAACACATAACCACTACGGCTTATCATCCTTGTGCGAACGGAATGGTCGAGCGTTTCCATAGACAACTGAAAGCAGCTCTGACAGCAAATAACGATTCCGGAACATGGTTAGAAAACATCCCTTTGGTTTTGTTGTCCATCAGAAATGTGTTGAAACAAGATTTAGGGTGCACATCATCCGAAATGGTTTTTGGGACCACACTGACATTGCCTGGCCAATTTTGTGAGAAAACAAGTCATTTTCAACCAACTACAAACTTTGTTCAAAATTTTAAGCAAAGGATGAATGATTTGGTTTTTACACCTACAAGGACCCAGACAAAAGAAATTTACATCCCAAAAGACCTCAACAACTGCGAATATGTTTTTGTACGCATAGATGCAGTAAAAAAACCTCTTTGTGCTACATATTCAGGACCTTTCAAAGTAGTCGAGAGGAAATCAAAGTATTTCACTATTATGAAAAATGGAAAACAAGATACGGTTGCCATAGACAGGTTAAAACCAGCATATTTGGACCTATCGAAAAATAGCGTGTCGGAACACCTCACATCTTCACAAGACACTGACGTGTGCGAACAAGATACTACAATAAGCAGCACACCACCTACACCGAAGCTAAGGACAAAATCCGGCAGGAGAGTAAATTGGCCTGCCAACTTAAAACAATATGTTACATATTGAAAATATTTTTTTTTCTTTCAATATTTTTCAATCTGAGGGGGGTTTTATGGAATTCACCTTTCAACAGCAGTCGACAGGCGTTTTCAACACCCCGCAGAAAACGCCAAAATAGGGATCATATGTTTCCGGTCACTGCCCCTGCTGATTAGGACATATATAAACGTCGTTTGAGACAGATCCGGTCTCTTTTTGCTCCAGATTTCTTCAGACACGACTGGGAGAATTGTTTCGCTCCATCGGCCACTCGCAAGAGTTGCGACGACTACCTGTCGCGTCAAATCCTTCCTTCTCCCCTTTTTTTCTGACTGCTGGACACTCACAGTAAGATTGACATTTTCTTTCTCCTTTTTCAATTACACGCGCACACACGCACACACACGCACACACACGCACACACACACACGTGCGTCCTTTTTTTCTCCATACAAACTTATTTAAAGAGACATTGTTTTAAATAACGAAAGGACACTTATTTCTTTCAAGTCGTCAAAGAGACATTTATTCAAAAGACGTTGAAAGACCTTCGCAAAACATGGAATATAATTTTATGTGTGGAAATACAAAATAAATTGTTTTTGTTAATGTAAATGTTTGAATATTGAATATATTGTTTCTCCTTCATTTGTGTGGAATGTTGGCGTTTTCTTGCTCGTCTTTCTACCATATTTAAGAGGAATAGAATGCGTTAGCATCCCCCACAGACATGTTTTCGCTTTTATCTATTGATATATTCATATATTTTTTATTGCTTTTAAACGATAAAACGTTTATGGATTTTGTTTGATTCTTACGTTCGGCTTAACGCTCTTCAGCTCACATTCGTCTCGGAAATCTATCAAAGCTGGCGTACATGTGGGTAGATATCCAGCACTACGGGATCACCGGCACAGTCAAGTCTTTTATATGGGGCCATACTTGAAGACTACTCTCTGAAAATAAACGAATGTATTTTTTTAATTACCAGGAAAAAAGCAGAGAATTATCCAATTCAAATAAAATATTCAGTATTTATTCACTTAACGAGTATAAAAAAACAATGGAAAAAATTGTTTATATATAAAATAACGTAATAATCTGTGAAGTTAGATAAAGAAAACGTCTTAAACTGGAAAGTTTAATAAAGAAAAAAAAATCGTTATAGAAAGAAGAAATGATAAAAAGAAGAAAAGGTCTCATTATGGAAATAGAGTGAAGGTTTCTTTCCGAATTCATTTAAGATAGCGTGGGGTGGGGTCTGATTTTCTATTTGCTTTTTTACTCACTGAGTGGAAGATTATATATAATTTTGTAAGGAATAAAAATTTCTTAATTTAGCATCAACGTTTTTTCCAAAGGAGCGAAAGTCTGACAGAATTTAAATGAACGCAGAAGTGCAGTAACATTAATTTGTTGTTGTTCTTTTTTAAACATATTGTTACTTTTATATATGTTGCAACATGATTTTTGTTTAAAATGAAACAAAACAAACCGCCAGAGCGCTACCAGAACTATCACTTTTAGGGACTTTCAGTATTATTGGACCTTCCTCAGGTGCGGATTCAGGGGCAGGTAACACCAATTATATATAGATTTTTTCCTTGTTCTATTAAAATTGACTAAAGTTGACAGAGTCATGTTGAATATTTTCTTAGGATGCATCTAGTGGCTTTATCTGGACTCCCACGTGTGAGGCACGTTCCTGTTCACCATTTTGATGTCTTCTTTATAGATGGAATCTTCAGTTGGATGAACTGACATGTACAAATGATGTAGAATATTTCAAATATTAATTTATTAACTCAAGTAATAATCACTGGCTGTTTGGTTGTATCGTAAGTTTTGAGTATCATTTCCTTATTAAAGTGACCATGAAGAAAAGCATCCCACATGCTGACCTGTATATTGCATCATCTCAACAATGTTAAACTCCATTGACTCAATATTTCAGAATTACATTATTTTCTTATTCGAGGATCTGATCGACCAATTAGATATTTAACGTACACGATAGACATACATTTTATTGTTTAAATATTTCTCTCATGTTCCATTTGAAATTCACTTAATTTAGCATGCTCATCAACACATGTCCGAGAATTTTCAAAAACCAAAGAGACTCATTCTTTCAGTATAAGGTAATCTTATTTATTTATAAAATGGTTAAAATTTAAATTCTGGCCAACCTGTTAGAGAATAAAATGGTGAGGCGAAAATATTCAATGAATATGAATATGATTCATAATCAAAAAGGTCATTCTGTTTTGCATGCCAAGTCTTTCAGTTGCAATCTGAAGAATGTATATATATATATATATATATATATATATATATATATATATATATATATAATAATAAATGTAAAAAAGAGACTTAAAAAAACAACAACAGCGCCCGGAAAAAGTTCATATATATATATATCCCTTTAATTCCCTTTAATCTCGAATTCTCTTTCTTCTCCCGTGTTTTAAATCTCAACGGTCTTATGACACTAAATTCAAATTTAAACAAACACACACAACACACTGAGCAAATAACGCGTCCCAACAAGAGTGTCATGTGACCTCACATTTCCAAAACAGATGACAACAGAAGCTGAAGAGAGCCGGATGGGTAAGACCTTCCGTGCTTGAAACCGACGGTACGAATGTTGTACTAATTTTTCTGTACCAGAATAAATAAATATTATGCTCTTAATTTTTAACTTTGATTCTTAATTAATCGAGCACTCTGCTGGGATTTTTCCTACCATTCTACAAAGAATTTATATATATATATATATATATATATATATATAAGGTTAAGATCGGATTTTAACTCTGCCTGATCAGATCTCAGTTTATAACAGCTGTTGATCGATAACATCGACATGCCAGTGTCGCAGATTTTGTACATGTCTGTGTAAATAAAAAATTACTCATATATAAAAGCTCTATTTGATATTGAGCACTTTTTATAAGCCCGGTTGAAATTCTTTGGATTCCTACCCTGTTGTTGTTGTTGTTGTTGTTGTTGTTGTTGTTTTATTGGGTACATGCGAAATAGCGTTCTGAAGAGAGTCGCTATCTAAACAATTTGTATGTTGCATCGTATGACTAAAATAAATATCGAGTTGAAACAGCTGTAAACAACTTTAATACCCTTGAGTATACTCTTAATTTTTAAACAATTAAAATCGTTAAATATGTATATATATATATATATATACTCAGCTCTATCCCAATAATTTTTGTTTTAGTTTAATTCACACCAAAGAAGGCACATTGCTACTGAGAGTAAGCAACTACTGTGAATTAGGGGCCATATTCATAAGGACGTCCTTATTAGGTAGTTGTGCAGCGAGATGTTTGTTCACATTACATTTAAATTTCTGCATGTCGGTGGAGACAGGGAGCAGGGAAGAAATTCCAAAGTCTAGCAGTTCGAGGAAAGAAGCTATTAGAGTATAAAGCCTTCAGGCATATGGGGATCTCTATAGTGAAGGACTGGGATTTAGCTAATTGTCGGGTTTGTCGGGTGTATTTACATCGAGGGGGCATCAGAGCAGCAAGTTTGTTGGAGCACATTCTATTGAAGTGCTTATAAAACAAGCACAGGAATGCTACAATACGGCGATGGGACAGGGACTAGAGCTTTCTAGACAATGTGGGACCTATCAAATTAGAGACTCTTTTTGTTAACCCTTACTAAGAGGGAAAGATTAGTGGTTCCAGTCCAGATGTAACAACAATACTCCATGCATGGGCGGATGGAGGCTTTGTAGAGATATACGGTTCTAGTAGATGTGAGAAGTTTTCTAGCACAGTAGAGGGAGCTAACTTTCCTTGCTGCAACCTTGGCAGTATCTTCTATATATTTGTTCCAATTTATGTTAATCTGTGAATGTTAGGCCGAAGAGTTTGAATGTTGGACTCTCAGGTAGGGTACTAGTAGCGATGATAATCAGTGTTTGAACAGGTTTCTTATTATTGTTGAAGGAAAGGAGCTTTGCCTGAGTAGCATTAAATTGTGGCCACCCATTTATGTCCTCATTCAACTACAGACTGGAGATCCTTTTTAACGGATTCAGCCATTGCCTTGGATATGTGCACGTTTGTTTTACCCACATGTAAAGAATAGAGCATAGTGTCATCAGTAAATATACCCATCTCAGGCACAATTTCATCAGGGAGGTCGTTTATGAAAATCAGGAACAATAAAGGTCCTAGAATCGACCCCTGAAGTACACCTGCATTAATGTCATGTTGTTTTGATGAACGGCCATTGAGAATAACCTGGATCTTTCTTTTGGCTAGGTAGGATCTGATTATATTAAATATTCGTCCAGTAATACCATACGAATTAATTTTCATGAAAAGACCATTATGCCAGACCTTGTCAAAGGCTTTAGATATATCAAGTGCTATCACCCTAGATTCACCTGCCTTCTCCAGTGTATGGTATATGCGTTCCGAGATTACCGTCGTTTGCAAGTTGATGATTGGTCAGAAATAGTTTTTTAATTGATTTAATTTGAGTGCATATAAATATATATACAGGGGGCAACCTCCTACATCAACTCAATAACATGCATGGATACCCCAGGCATGAGGATGCGTGGAAAACCAAGGAAGACCGAGCTTGAGTGCATACAAAGTGATTTGACTGCATGCATCATTACTGGTGTCAACCCTATGGATCAGACCGAATGAAGAGCAGGTGTGAGACGTTGCCTAGTGTTGCAAACCCCGGAGTCCGGAACACTGGTAGCACCTTAAATATCAAAACCGGATGATGATGATGATGATGATGATATATATATATATATATATATATATATATATATATATATTTGTGTTATAATGGAATAATTCCAGGAAGAAATCCGGGTATGAGAGCTCAATGTGGTAAACAGAGAAAGAATAATATAAAATATAATAACACGAAGTTACATAATAGTCGATGCAATAATTTATTTCAACCTTGTGGTTTCCTCAAGCATCAAACTAGACAATTACATTTTTGAGACTGACAGGAAACTGAATTCACCTTCAACAAGGTGAATTCAGTTTCCTGTCAGTCTCAAAAATGTAATTGTCTAGTTTGATGCTTGAGGAAACCACAAGGTTGAAATAAATTATTGCATCGACAATTATGTAACTTCGTTTTATTATATTTTATGTTATATATATATATATATATATATATATATATATATATATATATGAATGCTACGAATTTGTCGGTAGTCAAGAAGAACTTTGACAAGCATTGCACTATAAAAGAATAATGTGTATGAGAGAGAGGGAGAGAGAGAGAGAGAGAGAGAGAGGTGACATCTTGGAGAAACCGAGTCTTATCACATTTTAGTACCAGAGAAGAAGAAAGAGAAGAAGAAGAAGAAGAAGAAACAAGTTTTGCCATGCAATTGACTACCGGTGTTAACAGAAACAATATTTTACCAGTTCTGGTTGCTGACTGTTTTTCTTTATTTCTTATTCTTGTTGCACGAAATACCAGCTATTTCGATTTAATCCATTGCGTAGTGAGTAGAGAAATTGGAATTTGGATGCGACCTATATGAAGTGGCTTGTATGTGTCATTCCTGTTCGTCTAGTCGAGGAAGCCAAAATAAGAAGTAAAAGAAGAAAGACCAAGTGTTGTTATTAACTTAACAATTAGTATAAAAAGTAATCATATTCTACCTGATCTGATTGGTGACTTTTCTTTTTGCACAAACATCAATCAGTTGAAACAAGATCACATGATAGCTAGGGAGATGCTAGTTTTTAAATAGTTCAGTGAAAACAGTTTGTACAACACAAAAACGACTGGAAAAGAAAATGATAATGAAAGCTCTTGGGAATATATGATGCAACAAGCCGGCCGTTAAATCAATTAATTCATTTTTTCATCAGTTTACATTGTTCGTAGTCATAAGTTCATCTCTAGGCAGGCAGATTCCAACTATGAAGAATAAGACAACAATATGGCGGCCATGACACAGCCCACACGTTGAAATCTAAATCAAGCTACTAAACGCATCACAATAAATATACAACAAATCTACTATTAATGGATTTAGCATGAGAGTGTAGATACATCCAATACTATTCTAAAAACGAAATAATTTTTCAAATGCGGGGTAATCAAGCTTATTAATTAAACAAAATTTCAAATCATACTCTTCAGTTTCCGAACTTCAATGTACCCTTTCTATATGTGTCATGGACGTCAGAATAATTTATACAGAAGTTTTTGTTCATCTGGTGGTCATTTATAGGGTCCAAAAATACATGTCAGAATTGCCTTAAATTTACCATAAAGTATATTTAAGATACCATGTGTGTTACAGAGGTAAAAATGTTGATACTACTACTACTTCTACTACTACGACTTCTACTACAACTATTACTACTACTACTAAAACAATGAACGTTTAGAAGTTCCAAAACTATTTGACAGAATTTTGCCAAAGTGGGGGATCAAAATGCTACTACTATTAGTACCTAGAATACCACTGGTAATAATAAAGATTTATAATCTCTACAGCTATTAGATAGGATTTAAAATGAATAGCCTTTGGGATTATAGGTCTGTTATAAGGTGTCAAGTTAACGTACTCTTACTACAATAGTTCGATCCCTAATTATCCTATTGAAATAAAAAAGCATTAAAACAACTTACATTGGGAAGCAAATAGCAAGTCAAACGACCCCTCCACTCTAAATAAAATGTCAACAGTAGGTGATTTTTTTTCTTTATGTCATCAGACATGACAATAATAATTTATATATGAAAACTTAAATTACTGACGTAATTCTATGATTTTATATGAATATTAGTGCGAACACTAGCGAAGCGTAACTTTTTTTCATCATTTCTGACGGACGGTCTATACTAGTACTGTTATAATGATTTCATCAAGTCTTCACAGGAGTAAGACTAATGATCGCAATTTAGGGCGACTCCTTGGTTAAATAAAATAAAATAGTAAATCCCAACTTCAACTATTCCTCTTAATAAAATTAAGATCTAAAGTCTGTTTTTGGTAAATTCTTGTGAATTCTATTTTTTATTTTAAAACATCTTATATGTCTGCTATGCATGTGTTTGAATGGTGCAGCTTTTAATTAATTATGCAAGTGAATTAAGTTCAAACTTGAGTATTATTACCTCAACCCATGGGCACTTCCTGCAACATTTCCGAGTGTGTGTGTGTAGGTGGGGGTAAAAGGGATATATTCACTCTTCAGGAGAGAGAGAGAATATTTTGAAACGAGATCAATTTCAAAATGTCATATGAAATTGATATTTTGACACATCTTTACTTACTAAGGTCAAGATTTAGTATTAAAATAACTGACAATAACAACATTCCCTAACCCTAAAGGTCAACCGGTAGCAATGTCGTAGTGTCAGAGCTACCCGGCTAACAGAGCTTTAATGAAAATCCAGGACGAGTCGGCATTAGGATCCGTCATCCTCTGGTCGTCTCTGCCTCTGTATGTGGCAAGCAAAGGCGTGTCAAGCAGGGAACCACAAATCAATTAAGTGAAAGTAGCAAAGTTGCTTCTGCGGCATTTGTTTGTCTGTTCTGGGCCAATCATTCCTCAACTTTGCATGCAACTGCTGAGCCTTGCTGCTCTCGGTGTCGGGGGTAAACACCTGCAATCCTGTAAGGTAAAGAATAGCTGCAACTAACGAGGAGAACTTCATGCAGACCAAACAATCCTGAGGCTTGATATTCGTGTGCTTTCTGCAGAAAAAGTCTGACTCACTTAACAAACAAACAAACAAACACGACAACAAAGACAACAACAACGATGATGATGATGATGATGATGATGATGATGATGATGATGATGATGATGGAAAGACCGAGGCGGTAGAACACTATCCAGACTTTGGCACTCAAATTCTAGAGAAAGCCAACAGCCGTTTTTAGCAAGAAATCAATGATAAACAGCTGTTGCGAAAACGCAAAGTGATTTGCAACGGTGATCGAAAGAAGTGGAAAGTACTGGAACTCTGGGGAGACATGTTGCCACTTACACTCAAGATACATAACTTTTGTTGGGTGCAAAATAGCCGGGCAGTTCTTGTTGGGGAATCTTCTGACTGTAGACAGAGTGTCATCATGGATAAAAGACAAGAGATATTCGTACCAAATGATAAAGATTTTATTATATTCAAAATGCATACATGGTTCTTACTGTGTCAGTGGACTGGGGGGGGGAATAAAGCTAGACAAGCCTAAACTGCTGGTGGCCTTGGACTCACCGTCATCACTATAGTATCGTTTGTTTATGTCCTTGCTTCCTCTCTGACTGAGTCTTATGAAAACTAACCACTAAATATTGTCAATATCAGCTCACACTATTGTTCTCATCTTGAATATTATTCTTACAACGTTTCGGCAGATGTAACCTATGACCTTCTTCGGGTGCATCTTGTCGAACTCTGGAATCTTTATGTCGATCTCGGGAATCTATACAGAACTTTGAACAGAACCCTTTATTTAATCCATGGGGGTAGCTTGCTTTTGTTCCATCAGCCATTACTAGATAAAAGTCTTAAATAACACGGGTCCTTGAGGTGTGGCACAACGGATAAAGTGCTAAGTGATAATCAGTTTTAAGTGACAGTCTTCTGGATGTTGAAGGTTCACTCCTCAGTACGAGTAATACTAAGAATACAATTACAAATTACTTAAGACTTCTATCCAGTCATGGCTAACGGAACGTGAGCAAGCTACAGATTCCCGAGTTCAACATAAATAGTTGAGGTGTGTCGTGTCGAATAAAGATTCAACAAGGCGAAACTGAAAAAGGTCAAAGGTTACATCGGCTGAAACATTGTGAGAATAACATCTAAGAGGAGAGCAGTAGTTTAAATAATCCAAATAATAAAAATTATCAATCGTCATATCAAAAATTCCAAAACAAAATTTCACCTTATACATATGAAAACTCTACATTATAATATTTTACTCTATGAAAACTCTACATTATAATATTTCACTCTATGAAAACTATACATTGTAATATTTCACTATATGAAAACTCTACATTGTAATATCTCACTCTATGAAAACTCTACATTATAATATTTCACTCTATGAAAACTCTACATTGTAATAGTTCACTCTATGAAAACTCTACATTGTAATATTTCGCTCTATGAAAACTCTACATTATAATATTTGACTCTATGAAAACTCTACATTGTAATAGTTCACTCTATGAAAACTCTACATTGTAATATTTCACTCTATGAAAACTCTACATCATAATATTTCACTCTATGAAAACTCTACATCGTAATATTTCACTCTATGAAAACTCTACATCATAATATTTCACTCTATGAAAACTCTACATCATAATATTTCACTCTATGAAAACTCTACATTGTAATAGTTTACTCTATGAAAACTCTACATTATCTAATTACTCAGATTTTGACCCTTGGTGAGGTATTCCAGACATGGGTTGTCTAGTCCCCAAATTTAAGTTTAAAGTTTGACTCAAGGTCATCAATAACATAACAAATCATCATAGCCTCAAAAGTGACAATAATACTCACTCTGATTGGTTCACTTGGAACCATATCGAAGAAGATCAACACTTGGCATGAGAAATTCGATCCATCTGACATAATTGGAAGTATACAGCTATCGACCATTCCAAGAAAAGCTCACATGGTGCGGAACATACCAAAACACTAATATGAATTATTTATTTTCTTCTACTGGTTTTTTGCTTGAATACTATTTGTCTGTAATATAATTTTAAAATTAAGTGTAGATATGGTTTGCCAGCCACAACAGGTTATATGGTATGATTGATGGTAGATGGTCTTACTTACTCATGTCGGCTATCATCCAAGAAAGGTTGAGCTTGAATTTTCCCTGGTCGATCGCATGCTGAAAATTTTTTGACATCTAATAATCTCCGGCAACCACGATTCAACCGTTGAAGACCATTGATTCAATATCAGCTTTCACTGTTATCAACTGTCTCTCTGCCACTTCGGCCAGTGAAGAGGTGGATCCGATGCCATAGAAACTCCTCAGCAGGATCATGTATGTAGAACATGGCCAAGCCAATACAGATGACTGGACAGCAGAATATTAGCAATATGTTGTTTTTTTAACATATGAGACAAACTATTATAGTGAAGGCCTGTGGACGAGTGGTTATAGCACTTGTCTTTGGGCTGGACGACCCGGTTTCGATCCCACTCACGGCATGCAAATTTTCGGGTCTGAAAACTCCCTCTGTCCACCCAGCAGTAAAATGGGTACCTGACTAAAACTCAGGGAAGGTTCAAGGCAGCGAAAGGAGAGGGATGGGCTCCGCCTTCCATATGCTGTGCCCTAGTGATTCTTAACAAATCAGCGCCGCTACGGCCATGGGCAGTGTGCGATGTCGGCAATGACACTCGTGCGCGTCCAGGCTATGCGACCATTACCTTTTTTTTTTTATGAGCTATGAAGACATACTTAGAATGTTGCAAATATACTAATAGTCGAATATTTGTAATTGCCACGAGTCTTCCATTTTCCATTCAACCCAACCACATATTAGCACAATAGAGCAACACTGTGCATGATATATCTGGTAATCTTTAGGTGCAAGAGCGCGACCAGATTCAATGTTGAAATTATTGGGAAAAAGGTATTTACTTAATAGATCTGTACATAGAAGGCCCACACAGAAATATTCGAAGTACTAATATAAGATATATATATATATATATATATATATATATATATATATATATATATATATATATATATATATACTAACTATCAGTTACGAATTTATTACAGTTGACGAAATATAAAATAAGGCAAACACAACAGTATACATAAAATTTATAAACAGAGTTATTACTTACAGATAGTGGTCGTTTTCTACCTTTTAGGCACTGAATAATACAGATATTCTTTATTTAACTAAACGTTAAGCACAAGACGTCTGCCATTACTGACTCTGAATTACTCTCTAATCGTTTTGGGGGTCAGTAAAGGGATGAGTTGCCAGTGCCATGTGACCAGTGTAATCAGAGATTCGTTTCAGCACCACAAGAGTTATGGCGTTAAGGTTACCAAAGCCTATAGGAAAAGTAGAGAGTTGATTGGTTGATTTGATTATGTGACATTGGAGAGATTTGAGGTTGGACAATTTCTGCTAGAATCTTAGTGAAGCCAGACATAGTGTAAGGTCCGGAGATACCCACTCTAGTGATGGTCCAGCCAGAAGCAACTCCTAGTTAAAGGAATAAAATATTGTTTAACAAACATTTTTTGTCTCTTTTTTAATGAATTTAAATGTTCATTAAAATAGAGACAAAAAATTCCAAGAAATGAATCATGAGAACATCTTCACCCCGGCTCACAAAAGACGTATGACCCCACATAGCACCAAATATGACCTGATTCTGCCCTGGAATTCTCTCAGCGTCATATCCTGGGTCTCATGGCACCAATGTAGTCGTCTGCAATGAGGACTGCATGCATTCCAACTTGTTGCTCTGTCAATCGTTCTATGCCCACAATGATTTTAAAAGATCAATAGAACTTTGGTGGTGAAGCAACTTAATCGGGAACTTGAGTATGTGGCTGATTCTGTCGGCAACATAAAACAAGGAAACTCGCCATGAACAATAACAATTTGTCGGAACACAAGTGTATAACGATAATATAGATGAAAAGTAATGTTTCTCTTATTGGGAAAAAGACAAGTTGAGGAATTTGACTAGTGCTATGTCTTAATTGAGGGACTTTGAAATTTTCTTTGTGCTTTTGTCCCTTAGAAAAGATTGAATTTCATAGTCTCTTGAATTTCTGTTTTTGATCAGTTGCCAACTGGTTTTTCTTTTATTGAGAACGTTTTACTTGAGACGAGTTTTATAATTCGTTAACTAATCACAAGTCGTGTCACATTTTCTGCTCTAATATAGTTGGTTGAGCAATGAGAGTCCTTGTTTAACCCAAAAAGGTGAGCCACAATATATGGGCTGGATCTTATTTCAAAATTAGAATACCTTAGTATTTGTTGAAAAGTAATTATATGTATTAATATTATATGTATCAGTATTATATGTATCGGATATGGTAGGTGTACTCTCATGACCTTTTTCATATGTCAACATAATTTGTTTTGTTATTAATCCATCAAACTTTCAAATTATCTCCTAACAATTCTGACAAAATCAAAACATCCAATTTATAATTTCAACCTTTCAAAATTTGTGATTTGAAATATCACAAAAGTTAGTTTGATCTTTTTCCTTCAGCCCAACTCGAATCACAGTGCCTTTCCAATCATAAACATAATTCGATCGTCTCCATTGTTATGCTAACTCACTTAAGTCATGACCTTTTAAATCGTAATTTGACAGTGACGTTTCACCATTCAATTCTCGTTATTTAAAATTAAACCCGGTTCTCTTGGGTTTTCACTCAAGCACAAGAATATTACCTTTTTAATTAAATTCATCATGAAAATAATATTTGATAATATTTTGCCCTAACAAAATATACTGACACCCAATTTCTTTTAATTAGATTTTCAATTATTAATTTAACTCAATTAATCAATAAATATTGCACCAGTAAATTACTTTATTGTGTCACAGACGGACAATGACACAATCCTTTTAAAGATATTGTAGCAGTTACCTCCTCCTTTCAAAACATAACTACACCGGTTGGCCGTTAGGTGGCGCTTTTTCACTAACAGGTGGCGCTGTAAAGCGACACCAGAGTTATCTGCCCTTCTGACTATAAAAACCGTTGCAAAACGGAAATTCTCTCTCTTTTTTCACCGACCAGCATCGGAGAACAACGCTGGCACCAGCGCTCCGTTTCACTCGCCTTTTGGCCTTGACAGACAGACGCTGACACTAGCGTTCCGTTTCACTCTTCTCTGGTCGACAGAACGACGCTAATACTCTAGCGTTTCGTCTCACGCTTTTCTCTTGAACTTGTCTCAGCAAAACAACTACCAACACACGTTTCTTCCGTCAACACGTGGGCAAACAACGGTAAGAGTTCTCAACTCATTTTCTTTATGTACGGCTTTCAAAGACTTTTCCTACGCCGGATTCATTTCTTCTTATACCTTTTTCAAGAACTGTTTTTCCATCGACACACATGCATACATCACACACTTCATCATTCCACGTACACACACGTTCAATAAACCTTATTTGAACTACTTCATTTTTGTTTATTAATTATTACTCCGTCTTTGCATGCAACATTGCTTGATTTACTGAACACGTTTATAATCGGGGGAACACGACCCTCGATCCTAACAATTGGTGACCCGACGTGCAAGCTTTGTTGTATGGGGCAGAATAATTAATTTCATACTAGAACAAAAAAAAAAAAAAAAAAAAAAAAAAAAATCATTTCTCGTTTTTTCTTTCGTGGTGAAACGAATTACGCATCCATCTTTTTCCTTTTTTTTCTACCCACGTGGTAGAAATATACAAACAAACAAACAAAAAAAAAGCCACCGTCTCCATTTTTCCTGGCCACGCGGAAATACCCAAACAGAGAAAAACAAACATTTCTCGGCTCTCTCCGAGTATAAAACAAATTACAATTTCATTTTTTTTCTTCTTCTCGACCCACGTGTCGGAAAATTATATACAAAGAAAAAGACAAACTTTTGCCAATCCTTTTTTTTTCTTTTTTCGACGAACAAAAGGACCTTACAAGACGCCACTTCCTTTGTTTTGAACACGTGGAGATAAAAAGAAAACAAAGGAAAACAAACGCTCACGCTGCACATCTTTTTCGTGACCACGTGTTGATAAAAAAATTCAAAATAATGCCGCCATCTTTTTCACCTGGAAATGAAAATTCAAACAAAAAAGAAAATACGAATTTATTTTTTCTGTTTCAACAACAAGCAAAAAAGGAAGCTGCCATCTTTTTCCCTAACCACGTGGAAATAGAAAATTCAAAAAAAAAAAAAGAAGAAAATACGAATTTTTTTTTCTTTCTTTTCAACAACAAAGGAAAGAGAAGCCACCATTCTTTCTCTACGTGGAAACGAACATTCAAACAAACTAAAACGAAAACAAAAAACGTCATCCCGTGTGTGAAACAAATTACGGCTCTATTTTTTTTTTTTTTTTCCTTTCTACCCACGTGTTGGAAATATATATATAAAGGAAAAGAAAACTACAAAACGACCAACACATGACGACAAACACGAACAACATCACCCTTCAAGGCCTACCAACAATCTTCAACACAAGATGAACAACCACATTTTCCCGGACATTCATCAAGCACCAAACATTTCCGGACATCACTGACGACACTATGGAAGAAATCACACCAGTTCAAAATGAGTACAACTGCACAAGCACGACTAAATACTCAACAACTGGACGTTCGTTGATCAACTGGGGGACACATCAACTCGAACGACGCACCAACACCAGTACAGACCCACTTGTACCTGGACCTGCTAACTCACTTGCAGACATTTGTGCATCTGATTTTGACCATAGTGTACCACCGATCTCAACAACTAGATGTTTGTTCATCAGCTCCACAACACGGACTAATTAACATGAACAACATCAACAACTGCACAGACTCACTTGTGCTCATTCATCAACACCGCACAGACTCACTTGTGCTCATTCATCAACACCGCACAGACTCACTTGTGCTCATTCATCAACACCGCACAGACTCACTTGTGCTCATTCATCAACAACCGCACAGACCCACTTGTGCTCATTCATCAACAACTGCACAGACTCACTTGTGCTCATTCATCAACAACTGCACAGACTCACTTGTGCTCACTCATCAACACTGCACAGATTCACTTGTGCTCACTCATCAACAACCGCGCAGACCCAAGCACCAAACATTCCCGGACAACACTGACAATTCAACGCTTGTTCATCAGCTCCGCATCACGCAGACTAATCAACATGAACAACGCCACCAACAAGTGCAAATTCGCTTGAACTCAACATTTTTCGACCGCAAACTCACTTGCACTCAAACTTGATGCAGACCCAAACAACACGCAGATCCACATGCGTTACAAACACTCAATTCCGCAGACGCACTTGCGATCAATCATTCAATACAGATGCAGAAACAGAAATAAGTAGCGTGCACACTACTTTTTCTAATGTTCAACAGCAAAACAGACATACCCACAAAGAATGCTTCTCATCTACAACTGTACATATTGAATAATATTTTCAATATTTTTCAATCTGGGGGGGAGTCCTTGTAGCAGTTACCTCCTCCTTTCAAAACATAACTACACCGGTTGGCCGTTAGGTGGCGCTTTTTCACTGACAGGTGGCGCTGTAAAGCGACACCAGAGTTATCTGCCCTTCTGACTATAAAAACCGTTGCAAAACGGAAATTCTCTCTCTTTTTTCACCGACCAGCATCGGAGAACAACGCTGGCACCAGCGCTCCGTTTCACTCGCCTTTTGGCCTTGACAGACAGACGCTGACACTAGCGTTCCGTTTCACTCTTCTCTGGTCGACAGAACGACGCTAATACTCTAGCGTTTCGTCTCACGCTTTTCTCTTGAACTTGTCTCAGCAAAACAACTACCAACACACGTTTCTTCCGTCAACACGTGGGCAAACAACGGTAAGAGTTCTCAACTCATTTTCTTTATGTACGGCTTTCAAAGACTTTTCCTACGCCGGATTCATTTCTTCTTATACCTTTTTCAAGAACTGTTTTTCCATCGACACACATGCATACATCACACACTTCATCATTCCACGTACACACACGTTCAATAAACCTTATTTGAACTACTTCATTTTTGTTTATTAATTATTACTCCGTCTTTGCATGCAACATTGCTTGATTTACTGAACACGTTTATAATCGGGGGAACACGACCCTCGATCCTAACAATTGGTGACCCGACGTGCAAGCTTTGTTGTATGGGGCAGAATAATTAATTTCATACTAGAACAAAAAAAAAAAAAAAAAAAAAAAAAAAAAATCATTTCTCGTTTTTTCTTTCGTGGTGAAACGAATTACGCATCCATCTTTTTCCTTTTTTTTCTACCCACGTGGTAGAAATATACAAACAAACAAACAAAAAAAAAGCCACCGTCTCCATTTTTCCTGGCCACGCGGAAATACCCAAACAGAGAAAAACAAACATTTCTCGGCTCTCTCCGAGTATAAAACAAATTACAATTTCATTTTTTTTCTTCTTCTCGACCCACGTGTCGGAAAATTATATACAAAGAAAAAGACAAACTTTTGCCAATCCTTTTTTTTTCTTTTTTCGACGAACAAAAGGACCTTACAAGACGCCACTTCCTTTGTTTTGAACACGTGGAGATAAAAAGAAAACAAAGGAAAACAAACGCTCACGCTGCACATCTTTTTCGTGACCACGTGTTGATAAAAAAATTCAAAATAATGCCGCCATCTTTTTCACCTGGAAATGAAAATTCAAACAAAAAAGAAAATACGAATTTATTTTTTCTGTTTCAACAACAAGCAAAAAAGGAAGCTGCCATCTTTTTCCCTAACCACGTGGAAATAGAAAATTCAAAAAAAAAAAAAGAAGAAAATACGAATTTTTTTTTCTTTCTTTTCAACAACAAAGGAAAGAGAAGCCACCATTCTTTCTCTACGTGGAAACGAACATTCAAACAAACTAAAACGAAAACAAAAAACGTCATCCCGTGTGTGAAACAAATTACGGCTCTATTTTTTTTTTTTTTTCCTTTCTACCCACGTGTTGGAAATATATATATAAAGGAAAAGAAAACTACAAAACGACCAACACATGACGACAAACACGAACAACATCACCCTTCAAGGCCTACCAACAATCTTCAACACAAGATGAACAACCACATTTTCCCGGACATTCATCAAGCACCAAACATTTCCGGACATCACTGACGACACTATGGAAGAAATCACACCAGTTCAAAATGAGTACAACTGCACAAGCACGACTAAATACTCAACAACTGGACGTTCGTTGATCAACTGGGGGACACATCAACTCGAACGACGCACCAACACCAGTACAGACCCACTTGTACCTGGACCTGCTAACTCACTTGCAGACATTTGTGCATCTGATTTTGACCATAGTGTACCACCGATCTCAACAACTAGATGTTTGTTCATCAGCTCCACAACACGGACTAATTAACATGAACAACATCAACAACTGCACAGACTCACTTGTGCTCATTCATCAACACCGCACAGACTCACTTGTGCTCATTCATCAACACCGCACAGACTCACTTGTGCTCATTCATCAACACCGCACAGACTCACTTGTGCTCATTCATCAACAACCGCACAGACCCACTTGTGCTCATTCATCAACAACTGCACAGACTCACTTGTGCTCATTCATCAACAACTGCACAGACTCACTTGTGCTCACTCATCAACACTGCACAGATTCACTTGTGCTCACTCATCAACAACCGCGCAGACCCAAGCACCAAACATTCCCGGACAACACTGACAATTCAACGCTTGTTCATCAGCTCCGCATCACGCAGACTAATCAACATGAACAACGCCACCAACAAGTGCAAATTCGCTTGAACTCAACATTTTTCGACCGCAAACTCACTTGCACTCAAACTTGATGCAGACCCAAACAACACGCAGATCCACATGCGTTACAAACACTCAATTCCGCAGACGCACTTGCGATCAATCATTCAATACAGATGCAGAAACAGAAATAAGTAGCGTGCACACTACTTTTTCTAATGTTCAACAGCAAAACAGACATACCCACAAAGAATGCTTCTCATCTACAACTGTACATATTGAATAATATTTTCAATATTTTTCAATCTGGGGGGGAGTCCTTGTAGCAGTTACCTCCTCCTTTCAAAACATAACTACACCGGTTGGCCGTTAGGTGGCGCTTTTTCACTGACAGGTGGCGCTGTAAAGCGACACCAGAGTTATCTGCCCTTCTGACTATAAAAACCGTTGCAAAACGGAAATTCTCTCTCTTTTTTCACCGACCAGCATCGGAGAACAACGCTGGCACCAGCGCTCCGTTTCACTCGCCTTTTGGCCTTGACAGACAGACGCTGACACTAGCGTTCCGTTTCACTCTTCTCTGGTCGACAGAACGACGCTAATACTCTAGCGTTTCGTCTCACGCTTTTCTCTTGAACTTGTCTCAGCAAAACAACTACCAACACACGTTTCTTCCGTCAACACGTGGGCAAACAACGGTAAGAGTTCTCAACTCATTTTCTTTATGTACGGCTTTCAAAGACTTTTCCTACGCCGGATTCATTTCTTCTTATACCTTTTTCAAGAACTGTTTTTCCATCGACACACATGCATACATCACACACTTCATCATTCCACGTACACACACGTTCAATAAACCTTATTTGAACTACTTCATTTTTGTTTATTAATTATTACTCCGTCTTTGCATGCAACATTGCTTGATTTACTGAACACGTTTATAATCGGGGGAACACGACCCTCGATCCTAACAATTGGTGACCCGACGTGCAAGCTTTGTTGTATGGGGCAGAATAATTAATTTCATACTAGAACAAAAAAAAAAAAAAAAAAAAAAAAAAAAAATCATTTCTCGTTTTTTCTTTCGTGGTGAAACGAATTACGCATCCATCTTTTTCCTTTTTTTTCTACCCACGTGGTAGAAATATACAAACAAACAAACAAAAAAAAAGCCACCGTCTCCATTTTTCCTGGCCACGCGGAAATACCCAAACAGAGAAAAACAAACATTTCTCGGCTCTCTCCGAGTATAAAACAAATTACAATTTCATTTTTTTTCTTCTTCTCGACCCACGTGTCGGAAAATTATATACAAAGAAAAAGACAAACTTTTGCCAATCCTTTTTTTTTCTTTTTTCGACGAACAAAAGGACCTTACAAGACGCCACTTCCTTTGTTTTGAACACGTGGAGATAAAAAGAAAACAAAGGAAAACAAACGCTCACGCTGCACATCTTTTTCGTGACCACGTGTTGATAAAAAAATTCAAAATAATGCCGCCATCTTTTTCACCTGGAAATGAAAATTCAAACAAAAAAGAAAATACGAATTTATTTTTTCTGTTTCAACAACAAGCAAAAAAGGAAGCTGCCATCTTTTTCCCTAACCACGTGGAAATAGAAAATTCAAAAAAAAAAAAAGAAGAAAATACGAATTTTTTTTTCTTTCTTTTCAACAACAAAGGAAAGAGAAGCCACCATTCTTTCTCTACGTGGAAACGAACATTCAAACAAACTAAAACGAAAACAAAAAACGTCATCCCGTGTGTGAAACAAATTACGGCTCTATTTTTTTTTTTTTTTTCCTTTCTACCCACGTGTTGGAAATATATATATAAAGGAAAAGAAAACTACAAAACGACCAACACATGACGACAAACACGAACAACATCACCCTTCAAGGCCTACCAACAATCTTCAACACAAGATGAACAACCACATTTTCCCGGACATTCATCAAGCACCAAACATTTCCGGACATCACTGACGACACTATGGAAGAAATCACACCAGTTCAAAATGAGTACAACTGCACAAGCACGACTAAATACTCAACAACTGGACGTTCGTTGATCAACTGGGGGACACATCAACTCGAACGACGCACCAACACCAGTACAGACCCACTTGTACCTGGACCTGCTAACTCACTTGCAGACATTTGTGCATCTGATTTTGACCATAGTGTACCACCGATCTCAACAACTAGATGTTTGTTCATCAGCTCCACAACACGGACTAATTAACATGAACAACATCAACAACTGCACAGACTCACTTGTGCTCATTCATCAACACCGCACAGACTCACTTGTGCTCATTCATCAACACCGCACAGACTCACTTGTGCTCATTCATCAACACCGCACAGACTCACTTGTGCTCATTCATCAACAACCGCACAGACCCACTTGTGCTCATTCATCAACAACTGCACAGACTCACTTGTGCTCATTCATCAACAACTGCACAGACTCACTTGTGCTCACTCATCAACACTGCACAGATTCACTTGTGCTCACTCATCAACAACCGCGCAGACCCAAGCACCAAACATTCCCGGACAACACTGACAATTCAACGCTTGTTCATCAGCTCCGCATCACGCAGACTAATCAACATGAACAACGCCACCAACAAGTGCAAATTCGCTTGAACTCAACATTTTTCGACCGCAAACTCACTTGCACTCAAACTTGATGCAGACCCAAACAACACGCAGATCCACATGCGTTACAAACACTCAATTCCGCAGACGCACTTGCGATCAATCATTCAATACAGATGCAGAAACAGAAATAAGTAGCGTGCACACTACTTTTTCTAATGTTCAACAGCAAAACAGACATACCCACAAAGAATGCTTCTCATCTACAACTGTACATATTGAATAATATTTTCAATATTTTTCAATCTGGGGGGGAGTCCTTGTAGCAGTTACCTCCTCCTTTCAAAACATAACTACACCGGTTGGCCGTTAGGTGGCGCTTTTTCACTGACAGGTGGCGCTGTAAAGCGACACCAGAGTTATCTGCCCTTCTGACTATAAAAACCGTTGCAAAACGGAAATTCTCTCTCTTTTTTCACCGACCAGCATCGGAGAACAACGCTGGCACCAGCGCTCCGTTTCACTCGCCTTTTGGCCTTGACAGACAGACGCTGACACTAGCGTTCCGTTTCACTCTTCTCTGGTCGACAGAACGACGCTAATACTCTAGCGTTTCGTCTCACGCTTTTCTCTTGAACTTGTCTCAGCAAAACAACTACCAACACACGTTTCTTCCGTCAACACGTGGGCAAACAACGGTAAGAGTTCTCAACTCATTTTCTTTATGTACGGCTTTCAAAGACTTTTCCTACGCCGGATTCATTTCTTCTTATACCTTTTTCAAGAACTGTTTTTCCATCGACACACATGCATACATCACACACTTCATCATTCCACGTACACACACGTTCAATAAACCTTATTTGAACTACTTCATTTTTGTTTATTAATTATTACTCCGTCTTTGCATGCAACATTGCTTGATTTACTGAACACGTTTATAATCGGGGGAACACGACCCTCGATCCTAACAATTGGTGACCCGACGTGCAAGCTTTGTTGTATGGGGCAGAATAATTAATTTCATACTAGAACAAAAAAAAAAAAAAAAAAAAAAAAAAAAAATCATTTCTCGTTTTTTCTTTCGTGGTGAAACGAATTACGCATCCATCTTTTTCCTTTTTTTTCTACCCACGTGGTAGAAATATACAAACAAACAAACAAAAAAAAAGCCACCGTCTCCATTTTTCCTGGCCACGCGGAAATACCCAAACAGAGAAAAACAAACATTTCTCGGCTCTCTCCGAGTATAAAACAAATTACAATTTCATTTTTTTTCTTCTTCTCGACCCACGTGTCGGAAAATTATATACAAAGAAAAAGACAAACTTTTGCCAATCCTTTTTTTTTCTTTTTTCGACGAACAAAAGGACCTTACAAGACGCCACTTCCTTTGTTTTGAACACGTGGAGATAAAAAGAAAACAAAGGAAAACAAACGCTCACGCTGCACATCTTTTTCGTGACCACGTGTTGATAAAAAAATTCAAAATAATGCCGCCATCTTTTTCACCTGGAAATGAAAATTCAAACAAAAAAGAAAATACGAATTTATTTTTTCTGTTTCAACAACAAGCAAAAAAGGAAGCTGCCATCTTTTTCCCTAACCACGTGGAAATAGAAAATTCAAAAAAAAAAAAAGAAGAAAATACGAATTTTTTTTTCTTTCTTTTCAACAACAAAGGAAAGAGAAGCCACCATTCTTTCTCTACGTGGAAACGAACATTCAAACAAACTAAAACGAAAACAAAAAACGTCATCCCGTGTGTGAAACAAATTACGGCTCTATTTTTTTTTTTTTTTTCCTTTCTACCCACGTGTTGGAAATATATATATAAAGGAAAAGAAAACTACAAAACGACCAACACATGACGACAAACACGAACAACATCACCCTTCAAGGCCTACCAACAATCTTCAACACAAGATGAACAACCACATTTTCCCGGACATTCATCAAGCACCAAACATTTCCGGACATCACTGACGACACTATGGAAGAAATCACACCAGTTCAAAATGAGTACAACTGCACAAGCACGACTAAATACTCAACAACTGGACGTTCGTTGATCAACTGGGGGACACATCAACTCGAACGACGCACCAACACCAGTACAGACCCACTTGTACCTGGACCTGCTAACTCACTTGCAGACATTTGTGCATCTGATTTTGACCATAGTGTACCACCGATCTCAACAACTAGATGTTTGTTCATCAGCTCCACAACACGGACTAATTAACATGAACAACATCAACAACTGCACAGACTCACTTGTGCTCATTCATCAACACCGCACAGACTCACTTGTGCTCATTCATCAACACCGCACAGACTCACTTGTGCTCATTCATCAACACCGCACAGACTCACTTGTGCTCATTCATCAACAACCGCACAGACCCACTTGTGCTCATTCATCAACAACTGCACAGACTCACTTGTGCTCATTCATCAACAACTGCACAGACTCACTTGTGCTCACTCATCAACACTGCACAGATTCACTTGTGCTCACTCATCAACAACCGCGCAGACCCAAGCACCAAACATTCCCGGACAACACTGACAATTCAACGCTTGTTCATCAGCTCCGCATCACGCAGACTAATCAACATGAACAACGCCACCAACAAGTGCAAATTCGCTTGAACTCAACATTTTTCGACCGCAAACTCACTTGCACTCAAACTTGATGCAGACCCAAACAACACGCAGATCCACATGCGTTACAAACACTCAATTCCGCAGACGCACTTGCGATCAATCATTCAATACAGATGCAGAAACAGAAATAAGTAGCGTGCACACTACTTTTTCTAATGTTCAACAGCAAAACAGACATACCCACAAAGAATGCTTCTCATCTACAACTGTACATATTGAATAATATTTTCAATATTTTTCAATCTGGGGGGGAGTCCTTGTAGCAGTTACCTCCTCCTTTCAAAACATAACTACACCGGTTGGCCGTTAGGTGGCGCTTTTTCACTGACAGGTGGCGCTGTAAAGCGACACCAGAGTTATCTGCCCTTCTGACTATAAAAACCGTTGCAAAACGGAAATTCTCTCTCTTTTTTCACCGACCAGCATCGGAGAACAACGCTGGCACCAGCGCTCCGTTTCACTCGCCTTTTGGCCTTGACAGACAGACGCTGACACTAGCGTTCCGTTTCACTCTTCTCTGGTCGACAGAACGACGCTAATACACTAGCGTTTCGTCTCACGCTTTTCTCTTGAACTTGTCTCAGCAAAACAACTACCAACACACGTTTCTTCCGTCAACACGTGGGCAAACAACGGTAAGAGTTCTCAACTCATTTTCTTTATGTACGGCTTTCAAAAACTTTTCCTACGCCGGATTCATTTCTTCTTATACCTTTTTCAAGAACTGTTTTTCCATCGTCACACATGCATACATCACACACTTCATCATTCCACGTACACACACGTTCAATAAACCTTATTTGAACTACTTCATTTTTGTTTATTAATTATTACTCCGTCTTTGCATGCAACATTGCTTGATTTACTGAACACGTTTATAATCGGGGGAACACGACCCTCGATCCGAACAATATGTAGCAGCTATACTTTGATTAAGTTCGTTTCAATGAATTTCAGTAATTTATTTCAAATGCAAACTAAATGTATATTCTATCGACTATATATGTGTCCTAATCATGTTAATGTTCACTTGAAAAACAAAAAAGATAGAAGCCAAAAACATTGTATGATACATTTTAGTAAACATGTTTCGTCTGGCTGACTTTGACTGAGAGATATGAAGGCGTGATTGGTCAAATAAGATAATGTGAGGTTAGAGAGAGAATATTCTAATTAGAAAGTTGGCAAGAGACCGTGTATACATTGGAGCATTATGCAGTCCACACGCGGGGAACCAGGATTAAGCCACTAAAATTAATCTCTACAAGCATTTCTTTATTGAAATCAGACTTTTATAGTTACGGATGGCTCAAATAACACTTTTTTTCATCTCTTTCTTGCATGCTAGCCTAGTCTAATAATTTGAACAACAATTTATTTCTTAAGCCTTCCTTAGTTTTTTTCACCATAGTTAAAATTTTATGAAATAAAATTATAAAAACTCACTTTTAACAGCAAAACATATTTTCAAAGGCTTCCCCGGGAATGATCGTTTCCTCAGCGCTCTAGAGGCCTTCTAGTATTATTTTAGTCAATTTTAAGACATTCAGATTTTAAAACATTCAGATTCATATGTATTCAATTGAGTCCCCAAATTAGTGTTGTGGCCTTGCAGGCCGGTAATAATCAAGACAAACACAGTGGTATAATTAACGAAAGTGTATTAACAAAATTATGCTGCAGAAGAGAAACATTTGATTTTGAGGCCATAACTGCCACCAATTGTTATCACAACGTTTAGTCGTGACTGCATGTATTCTGTCTGGGTAAGGCAATTTATTTCTGGAATAGATAGATCGACTTACACAATAGCAATTAGTAAGATACTTTCCAACACATTCACCGAAAAATAATGGAAATATTGTGTTTGCATAATTAACATGTATCACTCCATCTACTCCCGAGGACATTGTGAAAAATTCAATAAACATAACAACTGTACGTATTTTGGTTATAAATTAATGAAGAGCTCCAAATATCAAAATTATTTGCATTATTATTTCTTTTTCTTTGTTTATTTTAAAGTTCGGCTGGATTTCAAACTACATTGTTTTCATCCATTATTTGTTTAAAATATATTTCAGAGATAGCATTGAATTAAATTTTAATTAAATTTTAATCAAATTATTCCCCCCTCTCTATGCAAATTATTTTCCCCCAAACCCACGATCACAACAAATATAAAATTGCTTAGCAGTTTGTTTTTTTCATAGAAAGTAAAAAATTCGAACAAAAATAGTAATATGTGGTTCAGTGGTTGGAGCAGGAATTTCTTGGTTTACTCAATTTTCCTGTGTGATGCCAGGACACATGTTCCGCTATATTCAAATAAAATAATTTCATCCTTAGACAAGTAAGCAGTTTTATTTCATCACCGTCATTTTGTGTATGGAAATATTTTTTATGAATCCTTAAGTACGCACTTTTAGCCACACTCTTGCGGTTTCAGAAGAAAGTTGCTTTTCCTATATTTAATGAGTCTTGCAACGTTTTAATAATAGAATAAAAAAGAGGGTTGGTTCATGCTTCTCTTTTAAAATAACTTAATTCAACAATAATGTGTCGTTTAGTTGTTTCATATACTCCAAATACCTTTCCCTATTCATTCACTTTTCAAGGTGACCATTAGGAACATAGTCTAATATAGCCATCTGTAGACTAGATTAGTGTCTCACCAACTGCTTTTAACTGACTCCCAATCTCAAAATTCATTTTCTTCTAGCCTGTCACATGATCGACTCAGCCAATCACAGCTTAGTATCTCTTAGGCTCCCTCTTTTATGCTCTAATAATAACAAAAATATGAGTTTTCTAAACTAAACTGATGAAATAAAACACAACTACAAAACCTCTATTATGAATAGAAAAATCATTGAAAATGTAATTCGAAGGATCAGTAAAATCAATTATTTTAATGGAAAACCGATTGATCTTTTACACCATTGATCCTTTCTTCCTTCCTTCCTTCACCACTGATATGTTGCCATCACAAATGTCTATTTGTGATGTAGAAGATAATAAAGAGAGAAAAAGAGAAATACAGATTTTCTAACTTGACGCATTTTTTTAGTGTTATAGCCTTGTTTAATATTAATAATCTGATGGAAAAAAAATCAAAAGTTCCAAAACGACAATTACGTAATTTAAAATATAATACGAAAAATCAGTAAAATCGATAAACAATTTTAATGGAGAAGTCATTGATCCTTTTGTACGGTCTGCTACGAGAAAAATAGATTTATATTCAAATAAAATATTTTCATCTTTTAAGAAATAGCCATTTTGAAAACTGCAGTCTTCCCACTTAACCAATATCATTGATGATTCCTTATTTTTTTTAGTCACAATTGTCTGTCCCTTGGTCGCTTGAAGTATTGAATTAAGCAAAATATCAGATTCTAAACAGAACTGAAATTTAAGAATTAATAATTAGCTGTCCCTAGCCGATGTAGCCCGGGAATTAAGTTAATGTTGTTTAAATAATACATGGGGAGTAGCAAAGTAATTTTAAGCCAGAAATATATAATTTCACAAAGCAATTAATTAAAATGACTAACTTGTTTTCTAAGAAAAGTAAAATAATCCTAGTTGATATAATTAAATGAGTAATTTATTTATTTTTTGTATATAAATTATTTGCCGTAAATAGGAATTCAATTTTACACACTAATTCAGTAAAATGACTTGTTTTCTCAGAAAATGTATTTTAGTAAATTTAATTTATTAGTAAAGTAATTTTTGTAAATAAATTATTGTTTCTAAAAAAGAATTTTATTTCACGGAGTAATTTATTAAAATGCCTGACTTGTTGTCTAATTAATTGTAAATATTTAAAACATTACTTCCTCTTTGGACTGAGAACGAGAGGATACGACACTTTGATTCCAGCCGAAAAGGGTGGTAGTCAACAGCAGAATAAGCAGTTTATTGAACAATATGCTGTTTTTACATGCTAAGAAATGAAGCAAAAGTTTACATGTATTTCCTTAATAAAAATGTCTGAGACCCTATCCTGGACAAATGTATTTTTGATTTGTTGGTTTTTAAATCTTCGTTTAGTTCTTATTTTTGTTTGTTTTACTTTTTTATAATCAAAGTGATGCAAATACGAAAGAGTCCGTTCTGTGTCTATGCATACCCTAAGGAAACAGACCCATGGTGTTTGAGTTCATATGGATCATGTGCAAGTTAGCAAAGTTGGGTTATGTTTGATATTAGTCGACTGTTTTTCAGTCTGGCCTGAAGTTTTTCAAGTAAAAAATATAAAAACTAGTACACTTAAACAAATATTGCGAATAATATGCACTAAAAATGGCATACCAAAAACATTAGTGTCTGACAAGGTTCTTGAATTTTCTGACGAAAGTCTATGTTCATGGCTAAGGAATAGTGGGTGCATCCCTCCCCCCGCCCTCAAAAACCCCATATTACCCACATTCAAATGGAATTGCAGAACGAATGGTACAAACAATAAAAATGGGATTGAAAGCATCTTCTTCTCAGCCAAAGAAGATTGAAACTTTCCTTCTCATACTATTATTGAATCACAGAACAATACCACATGCAGATTGGGCATAAAGCCGATCTGCATCAATGGGTAGACAGATTAGAGCGCCATTAACCACGGCTTACTCAACTAATTAAAACATGCAGTACATGAGAAATAGAGAAGCTGAACCTGAAAGAGCGAATTTCATAATGCAAAAAAGGACACAACAGAAAGGGCAATAACATGCAGAAAGGGCAATAACATTATTACCCATGAAGATCAATTAAAATCTAGTCAAGAATATGAAAAGAAATTAAGTGAAGCTAATAGTGATGCTAGAAATTATGCTATAAGTGAGTACGAAACATGGCGGAAGATGATCAAGGTTCTTCTAAAGAGTCGAATTATGAAGTATTGGACTTCGAATATAGACATGACAGATCAAAGTCTCTTATAGTTGGGAATATCCATGAAACCCATACGATTCCGGGAGATGTAATATGGTTTGCTTGTCTAATACAGTAATTAGCATAGACAGGCTTTATTATTTATAAGTAGCCTGTATATAATAATTCGGCATCCCATTAGCATATCTGCTCAGTGAACCACATAATTTGAATATCATAACATAAGGAATACATGTTATTAAAAAAATCGGTTTTGCAAGAAAATCGATCAGACCTCTTACGAAATGTTGAAATTGAAATCCCATAAATGACGAATTAATGTTTTTTTTACTATACCAAATGATTATTTTTAAAACCTGATTGTTAAAGTTAAATTTGATTATTACATATCGTTTAAATTATTTATTAAATCAAGTTGTTATAAAACTACAACTAATTTTGTTGAGATAATGTTGTTTTAATTGGATATAAATAGATTCCAAAACTTTCAATCTTTTAATACATAAGAATTTCCCTAGAATTTTAAATTCAGTTTAAATAGCTTTTTATTCGACAGTTTAAATGCTTTCAATTTTTTTTCAACTTTTGAATTATCACGAAGTAATTCTTTTTTGTTTATATTTTTTATCAAAAGACGTGTTTAAGATATCGTGACACATCGAAATTCGTTAGTACTTTTAAATGTGTTAAACTAAAAGTAAAAATCAGATATATGCTCAGCAGATAAAGAAACAAATTAATTGTACAATAATCATTCCCATAATTCACCTCGTCTGCATGAATGTAATATTTAAAGTTTAATTTATTTACATTTATTTTTTTAGAGTTCTTTAAAATTAATAATTGGAACGATAATTCAATGATAATATATATATATATATATATATATATATATATATATATATATATATATATATATATATATTAATAATATTGGATTCTTTACAAAATGTTGAAAGTTAAATCACGTAAATACTTTCGAGTTTGTTTTGTTTAACTCTTAAATTTATAAATAATCACAAGTTGAGAACCAGTGATTCATTCAAGTTTTTTTAACCAAATTTCTTTTACAAATCACGATAATTCTTATTTAGAGAAGTAATGTATATTTGATCAGATATTTTTATTAATACAGAAGAAGAAGAAGAAGAAAAAGAAGAAGAAGAGGAAGAAGAAGAAGATGATGATGATGATGATGATGATGATGATGATGATGATGATGATGATGATGATGATGATGATGATGAAGAAGAGGAAGAAGAAGATAAAGAAGAGGAAGACACGGGATATAAAACTGTTTCTTCTTTTTTATTTACGATATTAAAAAAAAAAGAAGTTAATATCTTAATATTTATAAGGAGACATAAAAGTGGTGCAAAACTGTGCTGTTCGGTGAATTAATTTCATTATTAGCTAGCAGAATACCTGCCCTGGGACGGCTAATCTGCCAGTATGCCATTAAACAAGAAAATTAAATCAATCAATGGAACATTTACAATCGATATTGTTTTGGCGTTAAATAACCCAAAAGTGTTGATATGTCTTTACACAGACAAACAAAACAAATCACTCAATCGCTTCTAATAAATATTGTGTTTGAATAGTAAAATAACTCTAAAAGGGTTGATATGCTGTAAAATCAAATCAAATTAAACTTTGTTGTATTTTTTCAAATAAAAAATCAATACTTAATATAAGCTTTAGTTTAAATTTAGCTTCTATTGTAGATTTTTTATCCTGTTTTTCTTCTTGTCTTCCTTTTTAGTTGATATTTTTCTCTCTCTTTCCTCCCCTCCACTTTTCTTCTCCCTCAACATCCTTCCTTTCTTTCTGTTCTTTTTTCCTTCTTTTCTCTGTCTTTATCCCTTCTTCTTCTTCTTCTTCTTCTTCTTCTTCTTCTTCTTCTTCTTCTTCTTCTTCTTCTCTTCCTTTCTTCTCTGTCACATCCCTCTACCATTTTATTATTTTCCTTCTTACTTTTTCTCTCCTACGCTTTTTATTATTCTTCACCCTTCCTCTCCCATATATATTTTTTCCGTTCCTCTTTTCCCTTTCCTCTTTTATCCCATCTTCTTTCACACCTTTTTGTCACCTCATTCTCCCTTTTCATTATGTTCTTTTTCTTTCTTTTCTCTTTCCATATACCTTTTCTTCCTCTTCTCTTGCTTTCCCCTCAGTCACCCCTATCTCTTTTCCTTCTGTTCATTTTCTTTCTTTTCTCTTTCTTCCTCATCACTTTCTCTTTCTTCCTTTCCCTCTCCTTTATCCCTTCCCCTTTTCCTTCTTCCCCACTTTTATATTCTTATCTTTTTATCTTATTGTGATTCCAAAAACCAAACAGAATTCTCTGTCAGGATTACTGAACATCAAACATGACGACTAAGAAGAATTTTTCCTTCCCTCATTCGATTTCCCCCCCATGGGACGTTACCCCTGAATAACTTAAACCCCTCTCCACTGCCACTAACTCTTCTGAGCTCCCTGACCAAAGTGACAGTTCAAGAAAATGGAAAATAGGAATGTGTGGGGGCTGACTGTTCATGGAATATTTCTCGTAGCATCTAGCAAACCGAGACACGATTTCCAACCCCAATCTTGCCTGTTTTGAAGAATCCAATTTCTTTTTTCCTTTAGCGATTCCTGGTGTTCTGCTGCTCTGGATTTTGCTTCCTTTCTGCCAATTGCAAGACCAACCTCGGATTCTTACAAATAATGTCAAAATTCTTAGGATTCTTAATATAAATGCTTCTCGAATATAAAGAGCAAATATTATTTAGTTGGTGCTAAAGGAAAAATACAGGGTGGAGCATAAAGATCTCCAACATTTGGAGTGGGTACTGTCATCATCATCATCATCATCATCATCATCATCATCATCACGCCCGTTTTACATGCTGATGCGTTGGACGGCTTTAGAAATTCACTTCCTAACTAACCTATCTCTGGGCAGGTATTATTTATCCTTCTTTTTCTCAAATCAATTTTTATCCTTCCCTCCCATGTTTTCCTTGGCCTTCCCCTGCCAACTGACCTTGCTACCTAAACTGTTCTACATTGACTAATCAAAGAATTCTTATCCATTCTTTAAACATGGCCATACCATCGAAGTTTCCTATTCTGCACATATCTACCTATACCGTCAAGATGTAATCTTCCTCTCAAGTCACCAGATCTAAGCCTGTCTTTAAGACTCATATTACACATCTATTTTATCATTCTCATATTATTTCTCTCAATGCATGTCGTCAACCCTCACTAGCCAGGTTTCACTTCTATACATCATCACACTGCATAAACATGCCTGATAGAGTTATCCCTTGGTCGACTGTGTGGGATGTATTGTAAGTAGAGTGTATGGTCTCAGTTGGCAGGCTAAGCTCTATTATTTTTTATATTCTTCATCAGTAACTACAACATTCTTAATTTTCTCTATCAATGATCGTAGAGTGTCGAGGGAAATATTTCCTGTGCATTTAATCTCTTGAAAGGGAAAAGTGGACTGTCCACCAAATTCATCAGATTTAAACTCTCGTGACTTTTTCTTGGGAGATATTAACACGAAAATGTTTTACGGAATCACCCTTGAACTTTTGAGGATTAAAAAGAGAAGAACTAGATCCAATTCAAGCTGAGATGACACTGATTGTCATAGAGAACTTCTGGGAATGATTCCATCAATACATAGTCAACAAAAGTCACCATTTGTCTGATATAATTTATAAAACCAACTGAAACAAAACTACCTTTCATGTACTTTTTAGAAATGTAATTTTTTACTACATACAGCATGGGGTATTCCTTCTATCCCCCCAGACTGGGCGGTGTTTTCTTTGTCCATCGAAACAGCCGTTCGTTTCTATTGTTGACACATTGTCGTTGTCTTTCAGTAGTAGTGGCAAAGATGTTCATCTTTTCTTCTTCATTCTCTTTTAAGCTAAAGTAATAAAAGCAGTTAAAAAGAACAGCAAATAGCTTCATTAATTGCTCTGGGATTTGATTGATTTACTTCTCACAGTAATTTACAGCAAATACATCCAGATGAACTGCATCCTCATGACCAATCCCTGTAGCTGGAAGCCTCGAAAACCACATCCGATCATTTTGACATCTGACTTCCCAGAGGCAGGAACTTTCCTTGTGAGACATTTACAGCAAGAACTCGCCTTTCTACCAAAACAAAAAAGAATTTTCTTTCTCCCTCCATGGGAATAGCATCACGTGGAATTTCCATGGACAGAGCTTCTTTGCAAGGGCTTCCCACCTGTGGAACACATTGCCGCGATTCTGCTTCCCTGTTGATTATAACTTGGTCACCTTCAAATCCAATGTCAACAAATACTTGTCATGAACTTCTCCAAAAGTAAAGAAACACGGTTCATACCATTAAGCAATGTTAGTACTCTCATAATGTTCCTCATTTTTCGGTTACCATTCATTACCATCTTATTAAAACTTATCCTCGAGTTGTTCACGGCCGTGATAAGTGCTGACCCCGATAGTAAAAAACACAAAAAAAACTTACTTTGCTTTCACATACTTCTTCTCATCACACAACTTCTGGTACACGTCAGCCTAACTTCTAACTTGATGTCTAATGGAAAACTCTATTTTCTTGCTTATCTAACCTTACGTTACACATATGCATCTAAATATTGCTACATCGATAGTCATGTTCTTTTTTTATATCCATTCAAAATGTGTGAGATCTTTATGCCCCAGCCTGTATATACCCAAAACAAAAATGTACAGTAATTTATCACAAACCCCTATTACATCATAGAATAGACAGGGATGAAGCTTGTTCCACCTCAGTAATTAAACGAGTACCTATTTATTGACCATTAAAAGGTAAAACCAGGTGGAATTGAACCTGCATATAATGATCAGAACTTTTTCACTCTAACCACCTTACAAGCACTGATAAAAATCAGACAGCTTTTTTAGTATGGGATGCTCGAATATTATATAAACTTGTATGGTTCTCCAGCTCTCCTGAACACTAGTCCATTCTAATAATACTAAACCAGCAGTAATAATAATAATAATAATAATAATAATAATAATAATAATAATAATAATAATAATATTTGGCTTATTGCCACCCAAATCCCAGAGAAGACCAATGGTTCTTACCAGCGAGAAATCAATGGTAAGCAGTTGTTGCAATACCGCAAGGTCATTTGTGGTGGTTATCAAAATGAGGTGGAGAGTACTGGAAATCTGGGGAGGCTTGTTGTCACTCAGACTCCAGGGAACACCACCGGTTGTTGTCGGTGAGCAATCACTGACGATGACCTGTGTGATAACTCCTAGTGAGTACAAATAAATTTAATATTTTTCCAAATACAAAAAATACAAATGTTAATGGGACTCTTCTACTCAACTCCCCAACTTCGTTATTCTTCATAGCAATAAGAAATAAAGTAAGTAAATACAAAATACAAAAGACAGCAGTAACATCACAATAAATTAGTAATCAATATCACGACATGCAGAAATTGTGCACTCCTCACCAAATATAAAAAAAGCGCACTAAAAAAACACACGCATATACACATACATTTATACATATACACATATATCCACTTATATCCATTCTGAAAAAGAAAACAAAACTCCACCAGATGCAAACACAATTGTGAGTAAGAATAAATCAATAGATAAATCATCCACTGTAAGAATAATGCATTATATAAACATTTAAGCAATCCTATATGCATAAACATCAAATCATTAATTATTTGTAATAAACAAACTGTCCCAAGAATCCACAATCCTAAAATCAATCTTATAGTACAATTACAATATATATATATATATATATATATATATATATATATATATATATATATATATATATATATATATATATATACTCTCAATTTCCTATCCTAATCTTTTTTACTCGTTTTTTTCACACTGTCTTTTCGGTCCTTCTGCTGGCTTCTACTAGTTACTCAGGGCCGGTTTTAAGCCTAATTGGACAAATTTTCTAAAATTGGGCTTCACACCAGCAGTTACAAGTTATCGTTTACAGCCTTTTCTGTATTCTAAGAAAAATAAACCACTACTGAAAAGATCAAATGAAGAATGAAAATTCTTGTTTCTAACATCATTTATTTATTATGCATGCTATATGTTGTGGGCCTGTAAAGGGTCCGGAAGGAAAACAGAACTCGGAGTTTAGAGAAAAACAAGTGTATTGAAAATTATAATACAACAGAGAAACAACAGTGGTGGTACGTCAGTCTCCACTGCGAATATACACTGCGATTGATTCAGCTATGTAATTCCTTCCCACAGCAGGAATATGTGACACAAGGGCAGAAGGTGGGGGAGGGTCAGCCAGCGCCCCTAAAAAAGTAGCACTCTAGCCTATAAAAAATGGCCTGGGCAGCCTCGTCGGCATTCCCCGGTCAGGGCGCCTCAAGCAACAAGCAATAAACTTACTCCACCTCAAAGCGGAGAGGCAAGGCCTTGGATGGTAAACTTCCTAGGACTACCAAGGACTAATACCTTAGCTCAACAGATAAAAGGCCACCGAAATGGCCCAGTTCCTGTCGGACTGATTGTCGAGAACGAATTCTCAACTGGTATTGACCAGTCCGAAGTCTCTAAGCAACTGACGTTAAAAAAAGACCACACGGGCTAGTGTTGACCCAACACTGAGAAGCAGATTCTCCCAGTATTTATGGTGAGTGGAAGAGTTTAAGTAGTCTGTATAAGTAAGGTACACCCCCTCCCAAGTGTTACCTCCTCAGGAGTCACAGTAATATATTACCTTTTTAGCTTGACACTGTTCTGAGGCTGCTTCGGGTATCCATTTGCCAAAATTGTTGTATCCTGTGACCATATACTTCTTTCTATGAAATGCTGTCGGTGTCTTTCTATAGTCGTTCCCTATTTTAATGTAGGTGTCTCTTATGAGAGAAGTGTATGCCTCTATCAACATAAGACATGATATTCTCCAGTTTTTTAATTCTAGACTTCTGATTTTGGAGCACATCTTTAACCTTGGAAAAAATGTCTTCTTATCTTCAACATTCTTCAAGAAGAGTCACCTTATCTTTAAAAGTCTTTAGCTCTTCTAAGACATATTTGAGTTGCAACTTCAGCGATTCCAGCTCTGGAACCATGAGTTATCTCTCTTTAACCACAACTGGTTATCAAAAGAATTTGACTTAATTTCTTTCAGTTTAGTGTTAGCTATTTGCAATATGAATTTTGTGTCCTTATGTGCTTTAATTTCTGCAGACAATTTGAGTCCATTTCATAAGATTTTTCATGGTTGAAACAAATTCCTTCTTTTGATTTTCTAACTCGGTCGTCAGATTTTTTATTTTCTGCCCAAAAATGTCGGTTGGTAACCCCCACAGTTTAAACCGATGCATCAAGTCTGTGCCAAATAAATTGTTGGTATTTTTAATACGAACATTTTTACTTTTTTGGTTGTTTTGTTTAAAGCAATGTCGGTAATAATTTCACCCTCGAATTTAATTTTTTCACTAGTCACCGTTTTGGTTATTTTGTTGGTTCTTAGCATGGTCGGTTTATCCAACTTCACCATGTATGCACGTTGATAATCAACATGTGTGAACCAGAATGTAATTGTAATTTTAAATTATTATGATTTGTACACGTGCATATTTTCTTATAATTCTGCCGTGCTGTTCGTTCGTTTTTGTGAAATTTACCCGAGATGGTTTCCTGTATTCCTTCTGCAATGTAAACTCTTGTGTCCGACTTTATTACAAGTTATACAGGTTTTTAAACGGTACAGGCAATCCGTTACCCAATGAAGGGCTTCACAACGGAAACAGGGGGATCGGCTGTAATGTATCCTGTTTTTTTATTGGGGTGGCTTGTTTTTGTAAGAGCGTAAAAATAATCCATCTTTTTGTTTTGAGTAGTTTTTGAAAGAGAGTTGAAATGTGTTTTCTGACGTACCTTTTTTATGTTTGAAATGCCCGACTCTTCAATGTCTTTAGAATCTTGTTTAACACTTACAATTCTCTGGAAGTCTTCGATTAATTTCTATAATGTTAAATTAGGTACACTTTTTAACTTTAGAACCCTACGTCTTATTTCCTTCATCTTATTTCTGTGTCTTTTCCTAATACAAGTCCTTGCACGAAAATTAGACATTTAAAGTTATTGTTGTGGGGTACAAATCACCCCTATTGAAGAACTAATGGAAGCAACCATCTATAATAAATACCATGGTTGCAAAGACTCAACAGAGGACATTCCTATCATGTTTTACCGCATGGTAGGAATCCGGTCATCTCCTACCACATTTAGTGGCGTTACTGTATTGCTATGATATAAATACATTGTATATTTTAACCTCTCACAATTTGTGGTTGTTATCTTATTGACCCCTAGCACGGGTCTACAACACTGGCGACGAAGAAATTAGTAAAGAACAAACATGAGGATTTTGATGTTATACCAGTCACGACAACTGGCTACCAGGATTACTCAAGAAAGTTACGGGATCATTCGACAAAAAACTAAATAACGAAGATTCGGGCAAGGATTTACTTGAAAAGAAAAACGTCAAACAACAAAAGACGTCGTCAAAAAAGTCTTATCTTGCTGTTGAAAAAAAAAAGCCACAAGAAGCCTAAACTACGAGTTAAAACGGAACTCATAAATGGCGTGGATTTACGACAACTGAAAAAAAAACGACTCAAAGTTTCAGTAAGTACAAAAAAAAATTTGTTCGTTCTAAAAAGATTGTCTTAAAAAAGCATTAGCATTGAAAAAAAAATTACGAAAATACAGCAAGTAAATGATAGTATTTTTTATTTTGGCTAAAGCGAGTATTCGCAAAATTAAAAGTTACGTCGGATTTTTCCGATTAAAATAAATTTTTCTCTGACTGACTGGCACGTTGAAAAAAAAAACACTTTCGACAAGCAGGTACGGCATAACACTTTGTGTTAATGAGAAAATATGATATTCTGTTACGCACTTAAAGCGGAAATTATGGCCAATATTTAAATAAATGCTATGAACTCGTTTTTTTTCACAGAAAAAAAGACTAATTCTTTGTAAAAGAAAAAAAAAGTGTACGTTCAACAAGGATTTGAACTAAATACTTACACGTTACGAAAAGAAAATTGAAGAAAAAAAGATACGCTCTAAAAATTAAGGACACTCACCCGCCAGCTATTACCAACCAAGAGGCAAAAAGTACCCTTCACAAAATTATCAGGATAGACAAAAGCCTAGGACCCCTTGTAGTAAATGTGGAGGACCTCATGGGTACAATGCATGTTGGTACCATAAGAAAATAACGTGTGACCTATGCAAACGAGCAGGGCACAAGGCCTCATATTGCAGAGCAAAAGTAGAAAAAAAGAGCTACATAAAAACTGCAAAAAGGGACCCTTCACCAACAGAGAACATAAGGAAATATGTTACGGTGAGAATAAGAAATAGAGAAGTAAATCTGCGACTCGATTCAGGGTCGGATATATCGATTATAAATGTTCACACGTGGAAGAAATTAGGTAAGCCCACGATGATGAAGACGAATAAAGTCGCAAGATCAGTAACTGGTGAAAAGCTACATTTTGAGGGTGAATTAATTATTAATGTTTCACTAAAAAGAAAGACCAAAAAGGCTAAAAGTATTCGTTCTTAGGAACGCATCAAATTTATTTGGATCTGACTGGATCCAAGAATTTGAATTATGGGACTCGCCAATGAGTGATTTTTGTCAAAAAGTCGAAAATTTAACGGACGAAGCCGACAAACTAAAAAAAGATCTAAAAACATCTTTTCCAAGTGTTTTTTCTGAAAAGCTTGGATGCTGCACGAAAATAAAAGCGAGATTCGAATTGCTGGATGAAGCAAAACCAATATTCAAAAAACCACGTAGCGTACTGTTCGCTTCAAGAGAAAAAATTGAAGAAGAATTGGAAAGACTAGTTAACACAGGGATTTTGACCCATATTTACTATAGTGAGTGGGCAGCCCCACCGTATACATAAAAAAAAATCAAAAGAAATCAGAGTATGCGTAGATTTCTCTACCGGATTGAATGCATCGCTCAAGGACCACCACTATCCGTTACCAAACCCAGAGGAAGTATTCGCTAAGTTAAATGGCGGAAAAATCTTTTCCAAAATAGACTTAAGCGAGGCGTATCTACAGATACCAGTAGAAGACGATAGTTCGAAACTTTTGTGTATCTCAACACACATAGGTCTTTTTAAATTCAATAGATTAGCATTTGGGATAAAAGTAGCACATGCTATTTTCCAACAGATAATTGACACTTTGCTAAGCGGTTTGGATTTTTCAATAGGCTATCTGGACGATATTCTCATACGTAGTCAAAATGTTGAACAACATAGAGATCATGTATTTCAAGTGTTTAACAGAATAAAAGAATACGGCTTCACTTTGAAGGAGGCAAAATGTGAATTTTTTTTTGGAACAAATAAAATACCTGGGTCATATATTAAATAAGGACGGGAGAAAACCCGACCCGGATAGGTCCACAGCAATAAAAGACATGCCAGAGCCTCAAAATGTAACTACATTGCAAAGTTTTTTAGGGCTCGTTAACTATTATCAAACTTTTATTAAGAATATGCATAAATTGCGTGCGCCTTTGAATGAAAAAAATGGAACTGGACGCCGAAGTGCCAGTCGGCATTTAAGCAGTTAAAAGATGTACTAACATCAGATTTATTTCTGATTCATTTCAATCCAGAACAAGAGATTATTGTCGCAACCGACGCAAGTGCTTATGGAATAGGGGCATGCATTCTACATAAAATGCCAGATGGGTCCACTAAACCGATCGCCCATGCGTCGAGAACCTTACTGCCAGCCGAGAAGAATTATTCCCAAATTGAGAAGGAAGCACTGGGGATCATATTCGGGGTTACAAAATTCCACCGTTTTTTACACGGTCGAAAATTCAAATTACAAACTGATCACAAGCCGCTTATAACCATTTTCGGTTCAAAAAAAGGGATACCAACTTACTCAGTCAACAGACTGCAAAGATGGGCGACCATCCTGCTAAATTACGATTTCAGTATGGAATTTCTTGCATCTGCGAAGTTAGGTCATGCTGACGGATTGTCGCGATTAATCCCGAAATCAAGGGAACCGCTGGAGGACACAGTAATAGCATCACTACAAAGTGAAAAGGACTATACACAAATACTGTGCAATACGATCAGGGAATTACCAGTGACTTTGAAAGATATAATAAGGGAGGCTGAAGAAGATAGTTTCATCAAAGAAACGAAACAAAAAATTCAATCAGATGAATCGGCGGCAGAAGTTTATTCTATGTGCAATGAGGTACTGTTGTACCGAGAAAGGGTGGTAATCCCAGCCACGCTGAGAAAAATTTTTTAAAGGATTTTCATACGGGGCACCCTGGGGCTACTAGAATGAAGAGCCTCATGAGGTCCTACGTTTACTGGAAGAGCATGGACACTGATATTGAAGACATGGTAAAGTCGTATAAGGGATGCGCATTGGCTGCAAAAGCGCCCCCAATATAATTTAGCCCGTGGCCTAAAGCTGACCATCCATGGTCAAGGATACACGTGGACTTTGCAGGTCCATTGGAGGGAAACTATTACTTAATAGTTGTTGATAGCTTTTCAAAATGGCCTGAGGTATTTAGATGCAAGAGTCCAACGACGGATTTTACAATCAGTGCTCTTCGCGAATTGTATGCTAGGTTTGGTGTGGTCGATTGTTTGGTGTCGGACAATGGCACGCAATTCACGTCAGCAGATTTTAAAAGTTTCTGCGAGGATTTCCAGGTCAACCACATAACAACGCCAACCTATCATCCTCGATCGAACGGTCAGGCAGAGAGGTTCGTGGACACGCTAAAAAGAGCCCTGAAAAAAGCTAAAGGAACGCCCTCAGGAAAGGCGTTACAACAGTTTTTACAGGTGTACCGAATTACGCCAAATGAAAGCGCTCCATCAAAGATGTCGCTGGCAGAGTTAATGTTTGCGAGGAAAATTAGGCCGGTCTTCGAGAAACTTTTGCCTAAACAGGTAAAACCGCCGAATACTACAGTTCCTAAAAAGAGGTATTTACCTGGGGAAAAGGTATTTTTCCAGGTACATAAAAATAATAGTATGATGTGGGAACTAGGAAAGGTCAAGCAGAGGATCGGGCGGATGGTTTACATAATCGAAGGTCCAAAATTTACTCACAAGAAGCATTTGAACCAAATTCGGAAACGTGTCACTGATAACGACAGACAACCTCCTGTTGAACAAGAAGAAGTAATGGACCATATATATGACACGTTCGACCTGGTAACACCACAAGCAGCCGGACAACGCCGGTCTTCCAGAAAAAGAAAAAGGATCGATCCCATAGAGATCAATCCCAGAAAAAAGAGCTATACGATCATTCCAGGGGAATGAAAAAGCTCGGGAGGGGGTGTTGTGGGGTACAAATCACCCCTATTGAAGAACTAATGGAAGCAACCATCTATAATAAATACCATGGTTGCAAAGACTCAACAGAGGACATTCCTATCATGTTTTACCGCATGGTAGGAATCCGGTCATCTCCTACCACATTTAGTGGCGTTACTGTATTGCTATGATATAAATACATTGTATATTTTAACCTGTCACAATTTGTGGTTGTTATCTTTGTGACCCCTAGCACGGGTCTTCAACAGTTATCCACACTAAGTTGAGCTAATTGGAAATCGTCACAGTGTTTATTAACGATTGACGGGAAAGTTGTGTTGTCTTCGCCATCTCTTTTGACTAAATTCAAACACTCCACCACTTGTGGAACAAAGAAGTTTCTGGCCTGAATAATTCTGTTTAAAGTGTAACCGTTTCAGAAAAATTCAAGTTGCTAGTTTTTCGGGGTAAAATATAGTCCACGAATTTGGTATGTTCGGTGTGCCTAATTTTCGGAACACTAGGCGAACTTTTCTAGAGTTTGCCCAATTTTCACAACCTATTTTGTATAGATACTCATACCTTCTGAAATATGAAGCAAAGGTTTTATCCTCGTCTGGAGAATTAGTGAAATTGTCAATTGCACTCCAAACTGCATTCTGAGAAAAAGCATTTTCGTTTTCGTTACTTTGACTCCGATGCGATATTGTTTGCATTAATACTCTAATCTTTTGATTGGCTTCTTCTTTTTTTGTTCCGGAAAGTTTTTTATTTTGTTCTAGTAGAAGTTTTTGAAATCTTTCTTCAATTTTAGTTGTCTTTCTTCAGTTGCTTGTAGCAGTTCGTCGGCTTCTTTTTTTGTTCCAGAAGTCTTTCTTCTGTTTTTGTAGCTTATCGTCAACTTCTTTTTTGTTCTAGTTGTTGTTGCATTTGGTATTTCACGAGTTCTGTTAGAGTTGCTTAAAAAAATCTTCCATGTTTAAAATATGTTTTTATAGAATACGGCTTTTAGAAATTCTTTTTTTATATTACGCTGCTAACGTAATCTTAGTTATAAAAAGGGAAAAAGAGTAAAAAAAAAGTTTTTTCTCATTGACAAAAAATCACCGTTTTTTAGTTTGCTTTCACATAACTGTAGAATTTACGGTTAGCACTTTAATCAACAGGAAAAAATGAGGTTTTAATTTTTTTCAGTGGTTGGACTTTTTTTTCTCTTTTAGAGAGAAAAAGAAAGTAGAATGTATTCCCTTATTAGAAATTAACACAGTGCTGGAATAGCAATACAGAAATCACTGACCTTTCTTTAAGAAAAAATAAATTGGTTTCTTCATAACAAAAAAAAACAAATGGATCCACTTTGGTTGAAATAAATCCAACTTACGAGATTCTTTTTGTTTTTGGTCAACCTGAAAAGCTACTTTTCAGAATTAAGACGTTGTCGGGTGAATTTGCCGTTGATTTCTCCACGTTTGTCCCCTTTTAAAGTTCTAAACAAAAAACCTTAATATACTTCATCGCCAATTGTGGTGTCCATTTTAAGGTTCTCAAGAATCCCTTACTGTACCTCGTTGCCAGTTGTTGTGGGCTTGTAAGGAAAACACGAACTCGGAATTTAGAGAAAAACAACTGTATAGAAAAATTATAAAACAACAGAGAACAAGAGTGGATATACGTCAGTCTTGACTGCCAGTATAGACTGGTGTGGTTCCAGGTATTTATTTCCTTCCCACCGCAGGAAGATGTGGTACAAGACGGGAAGGTTGAGAGAGTGAAACCAGCGCCCCTAAAGAAGAAGCACTTTGAAAAGTTGTCTGCGCAAACTCGTCGACATTCCTCGGTAGAGGCGCCTCAGGCAGTAAGCAATGAACTTACTTCACCCCAAAGAGCGAAGGTAAGACCTTGGAGGGTGGCCCTCTTAGGACTACCCAGGACTAATGCCTCACCCCGACAGATGAAAGGCCACCGAAATAGCCCAGTTCCAATCGGACTAGGGTGGATCCAGTATTTAATGGCTTCTCACCACAGCAATATGTGGCACAAGACCGGAAAGTGGGGGAGAGTCAATCAAGCGTCCATAAAGAAGGAGTACTCTGACCTAGCAAACATAGCCTGGCCAGCCCGTCTGCCTTTCTCGGTCAGGTCGCCTCAGGCAGTAAGCAATGAATTTACTCCACCCTAAAGAGGGGAGGCAAGGCCTGGGAGAGTGAATCTCCTAGGACAACCCAGGAGATAATACCTCAGCCCAGCAGATAAAAAACCACCGAAATGGTCCAGTTTCTGACGGACTGATTGTCAAGAACGAATCCTCAACTGGTATTACCCTATCCCGACGTCCTCAATCAACTGAAGTCACTGAAAGACTGAACGGGATGGAGCGGATCCAGGTGTTTAATTCCTTCCCACCGCAGGAATATGTGACACAAGGTCGGAAAGTAGGGGAAGAGTCAAGCCAGCACCCCGAAAGAAGGAGCACTTTGACCTATCAAAAATAGCCTGGGCAACCCCGTCGGCATTCCACGGTCAGGGCGCCTCAGGCAGCAAGCAATACACTTACTCCTCCCCAAAGAGGGGAGGCAAGGTCTGGGAGGGTGCACCTCCTTGGAAAACCCAGAACAGTATACCTCAGCCCGGCAGATAAAAGGCCACCGAAATGGTGCAGTTTCTGATGGACTGATTGTCAAGAACGAATCCTCAACTGGTATTACCCCATCCCGACGTCCTCACTCAACCGAAGTTAAGGAGAGACTGAACAGGATGAGACGAGGCCAAACACTGAGAAGCAGGTGCTCCCAGTATTTATGGTGAGTGAAAGAGTTCAAGTAGTCCATATAGGTAATGTATCATAACATTATATAAACAGAGAATTGCCTTTATGTCAAATGGTTTTGTCTTTCTACTAAAAGATAGAGTACACTTGTGTTTAGCTTAAAAAATGGATAAATCAGAGTCGAGAGCGACCTGAAGGTAATTTTCGTTGGCTTCTATACAGAGATGTAGGGGAGGGAGCTACTTCTTTTCCTTTGATTGCTTCACTTGCCCTTGATCCTCACCTTATAATGCTGAGTGTTTAGCAAGGAGGCATAAAGCACCATTTTCTTAGTCTTTGGTATGACTCGACCGAGGATTGAACTGCGGCTTCCTTAGCAAACATTTTAACTGTTATGCCAAATTTTCTATGACAAAAATAAGTTTCTTCTCATTTTTTATAACTCTCATTTTTTATCTTCCTTTTATGTTGTGTAAAGACTTTTTTCGTTATGTGAGTATCATTGCTCTTTGCATGTATCGTTTTTCGTTACATATATAATGATATATTGAAATGTAAAACATAATTTTACAAAACATTAGGATATAGAAAACAAATCGAAGCCAAAAGAGTGTGCTAATTAGCTATATAAATGTCATATGACAGTGTGAATAATTGTGCGTCTCTGAAGACAAAATAATGGTTGGTGAGTGGTCAGCTGGTTTAGATTATACCGATTATTTATCGTGTTCCATGGATATTTATATATAATTAGTGCATGCTAATGATATGACAGTGTTAGAGAAGTTTTGCGATATCATAGAGAAAGACTACATAAGAATACTGCGAAACTATCCATAGAGTAGGGATGCTGCCATCAGTTTTCTAATTAGGCTCTGCAATTTCTAGCACTGGCTCACTTGTATCTTTTCTGTTCTTCTCTCAACTGTATTTATGAACTCATGTCTTAGTGTTACTTATTAAAATCTATATTTTATATTCTACTGCTTTATCCCCATTGTTACTGCTGTTTTAATATTATTTAATTGTAGGGTCATTGCGAATTTAGTATAATTATACTGGACTAATGTTCAAGAAAGTTGGAGAAAAACTTTGAGTTATTTGAGATATCCCGAGCCGGTGCTATCAATCTCTGAATCTCCGAGTGACCTCTTAGTTGCCATTAGTCCCAGGTCAACATTGACCTGGAATGGTAGTACCTGACAGGTTCCCTTCTATGGGTTGGATAGAATCTATTGTTTGCAGACTATTAACTTACAATCAATCTACACACATTTGAAGATATAAAAAATTTGAAGCATTAAAACTTTTACCAAAATGACATTAAATGATCCAAAAAGGATTGATATGCAGCAAAACAAAACAACCAAACCAAACCTTACATTGGCGAAATAAAATCTACTTTTTTCTTTTAAAAATTAAAAAAAAAATTTAATTTAAAAACTTTAATCTAAAACTCTGTGGATCTTGCTTGCTTGTTTGCTTGTTATCTTGCTTGCTTGTCACCATACACATTGGATGACGTCACCAAAGGCGGCCATACCCTGCGAAGTGGGCGCTAGAATGGATGGTTTCAGCAGTGTTAATGAGGAGTCTAGAGCCTTACCTTTGGTCCTGTTAAAATTATGTCGGAAAAAATTAAATTAAAGATGTATTTTACAGCTAACAACGTATTTAATTCGTTACTGTCTATTTTTTCTATATGTTCTCAGTTAAATAAAACTATTTAATTCAAATACATCTAGGAAGTTTCTCTGCCTATAGAAAAAACAAAAACATTATTCGTCTTGTGATTAAGCAATTCACTCACATTAGAAGGGGGTAAGTTTACTGAAATATGTCTTCCATAAAGTTTCATAATAAAACTTGACCACTATTATTTATTTCACTTTGATTTCATTGGAAAATTCATAAATTGTGACATATCTATTAGGATATTCTTCTCGAATAACTAATGGTTAAAAGCCTGATTATTTTACTATCTAATTTACATACATGATTATGGCATGTACGAACATGCTATGTAAATTAAAAGGAAAAATAAAGCAATTAAGAAGCAACGCAGAAATATAACTACTCTTTCTCTGAATTTTCAGAGATATAAAATATATTACAGTGTTTGAATCCGCATACAGAGAGAGAAATACATAGATAAATGAGAGATGGATGACGTGTTCAGTTAATTGCAAATTAGAGTCAATTAGAAGAATCGAAATGAATTATTTTCAACCAAAATTCAATCACAGAACTAATGAATATTTAAGCATTAAAGTATAAATGAAAAAAGCTTTAGGGGAACAAATGTTGATTTACTCATCTTTAGTAGAATAATGGATAGATTTCCTTTTCCTGATAAAATATATAATTTATTGTATTACTAACTTAATTACTTACTGTCATTACTAACCAACAGAGCGTTACCCTTGTCGACCAAAGGAAGGGTCTATCAAGCATGTGTATGCAGTGTGATGATGGATGGAAGTGAAACCTGGCCAGTGAGGGTTGAGGACATGCGTTGCATGGAGAGAAGATAAGAATTATACGATGGATGTGTAATGTGAGTCTTAGACAGGCTTAGTTCTGATAACCTCAGTAGATTAAATCTGGGCATGTTGACATTGATTGATGATTATGTTTTCACATGAAAATATTTATATGAAAATAAATTGCATCATAAGGGATGAATGGTAGCTTTTCCCAACATTTAAAAAAAAAATAAAGCTCATATTTAAAGTAAATATCTATTTTTCTTCCTCTCCTCCCTGTCACAATTTTCTGTGAGCCTTGTCTTCTTTCTGCGAATCTCATGTTTTAAATAGCAGCGTCCATCTTGGTTTTCCGCACCTGATACAGCCGGTCCAATTTTTGTTTTCTTTTTGCAAAACAGAGGTTGGTACTCTCGAGATGATTAAAGTTTCTACCATTCCGGACCTTTAAATATTTAGCAGTAAATCCCCCATTTTACAATTTACTTTCTTTATATCTAAATTTTTGAAATATAAATAAATTGATCCGGGATTTATCGTCTCTTGTCATTTATATTTGTTCATTCCATATTCCACCTTCCGGCTTTCAACATTGCATTGCTCCGGCTTCGGAATTCTCACCTTCGTTTACCAGCAATGCTTCAAGCAAACTACCATTTCCTTTTAAATATCTATATTTCTTGTTAGATAATAATCATTAATTTTTGTATTAACTCTTCCTCTTATTCTCTTCCCCTCTCTTTCTCTTTACCCCCTCCATATCTTTCTTCTCTTTCTTTTCTCTCTTTTGATTATTCATATCATTCACCTCTTCCTACTACTTATTTCATCATTCGCCTTTTATTTACGTCGTTTTTCTTCTTTTTTTTGACGTTATCCAGTGTGTACGGTCACAAGCGAGCAAGATAACAAGTCAGATCCACAGTGTTTTACTAATACATAGATTAAAGTTTTTGTTAAATCAAAAACTTAAGAAAGCAAAATATACAGATTTTATTTCACTAATGTATAATTTGGTTGTTTTGTTTTACGGCATATCAACCCTATTTGCGTTATCTAATGTAATTTTTGTAAGCATTTATATGCTTCGAATAATATCTTCAAATGTTTGTAAATTAATAATCTGCAAAAAATAGATTCTATTTGGTCCATAGAAGGGAACCTGGCTGGTACTACCACTCCAGATCAAAATTGAATTGGGAGTAATTGCAACTAAGATGATTCAGAACTCAATTAAATAAATTATTCTACAACTTTCTTAAAAATTAGCCCAGTGTAATTATACTAATGGAGCCAGTTATTTGAGTACAACCATAACAAGGAAAGTTTTAAGTTAAAATTTTCTGCTGACATTCACCTGCTATTTCAGAGACTTCAACCGAGACATTTTGTAGGATACTAATCATTCCTTTAAGCCTTATTGTTTGTATCTCTCTTGCACTTAGATTACTGGGTATATTCACGAGGTAGTTTCTGATATTCTTTTTCACGAGTCCTGTAGCTCCTATGATTACTCCAGTTTCATGTCGTACATAAGAGCTTGGTATTTAGTTATCTTCTCCTTCTCAGCTCTGTTTAAGCCAACATCATTAAGGACACTGACTTCAACTAGAGTGAGTCGATTACCATGAGGACGATGAAATCCAACATGCCATCCTAATGACACATGGGTGTTCTGAGAAATTCAATCCAAAAGAATAAGTAACAATATTCTAATTTTAAAGTTAGTCTAAATCTATAAACCTATAAATTCCTAGCCTTAATATTTTCTTGAACAAAACCGAATTAACTCAAATAAGGTTACACGAGTACGACTCTTATTTCAAAGGTAATTGGATAATTGTGTTTGTTTGCGTTGGTATCAGATGGTCTGTCAATGATCAAAGTCATATTTTAAAATCCTGATTACATAAACGTTTCTTTTAGTGTTTCGTTTTGTTTGATCAAATATTTATTGTCTACCAATAAATAAAATTAAAATCTGACATTTTATTATTTTTTATGATACTGAACAGATTGAAGACAATTAAGATTGACGAGAGAGTGATAAAATATAAGATTAGAATTAATGTATGTCTTTGCCACCGTTTTTCCTCTTTTTTACTTGTGCATGGACTGCTCCTAGTTATGTCTCTTAATTAATTACTGTCATCTAGATTTATCTCCCTTCTATACGCGGATTAGCACAAGTGAAAGTAAATATTGTAATAATAAGGTTTGTTTATAATAAATCTGTATAGTATAAATAATAACTAGAAAAACATTTTATGTGAAATAGCATTTATTCAATTCACATGATGTTTTATTGGAATGTATACTTTCTTCTGATATGTAAAGGCCTAGAAATTCGTTGTCCAGGCATAACAAACAGTCAGTCGGGTTTTCAAAGTCAGACCCAAATAGTAATCTGTTTGAGATATCGCTGTTTGATTCAAGCTAGCCTAGTTTTCGTTAATTTCCACCATTATGCTATTGGTATGAATATAATTAATTTTGCTCCAGTTTCTTTTTGATGCTACTTCTGCCGGGTAGGAGTTATGATAAAATGACCACATTTTTTATTATTGACCTAAACAGAAGCAGAAGCTTACGCCCTTCATAAAAAATAAACATTTTGTAATTTTGTCTTCATACTTCAGCTACATGATAACAAATTACAGGTCTTTCAAACAAATCTTTAAATTATTTCTTTCTTACTCTAATACTACGTAACATACTTTTCCTTATATTTCCGAGTTAACCAGTTATTTCTATTAGATGCTATGAAGAGTAAATTATTTTGAATGCTGTAATTTTAAGGATATAATGGGATTCTGATTTATTAATTATGAACACTTTAATGCCGCCATCTTGAAATACAGATGTATAACTATCTGACATTCTCTAATAAATAAATAAATATATATACTAGACATACTCGTGACCTGTTTGGTTACAACTGTTACCATTATTTGTTCAACTTTGATTTCATTCGTAATTCATAAACTGTTATATATTTGTAAACATAGTCTTTTTGCATAACTAAAAATAATAAGTCTCTTTACTTCTTCATTATTATTCTTGTTATGATCCTCATTATTATTATTATTATTATTATTATTATAAAGACGTATTATTTTACTTATATAGAAGTAAAGAGACTTATTATTTCGCTAGTGCCCTTAATTTGCATACGTGTGTGTTGCATGAACAGACAGATGTATGTAAATTAGAGGATTATACCGAAAAAGAGAGTCATCCTATCGTTAAATGCTATCAGAGTCATAAAGCAATATTCGAGAATGGTTAAATCAAAAAAGAGTGAGAGAGGCGAGAGAAATACAGAGATAGCTAAGAGAGAAATGGGTGACTTGTTCAGTTAAATATAAATTACATCTAATTAGAACAATTAAAACATTTTTTATAAACATAACTTAATCTCGGAACTAAGGTATATTTTAGCATGCATTTTCTGCAATTAAAGTATATAGAAAATAAAGAAACAAATGCTGATGCCCTCACATCAGATTTGCATTCAATTTGATCCATGGTCACTAGACACCAATTAAACAAGATTCCCTAAATTTAAAATTCTTTTTAAAACCACTTAAGCTTAAATGTTAAACACTTTCCAGAATCAAACTTATGTAATGAATTTTGATCAGGATTGGAATAAGAATTCTAGACGTGAGGTTTAGTAGCATTATATCTTGATTTTAATCTTCGTAAGATGACATAAAAATGGTGTTCTGTTCAGGAATAAATTTTACCCGTCCTGTGATGGTTATTCTTTTAGTGTGTATATATATATATATATATATGTGTGTGTGTGTGTGTGTGTGTGTGTGTGTGTGTGCATTTGGCTAATTAACTAAATGAATAACACCTGCCTAGTCAAAGAGCAGCTAGTGTTATCATGTTCATTTGTTGGCAGAGGGAAAAGAATAAGGTGTCAAATCACTGACAAATCAGGCAGTCATTTTTTGCTGCTTCTGATTCTCTGCAAGTCCCCACCCGAGCCACGTCTATCTGATCCACCCCCATCATTTTTTTGTCTCTTTTTTCTGCTATCCTGATTCAGATGAATCATTTTTATTGAATCCTGTTTCCTGTTTTGTTCACTCATTTGGGAGTGATCATGTGCCCCATGTTGACAAGGACTGACACAGTATCGATCGGTACAATGAACCAATTAGAAGTACCAATTATCTACCGATGCCTTGCTCATAGATGTGTTTAAGTAGGTATCGGCACACATGCAAATATACCTATATGTACTAGAAAAATACTCCTCCCTGGATGGGTCCCTAATATGAATGTTTATTATTGATACCTCTGCCAAGCTTTTCATGCTTTTTGTAAAAATTATATTTGGATAATTAGGCTATTGGGGTTGTTCAGAAGTTTTGTTATATTGGTAATATCATTGGCAAACAGGGAGTAACTGATGCCAGTGTGATTGAAAGAGATAAGAGTGGATGGAGTAAGTTCAGGGAACTTTTGTCATTACTAACCAGTAGAGCACTACCACTGTCAGACAAGAGAAGAGTCTATCAGGCATGTGTACGAAGTGTGATGATGTATGGTAGTGAAACCTGGCCAGTGAGGGTTGAGGACATGCGTTGTATAGAGATAAATTATATGAGAATGATACGATGGATGTGTAATGTGTGTCTTAAAGACAGGCTTTGATATGCTGATCTCAGAGGAAGATTAAATCTAAACAGTATAGCGAGATCTGTGCAGAACAGGAGACTTTGTTGATATTGTTATGCTGAAAGAATGGATGAGAGTTCTTGGGTTAACAGATATATAACAGTTGAGATAGCATGGTCAGTTGATGTTGGAAGGCCAAAGAAACAAGGGATTAAATTGATAAAGATGGATTTGAGAGAAAAGGGTATAAACAAATACCTGGCCAGAGATAGGTTATTTTGGAAGTCAATCTCTAAAAGCCGTCCAATACATGCCAGCATGTAAAACAGATGTTAAACCGAATATACTGATGAGAATTATGATGTTTGATGCTCTTTTCACTAATTTGTTAATAGCTTCATTTTCCAATGTGTGTTGTTGATAGTGTTAGATGGTACGTTTGAATTCCTGCGATACACTACCTAGTATTTACTAAATTCATATACTGACATAGTTCGAAAATTATGGAAATATATCTATAGTTTAGGAAGTGTATCATTGCAATGCTATCAGAAGTAAAAACAACTGTTATGATTCAAAGGACAGATGCTGTCTCAGATTGATCCAGATGTGTTTTATTGGTTAGATAAAAAAGATTTTTCATAGAATAAAATTGTGGTGTATGTTTATGATTTCTTGTGGGCAGAAAGTTATAAATTCAAAAAAGACATAGTTATATATTTGGGGGTAGTAAATGTGCGGGACCCAATGGGATCATGCATTGCTGTGACGTCACATGCGAAAACTAAAGCAATCGGCCCCCCTCTTTTTCGGCTTTAACTTCATCCCTGCAAACCATGCACAGCAGTGGACCCTGAAAAGTCACCATGTGGGGTTTAGGTCTATCAAAATATGGACAATTAATACCATGATCCATGTGAAAAGTTTTCTTTGAGCTCAAAAAAATAATTAATAGATCAGAACCATAGGATTATTCTACAATTATTGCATCTCAAACACATGCTGGCATTGTGGAAGAAAAGAAAGGTAATCGGCCACAGAAGACAGAGACAAAAAAATCATGAATGCATTTGAAGTTGCAAAAGAAGAAACAAGTATGTTTGTTTGAATTTGAGTTAAGAGGAAATGCGTATCATATTAACACAAACGGTTTACATTAACAACATCAGGGAAGTGAAATTAAACAGCAAAAGAAAAAACAGAACACTTATTCGAGGAAGCGAAGACAAGGTTTTAGAGATAACTTGGTCATCTCTTGGAGATTTACATACAATCATGTCCGGATATTTTGTTTGATGTGACAGGTTTGGTTAGTAGAATCACACAAAAAAAGAACGCTTGAAGATTCTAAGAAATTGAGTAAGCTTATCAAGAAAGTAAAGTCACGTTGATTTGAAGTATCAACATTTGGGAAAGAGGTTAGAAATCATTGTTTGACGCATGCATCGTTTGAAAATCTGCACAGTGGTGGCAGCTAAGGGGGTCATTTTTATAAATGTCATAGAGATAATTAGAAGATGAATCCAATATGATGGTAGTATCATGATAGTTAGAAAGTAGTAAAATGTACCTTAATCACTCAAGCAACAGTTCTATCAGAAAGCATTAAACATTGTTGTTTAACGCTTTCTGATAGAACTGTAATAACAATTTGTGTCTATAGTTTGTAAATAATGGCAATTTGATCGGAATAATATATAAGATACTTAGAATAGAAAGAGCAAGAATCAAGGAGATTTTAGTGCAGCACTATATGCAAATCCGTGTAAAATCTCTATAAGAGCAGAACATAGCATAAGCATCCATGGCTTTTTGCATACCAGCAAAGGATCCATCTTTTGGTCTTCAATCTGAGAGACCAGGAGCTGCCTTGGTGGCTCCATGCCCTCTTCTGTCGGAGTAGGTATGGTCCGGCTCAGTCTTAGGTGTACTCTCTCAGGCATTACCTATTTTCTTTGAGGAGGAGTTAGTTTATTGCCAATCACTTGTGGCACCTCAAGTGGGGAATGCCGACAGGCCTGTTCATGGTTATTTTTATAGAGCCAGCAGGAGGCGCTGGGTTTTTCCCTAACCTTCCAGCCGTATGCCACATCTTCCTATGGTTGAAATGAAGTAAATAACAACCGCTGTCTAGAAAGCAGGACGTGTCTGTCATTAGACGACTATACTTAATACTTGATAACAATATGGTGTCACTGATAGGATCCTTAATCAGGTTCAACGAACTGGAGCATATAAAAATGGATCAGATGCTTTGCAGTGGTGAGGGTTAAAAAAATAAAAAGACAAAAAACCTATCAGAGGAAAAAACAAGATCACAGACCTGTTTCTCATTACAGAAGACTGTGAAACTGTAAAGAAGATATCGTCAATGAGATATCCAAGCGAACTAGAAGAATTAACTTACGAAGAGATTGTTAAAACAATTAAGAAAAATAAACGACTAAGAAAAAGATTAATCGTCATTGAGAGAACCGAATTGATGCAAACAAGACAACACTCAAACGAGTCTATAATACACTACACATGCACAGACTAAAGGAGATGGCGAAATACTATACTCAAAAGACATGACTATGGCGGATGGAGTAATCCTTCTTTGGTTAATAGAAGGCATGCAGAACACATCGCACAAACGTAAAATACTTGAAAGATGACAGATAAGTAAAATGCATTTAGAAGCGAGCACAGACTGTTCACAACAGCTAAAACTGATTAAATAGTTTAATAAAACAAAAAGATTATGCAGCATAATCAAGTTCATGATAAAATACAAATATCTTGGAAGAGTAGATGAAAGAAAAGAAAATGCTAAAACTGTAAAAAAATGATAATTTTCAGGTTGATTATTCATTGATTAATTGTTGGGTTTTACGACATGTCAACCTTCATTGTGTTATTTTCTGCAGAAATTGTACATGTTTTGTATATGATTGACTTTGTAAATAAATTTGAAGTGATTTTTGTTACATGAAACACCTGGTCTTCCCAAATGATCGCCCATATATATATATATATAAGGAAATTGATATATATATATATATATATATATATATATATATATATATATATATATACATATACATATACATAGTAAGCTATTAAAATATATTTATGGCAATTAAGCTACACAGAGGCTCCCGCGTTTCATCCCCGGGGGAATCTTCAGGCTAAAATGCATGGAGTTATTTTTGCCGGGTGTTTTTATATACACGGCTAGCTAGTTAACAATCAGATTCTTTGTTGTTCTCTCTGCCAATCGTTGGGCTTCCCACGAACAAAGGTGTGGTTAGTGTTACTTCCTTCATATATCCTGTTCTATTGTTCTGTTTTCTATAGGTTTGGCTATATCCTGTTTCCTTTGTTGTGTCAATATAATTGGTGAATTTATTTTAACATTTGGTTCCTTGTATTTTTATTTAGGTTTTTATTTTTAAATTGTTAAGTTTTTTGTTTAGTTTATTTGTGTTTATGTATTTATTTATTGTTAGCCTAAGGTAAATTTATTCGTACCAATTATTTCCATATATATATATATATACATATATATATAGTTTCATTTATACAAACATATCATGGCTACACATTCAAGGAAATATTTCAGTCATAGCTTTAATAAGCAACGACCTCCTCAGGCTGAAAAAATATATCCGCTTTGCCAGTTTTCATGTTGGAAAAAGGAAGAAGCAACATTACAATCTGTTACATGACTAGATTAAAAAATGATTATGTTCGAACCTACCGTTAAAACATTCTAATATTGAAACTTAAACGTTGTTAGTTCAAGATTAAGTATCTTCAGACATTCAACTGTCTGCATCTATCGCTAAATTTAAAGTGGACCAGATTGGCCGGATGACATGTTATGGGGGGATATATCTTTATCTAATAAAATCACACACAACAAACATACACATGTATTTCACAGCAAATACGCAGACCTATAGCATTAGCACAGGGATACACTATTCATAATTCAGGGAAAGTAAAGTAAAGTATGATATTCTGAGCTTACATGGCTCAGCTGATAACATAATAAAACTTTAATGATGAGAATAAAATTAAAATAATAATAAAAGTAATAAAATTAATATAAGTAAATAAAATATACAAATGCTACTACTACTAAGAAAATAATAATAATAATAAAAAATAAAATATGAAAATAAAATAAAGATAAAATATATAAAAACAACTTTTAAAAATACTAATAATACAAATAATAATTATTATAAGAACAATATATATACTAGTGATACATGTAATAATAATAATAATAATAATAATAATAATAATAATAGAAACTAAATTATATAGCAGGAACCTGATAAAATGAATAAACATCTGGGCAGTATAACTAGTAAGATATGGCTGACCGTTCATCGGCTGGACCAAAGAAGAACTGAAGCATCACGACCAGAAGACTAGGAAACTAGTGACCATGCATGATACTGACCGACTCCATGTGAAAAGGAAAGATGGAGGAAGAGGACTGGTTAGTTTAAAAGCTTGTTGAATGATGCAAAAAAAAGAATAAGGAAAATACATACCACATAACACAAGAAGGCTAATCATCACAGCAAGAAACACCATAAAAATGAACAATACAGAGAAGCAAAAGATAAAACGAGAAAAGAAAAGTGGGAAGAGAATAAGCTACATGGACGATTCATAAGAATGACAAGAGAAGAGACTCGTGAAAACACTCGGACATGGCTAAGAAAAGACATCTAAACAGAGAAACTGAATCAATAAGTGAATGCAGCAAACCTGCTAAAAAAAGAAAGAAAAACAGACACGACCAGGTGGGGAAGACAGTACATCGGGAATTATGCAAACAACTGCATTTCGAACACACAGACAAATGTTACAGACGAAAATGACAAAATCCTCTGGGACATCGAGGTACAAACAGATAAACTCATCCAAGCAAGGAGACCGGATGTCATAATAGATAACAAGAATGAACATCTTGCCAAATCGTAGATTTCGCCGTCCCAGCAGACTACTGGGTGAAGATCAAGGAGCCAGAAAAGCAAACCAAATACATAGAACTGGCCAGAGAACTAAAAGGGATATGGAACATGAAGAAAGTCAAGAGAACACCGATAATTGTAGGAGCACTAAGAACAATCCCCAAAAACTTCAAAAAAGAATGGGAGAAATTGAAATCAGAGGGAAGGCTGAGACGATCCAACAAATGGCGATAATGAAAACAGCAGAAATCTTAAAGAAAATCCTAGAACGCGGAAACTAACCAACATAAACTGTGAACACCAACCAGCTACATAAAAATTACAATAGAAATAAAACAAAAACAGAAAGAACATGACACATGAGACCAAGAGAAGTTTACTCCCCCATCCACCCAAAAAAACCTTGGCTAGCGCCACAGCAAATAGTCGTGAAGGGTCAAGGAGGATATAAAGACCGAGGAGGGAGAGTACTAACCAGACCTCCACTGGAAGAGTACAGAGAACACTGGAGCCTTGGGGGGAGGGACTTTTTGCTACCCAAATCCCAGGGAATACCAATGGCCGTTGCTAGCAACAAATCAATGGTGGGTGGCTGTTGCAATGACGCAAAGTCATTTGAAATGGTTATTGAAAGAGGTGGAGTGTACTGGAATTCTAGGAAGACTTGTTGTCACACAGATTCCAGGGAACATTACCAGTTATTGTCAGTGAGTGGCCGTTGGTGATGACCTGTGTGCGATCTCCTAGTGAGTAAATAATAATAATAATAATAATAATAATAATAATAATAATAATAATAATAATCACAGTATCACTAATAAGATACTCTGGACCATTCATAAGCTGGACTAAAGAGGAACTCGGGCACTTTGACCAGAGGACTAGAAAATTAATGACCATGCACAATGCACTACATCCAAAAGATGATACAGACAGACTCTACGTGAAGAGAAACGAAGGGGGAAGAGGACTGGTCAGTATAGAAGACTGTGTGGACGACACTAAAAAAGAGCTGGAGGAATACATAAACCAAAACACAAAAAAGGCTGATTACTACAGCAAGTGACACCGTGCCACTGAACAACGCAGGAAGCATCGAAATCGGACACAAACAGACAAGAAAAGAAAAGTGAGAAGAAAAACAACTACATGGACGCTTCATAAGACTCACAAGAGAAGAGACGCACGAAAATAGCTGGACATGGCTAAGAAAAGCAAATTTGAACAGAGAAACGGAATCTTTACTGATGGCTGCACAGAACAAGCGATTAGGATAAACTACCTTAATGCTACAATAGATAAAAACCAGGAAAACAATAAATGCAGACTGTGTGGACAAAGAGACAAAACAGTAAATCATATAATAAGTGAATGTAGCAAACTTGCCCAAAATAATACAAGAACAGACATGACTATGTTGGGAAAGTAATACACTGGGAACTGTGCAAACAATTGAATTTCGAATACGCAGACAAATGGTACAAACATAAACCAGAAACAGTACTGGAAAACGAAAAACACAAAATCCTCTTGGATATGGATATACAAACAGATAAACTCATACAAGCAAGGAGACCTGATGTTATTATAATCGACAAGAAGGAAAAATCTTGTAAAATCGTAGACTTCGCCGTTTCAGCAGACCACAGAGTGAAGATCAAAGACACGGAAAAAATGAAGCAAATACACAGAACTAGCCAGAGAACTGAAAGGAATATGGAGCATGAAGAAAGTTAGTATAATACCAATAATCGTAGGAGCACAAGAGACAATCCCAAAAACCTGGAGAAAAGACTGGGAGAAATTTGAATCAAAGGGACCATCGAAACTATACAAAGGACGGCAATGATCACAACAGCTGCAATCTTAAGGAAAATCCTCGAAACCAACACGCATCAGCTGCAAAGGGTAACCAGTCACAAGGAATTTACAACAGGGAGAAAACAAAACCACACGAAGAACACCACAATACGAACCAAGGAACAGAAAGTGCAAGAAACATCATTTTATAATCCCCCCCACCAATAAATTACACCGGCCTCAGCTAACACCACACAAAAATGAACCAAGGAACAGAAATTACAAGAAACACCATAAACTCTCCCCCTTCCCTCCCCCCACCCCCAAAAAATGGTGCTGGCCTAGGCTGACACAAGACAAAATATTTGTAGAGGGTCGAGGAGGATGAGAAGATGGAGGAGGGACAGAACAAACCAGACCTCCACTGGAAAAGTGTGGAGAATGCTGGGACCTTGGGGAGGCTTATTGCCACCCAAATCCCAGAGAAGACCAATGGTCCTTACCAGCTAGAAATCAATGGTAAGAGGCTGTTGTGATACCGCAAGGTTATTTGCAGTGGTTATCAAAAAATCTGGGGAGGTTTGTTGTCACTCAGACTCCAGGAAATACCACTGGTTGTTGTCGGTGAGCAATCACTGA
>OY744522.1:81011320-81053820 GCA_963556195.1 Sepiola atlantica
TTAAACATTAAAATATATAGTATCATACCTTTTTATAATCATCTATTTTTGGTGTATCAATCCATGTCGTGTTGAAACGAAATCAGGATGAAACTTTTAGTCAAGAACTCGCGTGTGGCAGCGCCAAGTGAATTAGAAATGGCGTTCCTAACGGTTTATTATTTTTAACAATTGAAATTTCGTATATATAAACAATATTTTTAAAACAAGAACATTCTATTCCTAATTCACTTGTCACTACCACGCGCGAGTTCTTGACTAAAACTTTCATCCTGATTCTGTTTCAAGACGACATGGATTGAATACACCAAAAATAGATGATTAAAACAAGGTATGATACTATATATTTTAATGTTTAATTCTGAGGAGAACATAAATCGTCGAAAATTAAATTTAAAAAAACAAAAATTGCATTGTATGGTGTTCTTAACGGTTTATTATTTTTGATAATTCAAATTTCTATTTTTATTTTTTCATTTCTATAATTTTAAAGTTACAAATAAAAGAAAACAAAACGTGTTACATGGTATATATGTTTTTTGTATGTCTAAAATGAACGCCAATATCCTTTTTAGCAACATCTTATATCGTTCCGAATATATATGGTAAACTCTACAAGTTTGTGAACAAGTAAACAAACAAATATGAGCTACCTGGATCGTGTTTAACGGTTCACAACAAGGAAAGGAGAGGATTCTCCACGTTCACCCACAAAGAATGGCTTCAAAGACTAAAGCTGTTCTCAAATGAGCAGCCAATGATGCGAGGGGACCTAATTATAGCATCCAGCAGCATGAATGGGAATGTAAATCTACCTTTAAAAAGTTTTTCATCCCAGCACCTAGTCGCAGTCTGCATGGTCACCTGCAGAAGATGTATCATCATGGTATTCGTTTCAACAGAAGCTAGAGCATCATCACACGCTTTGTTGTCATATAAGTGCTGGCCGAGCTGTTCATTAGCCAGAACTTATATGACAATAAAGTGTGTGGGGATGCATGGTCAGATGGTATCTTTAGCATCGTACACAACACCCGCTTCAAACACCACCTTAGTGTTTTGGAGGCCGTAAGTGTAACCATGCGGAGACCTTCACTCTGCAGCAAAAAGAGCAGTTAGAGAGCTCTAAAAAACCAAAAACAAAACTTTGCCTCCATTTCGTTAATATATTTTTCTATTCTGCACTGTTTTATCTTGCAGAAATCGGTTTCTCCATCGTTCGTTGGAATTTGGGCAAAATTCATCCAGTTTTTTGCCTCGCTTTACCGTTTTCATTCTTTTCTTCTAAAAGTAACTTCATGTAACTATTAACTCATTTATATTAATCATTATCGTTGATGTTTGACTTTGGAGATGTGTCGACCGAAAGGTGCCTCGAGTTTCTAGTTTTTAGTCGAACGTTTTTCTTTTCTTTTGTTTTTTTCCTTTTCCTTCTACAACATTTAGGTTTTAGTCGAATGGTCTTTTGACTATTAAATATAGGAAAACGAAGTTGTTTTTCCTCTCACCTTCCCCTTACGTGTAATTTTGTCCTCCAATTTATTATTATATCTCATATATATATATATATATATATATATATATATATATATATATATATATATATATATATATATATATGCATGTGTGGTTATATAACAACAGTAGATGAAATGTATAATTGGTTGAAAGTGAGCAGGTCTGATTGAGGAGCCTGAAAGCAAAAATATGATGAATATTAAATGAGATATTAACATCGCTAAGATCTACTAAGCATTATTTTGAGTGAAGGATGGGAGCAGTGACAATGCAGCGGTGGCCCGGGCATCCAAATTGAGGGGAGAGCATCAACCCATATTCACACTGTTTCTCTTTATCAATATTTCTTGGGCTTATACTTGAGGGTTTGGGAGTTGGACCCATGCTTCACAAAACCTCTGCACGCCACTGTAAATAAAGTGATATTAATTTAAATAAATGTCGGTACATTTATAATCTTTCGCCCCCTTTGCCTCACATCCAGCTTTTACTAGGATCAATGAGGACCCCTAAGCGATGAACCCATAATTTACATTTCTATTTTTTCATTTTTGCAATTTTAAAGTTACAAATAAAACAAAGTAAAGTAAAACGTAGTATGTATTTTTTAGAGATATCAAACATGAACGCCAATCCTTACGATAATGAAAATCTAATGTACTTCCAGAATATATATATGGTTAAAGGGAAAAACCTTAGAAGTCCACAAGCAAACAAATAAACACATAGAAATTACAAGATATATATATATATATATATATATATATATATGTGTGTGTGTGTGTGTGTGTGTGTGTGTGTGTGTGTGTGTGTGTGTGCGAAAAAGACAAAAGGAAAAACAAATTGAATACAAGAAAAAATCATCAAAAAACGAGAGATTTTACCAGTTTCGTTCGGATCAGCGAACGACTTCAGAAAAAGTGAAGATTTTAAAAAATTATTGAATAACAGCAAAACATAGAAAACAGAAAGAACGCACAACGGGGTGTTTCTGGCACGTGTTTAACTATTTGAACAAAGAAGAACGCGTGCGGCAAAGACATTTAAATAGGAAAAGGGGGAGAAAAAAGGAAAAAAGAAGAAAAAGGAAAATAAATAAAAAACATGGATGAAAAGCAGTGAAAACGAATAGTTACTTAAACCGTGATTGGAGTTTGTAATGCAGTGGCGAGATATATTGCATTGTTCCAGTGCGGTTTTTTGCCAAATGCTTTCTTAAAGAATAAGATCCGAATCTGTTGTTTACGTTAGATGGGGATGAGAGAAGTATTCGATGCACTTGCGGCGTGGCAGAGGTCTTGAGGAGGGTGCAGTTTTTAAACTCAAAATTATGGGTTAAAAGTGTTTCTGTGTATGACTAGTGCGTTAGTGGGATTGTTGTGTTTGAGGTCAAGTTTGTGTTTGTAAATGCGGGCTTTTATATATCTGTCCGTTTCACCGATATAAAACATCGGGCATGAGGCACATTTTATTTTGTAAATGCCGGTTAGGGAAGAAGTGTCCTTAGAAGGTAGGTGGGGATGAGGTTTTGTGTTTAACTAATCCTTAATGTCTAAACTCCAATGTGTGAGTCTTGAATATGTTTAGATATTTAACATACTGAGAAGAAGTTTTGTTTTAGAATGAAATTTTGTTATTCTTAACAGTAATTCACAACGAGATGAACGCGTACACGTTCATTAAAAAAAAAAACGGTTTTCATTGCCAATCGGTAGAGAGATTTCACGTGAACTGACTTGCACAGTAAGACAAAGAATGAATGCTGCACAAAGTTGAAAATTCAAGTTTCTCTCAATGATTTCAATTTAATTTATTTTTTTTTCATTTTTGAATAAAGAGCGAAGGGCCGCTCGAAATATAAAAATTATAATAACACCTGTAATTTTACATGCTTTTATGTTTTCCATAAGGCTATTTTTTATTAGTCAAATGGAAAGAAATTTATTATTTTTTGCCAAAAAACGGATTATATATATATATATATATATATATATATATAAAGAGGGAGAGAGAGAGATAGACAGACAAACAGACAGACAGATGTATTCTCATAGTGAACATTTTCAAAAGAAAAGGCAAAAGTTAACTCTTCCACAGTGAGATATCAAATGTGCAAAGCCATATTGACATGATATCAGCATGGTACATTACATCCATTTCCAAATATATATATATATATATATATATATATATATATATAGTAAGTTATGAAAATATATTTATGGCAATTAAGCTATACAGAGGCTCCCGCGTGTCATCCCTGAGGAGAATCTTCAGGCTAAAATTTCAGCCTGAAGATTCCCCCCAGGGATGAAACACGGGAGCATTTGTGTAGCTTAATTGCCATAAATATATTTTCATAGCTTACTACCTAGTTCTACTTACGTATCGAGCACTGTTGAAATAAATACTGAAAACTGATACATAAAAAATTATATCTCCTTAAAAAAGTTTATGTGGATACATGAAATAGTAATTATATATATATATATATATAGGCAAACATTATTAAATAACACAGAGTGTTTTTGCTTGATAAGACTTTCTTTTATTGTTTCAATTTTCCAAATGGTTCATTTTGCTGTATGTAAGTTCCATGTTCACATACAGCAATTTGACCGAAACACTATTCGGAAAATTGAAAAAAATAAAAAATGTCTTATCAAGCAAAAACACTCTATGTTATTTAATAATGTTTGCCTAAATGAAAATATGCTACCTAAATACACACACAATATATATATATATATATATATATATATATATATATATATATATATATGAAACTAAAAGTATACTTTTAGAGGATAGAACCTATAGTTAAATGATTTAAGCTCAATATACGAGCAATTATAAAGATGAATGAAGGAAAAGAGATAAAGATGTACGAATGACAAATCTATTTTAACTTCGATTGTTAAATGCAAGGTGTACTTGATAAAAACATGTTTATTTTTCTTTCCTTAAGCCAAGGCTTTTCAAAGATTAAAATCTTATCATCAGAAGAATTACATAGATGGATAAGTTTGCAGTGGAAAAGCCAAAATTCAAACTTAAAAAAAATATAAAGTAATGAAAAGTAAGAGTGTGCGTGTAAAAAAATATGGAGTCTGTCCAGTTGGTGAATGTCCGTTGATAAGGTGTCTGGTGAATGGAGATTTAAAGATGGAAAAAAGGGTTTTCGTGAAGGCAGTGTTGAAAATGTTCAAAATGAAGTAAATCCAATAGAAAGATGTTTAGTTCAATCGTAGATGGAACGCACTTATTCGGATCTAATTTTGAGAATTAGGGCCATTTTAAAATACTTCTGTGGACCGAGAATGAAAGTAGTTTTTCAGAAGTTGAGTTTGAAATGTGTATATTAAATGCAGGCAGTCAGGAATTTAAGTAGTGACTTCGATCGAGTCTAAGAAAAGCGAGAGAGCTCTGGTTGGAGACGAAACCAAGTAAAGAAGTGGGGGAAAGGTAGAGATAAAGAAGGTGGGTGATAGGGTTAGTTAAATGAACTCTAACTGATGCTGGGAGAAGAGAAGGGGGAGGGTTTTTTTGGTTACTGCTCATTGCTAGTAAGGAATGAACCGATGCGAGTTGGGTGGGGTTATCATAAGCTAAAAACAGAAGTGTTTCAGGTCAGTAAGTAAGTAGTTCTGAAAGGGGGGTCCCGTAATTAAAACGGATTTTTATACAAACTTATATATAATTCAGAAAGTTTAAAATGGTTCAAATTAGGAAATTAGGATTGGGAACAGCGTTAGTCTGCTTGCAACAATTGAGTTCTAGTATAAGGATTATGGGGTAGGATTGGGTTGAATTATGTAACCTAAGTGATGAACTAGGGTGTTGAAATTATAAATAGATTTTAAGGGGGCCTAATGGACCATTATAGGAGTGACCAGGGAGTGTAGTTTAAAGGTGAGGGTAATGGAATCTATGAGAAAAATATTGTCGGTAGAGTGAAGCGTATACAGGGTCGATGGATCGAATACAAGAGAGATTTAAAAAAACAATGGATAAGTGTGTACATGTTTTTATCGAGTACACCTTGCATTGAACAATCGAAGTTGAAATAAAGTTGTCATTCGTACATCTTTATCTCTCTTCTTTTATTTATCTTATATATATATATTATATATATATATATCAAATCCTTTTTTAATCATCGTGGTTTCGTGGTTGTCCCTACTTTGAATAAAATTCGGTCGAAGGGAGCCCGTTTTGACTCTTTTATCTTCTCTACACCCTGAAGAATAATAGATCATGGATTAATAAGAATAACACACATACATTGGTCAGTTCAACGAATAAGTGCTTTTGTTAGTGATGTGATTTGATTTGGAAACATGTTATCAATAAATGTATGTTTCTGATGATCATTTTCAAAAAAGCAAAAGCAAAAATGAACTCAACCAATGTGTAGAACCATGTTGATATGACAACGATTCGGTTCATTATATCCGGTAAAACATGTACATAAAAGCCATGTTAATCTAATCGGGGATTTCCCTGCTTTGAATAAAATTCAGTTGAAAGAAGCCCGCGTTGATCCTAAACATCAGAACAAAAATGAAATCTTTATATTTCCTCAACCAGAAGATCATAAGAATACACACTGCATATATATCGGCAGCTTTTCATTTTTAGTTTGATTTTTATTTCTTATAAAAACCAACATAACCACCCAAATGTTTCTCTGAACAGCTTGCCTCTGAAATTTATTTCCTGCTCCCTGTTTCCCCAACCGTGCCAACATGCAGAAATGTAAATGTAAACAGATATCTTGCTGCCAAACTCTCCACCCAGGTTGCCCCCCTATAAATCTGGCCCCCATGACAGTAGCCCTTTACGCTTCAGTGGCAATATGCCTTGTTTGAGGTGAACAAAAGTAAAACAAAAATATGAAAAATGAAAAAAGGGATTCATGAGTCTTCACCTAAATCTATACTGAAGATGGGTCTTCGTAAAAAAAAAACAATACGTTATTTTTTAGTTAATAACCAAAAATAATAGAATTATCCAATTTTAATAAAATACGATACCACCCATGCACCGTTGGGTCGATATTTGTTATATACATTATTAAATATATAATTGTTTTAACTGACATTGGTTGATAAAACAGCCGTCAGCAGTTGCAGCTGCTGCTGCTCTTACTGCTGCTACTGCTTTCAAACAAACATACATGTCCACAGCTTTTGCCAATTAACATTTATCTTTTATGAAATATTTTCAGGTAAATATATATATTTCTTTCTTTATAATAATCATGAAGTGTAAAATAATATAACGAACAAGGTTCATACTAGACAATCTCGTTTTAGACAATTCGCCTAGTAAGAGTCACGATTCGTCTATGTTCTTTATTTTAAAGGACGACGTCATCCTTTTATTACTTCAGCATTTGTGACATCATAAAGCATCTCTTTCCCATGTCTACAATCTATTTTAGTTGATGACATCATCCCTTTGTAATATTTTCCATTTGTAATGTTATAAAGGATTTGTGAGATCGTTTTGACGTCATACACGGAGACAAACATACAAGATCCAGATAGTTTTAGTTATATATAGATAGATTATAAGTAGGCATCTATTCCATAAATTATATATTTTAAAAGAAACACAGCTTTTCAGATTTAACATCATATCAAGTTTCAAAAAAGTGTGAAAGTTTGACAGAATTAAAGTTTAGGCCAGATTAACACACATGCTTAGTAACGTTTTTTAATATGTCGCTATTGTTAAAGGCTGCACTATATCATTTTTTCCAATCACATTTTAAGTAAAGGGGGCATAACATAAAACTAAGAAAGAATCCAGAGCGTTTCTAAACCATCCCTTCCACCCTTCCAACACCCCCACCCAGAAGGCTTGTCCGGAAGTTTGTTTTTTTTACTTTAATCTTTGTTTCATTTTTTAAACTATGCTGTTTATTTTCTTTATTTATTTTTCTTCCCCAAATGACATTTTTAAACAAATTCAAGAGAAGTACCTTGATAAAAAGAAAAACCTGTATTTTGATCTGGAGAAAGCTTTTGACAAAGTGCCAAGAGATGTTGTCTGACCAATGTATAGAAATGCTCAAAGTCGTGTTAAAATTAACTGCACATTTAGTGACAGCTTTAATGTTAAAGTAGGAGTAAATAAAGCTTCTGTTGCTTTTCATTTATGTCTTAGAAGCAATGTTCAAGGAATTCTGTACAGGTTGTCCGGAAGAGATGCTGTATGCTGCTGATTTAGTACTTCCTGTCAAACAATGGAAGGTCTACTTGTTAAGTTAAAGACTGAGAGAAATGCTATGGAAAGTGAAGATCTGGGAGTGAATGTTACCTAGTCCAAAGTGATGATCAATGGATGTAGTGTTGGAAAGCCTCCAGAAAGAGGAAAGCTACCCTGCTTAGTTTGTGGAAAGGGATTCGGGTGCAACTCAATGTGTGTGGTACTGACAAGCACTGGATACACAAGAAATGCAGTGGAATTACAGGTAGGTTGAGAGATGATAACCAGATGTTGAGAAAGTATATCTTGATGCCAAGACTATTGAGGTTGTTCACGAAGTGTTGTTATCTTGGTGATACCATTAGAGCACAGGGAGGAGCTGGTGCTAGCGTGATTGTCAGAGTAAGGACTAGACAGAGTAAGTTCAGGGAATTTCTGCCGTTACTAACTGATATATCTTGTTAAAGATATAATGATAAATAACCCGAGTGGAAGGTCTTTAAAATAATAGGTTTATTTCTGGATACATATATATATCTTGCACATACAAGATATGTTAACAGAATACAGAGTATGTAATAGGGCAGACCGACTAGAGAATACGTAAAACAGAATATTAAGATTGCATGTGTCTTAACTCGAATGTCTCGACTGATCACTGTACTTATAGTCCGACGAGTCCATATATTTCGTGAATGGGGAAGTCAGGCTATCCCATTATAACACCACCCTCCGAAGCTGAAATTCTCCCTTGAAATTTCTGCTTCTAATATTTTTTCCTTTTTGGATCCGGGCTGAAGCGCTCCACTGTTTTTCTTTCCCGTGTGCTCTTTCTTTTAGTCCTAACAATTGGATCCTTTCCAATTTGAGACAAAGATAAATTTTGTTCAGCTCGTGAGGCTGGCCCAGGAGACCTATGCATAGGTTCGAGCACACTATTGGGTAGTGGCATGTCAAAAGCATCACATAGAATCTCCATTGGAACTTCTTCCTCGCTCTTTTCATTATCTTCAGAATATCGGGGTCTAATTTGGTTGATGTGTCTTTTACACAAAACATTTTAAATTTTGATGGTGTAGACCACTTTGCCAATCATTTTCTGAATTATGCCATCCATTCAATAACTTTTTCCGCTTTGGAAATTTTTAAATATACTTTATCTTCCTGAAAGTATCTTCTTATGTGGACATTTTCTTCCTTTATAGCAACTTTTTTCTTTGGATAAGGTATCAATCTATCGAAAATTGATCGTATTTTCCTTGCGAACATAAGTTCTGCAGGTGACAACTTTGAGTCGTTGTCTTCATTAGGAGTAACCCTATAAATCGCTAAAAGTTTTTGGATAGTTTTTTCTTCCGTGTCTATATATTTATATTTTTGTAAGGCATGTTTAAAAGTGTCAACAATTTTTTCTGCTTGACCGTTCGATCTAGGATGATATACTGGTGTAGTAATGTGTTCACTATCAAAGGAAGTAGAAATCCTTAAATTCCTTTCCTGTGAACGCCATACCATTGTCGCTGACCAGTATCCGGGGGACCTTGAAACGACTGAAAATTTCATCTAATGCACTGATGGTGTTCCTAGATGTAGGATGCTTGCACTTAAATACCTCAAGCCATTTCGATAAAGAGTCCACCAATATTAAGTAGTAATATCCCTTAATCGGTCCAGCATAGTCTATATGTAGACGTGCCCACGGCAAATCTGTTTTTGCCCAAATATTCGTTTTGACCAGAGGTGTGCTTGCAGCCAATTGACAACCTATGTACAGTTTTAATAAACCTTCTATTTCTTTGCCCATTCCTGGCCAGTATACGTAGCATCGCATGAGTGATTTCATCCGGGACATGCTATGGTGATCGGTATGAAATTCTTTCAGCATAACTGTACGTAGAGATTGAGGTATTACAATTCTATCTGCGTACATTAGAGTGTTGTCGCAAATTGAGAAAGGTGAAATCTGAATTCCCTTTTTATTTGTTTTCCTCAATCTCGTCTGGTTCTTTATTTTTCATATAAAATCATCTTTTTCGGCTTCTTTTTTATTTATTTCAAAGTTACAGGTAATTTTCTGATAGTGTTTAACAACAGACTTGAAATTTATTTTACCTCTATTAGTGCTGCTATAACTGTCTCTTCTAAAATCTCTTCATTTTGGGGGATTAATCTTGACAGTCCATTCGCATGCCTATTTTTATTTTAGATGCGATGTATTCCATCCTAAAATTATAGTTCAGTAGGGTTACACCCCATCCCTCTCAGCCGGTAGAAGAGTCCTTGACGCATGCACGATCGGTTTAGTAGTACCATCTTCATATTTGTGTAGCAGTGCAGCACCCACTCAATATTTACTAGCATCAGTCGCAAGGATGATTTCTTTCTCAGGATCATAATGAGCTAAGGCGAGATCTGAGAATAGACATTTTTTTATTTTCTGGAAAGTCGTCTCACAATCTTTCGACTAAATCCATTTTTTTACTTTTCTCAATAATTCGTTAAATCATACATTTTTGGAATGTAGATTGGATAATATTGGGCCAACCCAAGAAACGATTGTAGTTCTGCAACTGTGTCGGGTGTAGGCATATTTTTAATTGCATCGGTCCTCTGTGGGTCCGGTTTTCTGCCTTTACTGTTTATCACCTGTCCGAGGTATTTAATTCTTTCCATGAAGAATTGACACTTCTCGGAACTTAATTTGAAACCGAATTCTTCTAGTTGTTTGAAAGTAACTCTAATGTGCATTTTATGTTCGTGAACATGCTTACTTTTGACTAGAATATCGTCTAAATAGACGATACCAAACTCAAGACCTGCCAGCATAGTGTCCATAATCTGCTGGAACTAAGTTGGAGCGACCTTTAAACCGAAAGGGAGCCTATTTAGTTTGAAAATTCCCTTATGTGTATTTATGCACAACTATTTTGAGCATTCCTCGTTCACTTTAACCTGCAAGTATGCGTCGGACAAATCGATTTTTGAAAAGATCTGACTCCCATTTAGCTTTGAAAAATGTCTTCTGGTGATGGTAGTGGATAATTCCCATTTTTTCTAATCTTTCCAGTTCCTTGTTAATTGTGTCTAAGGAGGAAAATAGGACCTTTCTATTAGGCTTAAAAATTGGATTGACATTTTCCTTGAGTTCAAACTTGACTTCTGTTTTTGTACATAAACCCAAACCTTCAGAAAAAAACTCTGGAATACTCATCTTTCTATTCATTCATGAATTTTTTCATTTTTAATATTTTTTTTATTTTCTGCACTGTTTATTTCGTTGCAAAAAAAGGTCATCAGGAGTTCAAATAAATTAAAGAGTACTATCCAGTCTACTCCAAAAAGGCATGAATTAATCCCTTGAATCACATATACTTTCGTTTTTGCAGTTTTGTCACAGAATGAAATATCGCACTTTAATTCTCCTTTAAAGTTTTAAAATTTTCTGAAACCCCTTTAGCAATTTTCTTGGTTTCAGATAATTTGGGTTTTCCAATTTTTTTCCATGTTTGTTCATCAATAATGCTTATGTCTGAACCAGAATCCAATAACAAAATGATTGTATGACCATTTATACGTACATCTACGTATTTTCGATTTTTACTGTTCTGGATTTCTTTTTCCGACAACACAAGGCTTACATTTTCAAAATTCTTTTTCTTTTTCTTGCGGCAAACAGACCATTTATGATCCTTAATTCTGCAATATTCACAGAATTTGTTCTTATACCAACATACGTCTTTAGTATGTTTATTATTTCCGCACGTCTCACATGTTCCTGTCTTTTTGAATTTAGGAGTTTTTTTGGTTTTTATGTGTTGAACTATGTCAACATTTTTTCCTCAATTTTGGTATTATCCCTTTTAACATTTATGAGACGCTGACATTCTTCTGTCACTCTTTGTAACGTGATTTTCGTGTCTTTCTCCACCATTGTAAAGATTATAGACCTAATTTCTTTGTACTTAGGTGCGGTTAATCCTTGAAGAAAAATTAGGCACTTGAATAAATCTTTGGGGATTTCATCTATCTTGAATTGCTCAACCAAAGAGTTCACTGTTCCTGCATATGCCAAAAAATCCTCGTTATCCGTTTTTACGATGTTTAGACATTTGTATCGCGTGTGGAATAGACTATTTCTTTCATCGAATATCTTTGACAGTATATTTATAGTTTCATCGAATTAAACTTCCTCTAGTTTTCTGGGCAATATCAAGTTCGTATATTTAGTATTCTCATCTGTCTCTAGTTTATGTAATAAAAGGGTTACCCGTTCTTCATCCTACCAATGTTGGCACCTTTTAGTAAATATTTTTTCAAAACGTCTGAAATATGCTGGAAATGTAATGCCAGAATCAGGTTCGTATACAAATTCAAATAACGAATTTGCAATTCTTTCGGCAGAAAAAAAAACTTTTTTTTTTCACCAGTAGTCTGTTTCAGAATTTTTTCGAAACATTTTTGTTGTTGTAGAATTTGTCGTCTCAACTTTTGGTATTGTTGTTGTTGCTGTTGTTGTTGTAGTTGTTCTTGTTGTAATTGTTGCTGTTGTTGTTGCATTTTAGTCATTTCCACTAATTGTTCCATACTGAAATATTCAGGAATACGACACAAAATAAAATATTTTCTTTTTTTTTTAAACCCACACAACGACAAACAATAATTTGAAAAAAATAATAGAATTTTTGTTTTTTCTTAGAAAAAAAATAACAGCCGTAATATTATTACTTACTAAAAGTACTTTTAACTTGAGAGATTGTAATGTTACTAGACCGCATTCGCATTTAAGTCACGGTCCTATATACATTTCATTTTACAATTTAAGCAGTAACAGTTTCTTACTTAGAAAAAAAAGTTTCCTCTTTGAACGACTTTCAAGTTGTACAAAAATACAATCCACCACGTGCGTTTGACTTATTTTTTGAAGTGTCGTTTGTTTTAGGTGGTAACTCCTTTGAAGTGTGAATTCGTTTTCGAAATCCGTCGAAGCCAGCTGATATATCTTGTTGAAGATATAATGACAAATAACACGAGTCGAAGGTCTTTAAAATAATAGGTTTATTTCCGGAGATATATATATATATATATCTTGTACATACAAGATATGTAAACAGAATACAGAATATGTAATAGAGAAGACCAAGTAGAGAATACGTAAGACAGAATGTTAAGACATCATGTGTCTTAACTTGAATGCCTCGACTGATCGCGATAGTCGTACTTATAGTCCAACAAGTCCATCTATTTCGTGAATGGGGAAGTCAGGTTATTCCATCACAACACTAACCATCATGGCGTAACCACTGTTGACCAAGAGAAGAGTCTATCAGGCATGTGTACGTAGTATGGTGATGTATGGAAGTGAAATCTGGCCTGTGAGAGTTAAGGACAGTATTGTATGGAGAAAAATGAGATGAGAATAATACGATGCTTGTGTAATGTGAGCCTTAAAGACAGGCTCAGATCTGATGACCTATGAGGAAGATTAAATCAGAACAGTATAGAGAGATGTGTTCAAAACAAAATACTTTGTTATTATAGTCATGCTGAAAGAATGGATGAGAGTTCAATAATACAATAATTTCTATGCTAGAGATGATACTTCAAGCAAACTGTAACACCGAGTCAAGTCATGTTTGCAATGTTAAAAGAATTGTTCAAACAGCTAGAAAAATGGCCAGAATTCAACTTTTTTAGATAAACCTAGACCCAATAACAACAAGCACAGAGAAAAAGGAATATAAAAATGAACTCCATTCACAATTCTTAATTCTCTTTAGAAAAGAGAATTTTTCGTTGAAATACTGGAAGTACATTAAGAACATCTGATTTAGTTTATTTTATTTAAAATGTATATTGTCAAGGCGTTCAATAATATGATATATATATATATATATATATATATATATATATATATATATATATATATATATATATATATATACACACATTAGCAGGAAGACCCGCCGGTTTTCGGTCTTGAATGAGGATCACTACGATAAACCTTTTCACTATGCTCATAACAATTACTTTCTTTGTTTTTACTGCCCCTCCCCTCCTCCCGTTTCGCCTGCTAATATAGTCAAAAGAAGCTGAAATGTTGAAAAACTTTCTGAATTGGTGTCTTATACATATAGTTTACATTTTATTAAAATCGGATATATGTATGTGAAGTTTTAAGGGGTTCTCTCCTCCATGAGTCACTTTCAGGTCGGGGGGCATGTAGATATTCTATACACAGAGAGTAACGTAGAGGTTTGGGACCATATCTATTGTCTTCCCGAGAATTTTAAGCATATGATATATATTTCACGATAATAGGATGTATTTGAAGTTTTAAAGGAAGTTAGGACCCCATAGCACCCTTAGGTTAAGAGGACACTTAAAGGTTTGAGACCACTTCCATCGTCTTTCCCAGAAAAAATTATACATACGATTTAAATTTTATAAAAATAGGGTATATTTGATATTTTAAGGGGGTTATGCCTTCGTATCCCTATTAGGGGTGAACTTAGAGATTCGGGAACACTTCTATTGTCTTCCTTGGTAAATCTTACATAAGAATACAGTTTAAGATTTTGTGTAGATTCTTTTTCTTTTTTTCCCGTAGGGAATACACCAACATCACACAAAGACATTGAATTTTATATATATATATATATATATATGTGTGTGTGTGTATATATATATGCATTCATTCTTTATATAGTACATATATAAACCACTTTTACCCTTTATTTACCATATAGAAACAATGCAATGAAACGTTAACAATTTGTAGATAATATCAACAATAGGGTTGAGTTACACAGTGCTGAACGAATGATTTAACTTGTTTGTCCATGATGCATGACGTATTACAGGTTTTGTGGAGAAGAGCAATGCACAGCGTTTTGTAAATATTTCAATGTTGGCTAAATTGTGTTTATTTTAAAATGACATTAAGGAAATAAGATCATTAATTTGAAATATAAATCAATATAATTAAAATAATTACGTTAAGAATAAACATCTGATATTGTGTTTAATTTCATGGGAGTCTCTCTAGACAAGGCATGAAGTCACTCAAGAATCTAAAAAGAATGAAAGTGATTATCACAAAGACAGGAGATGCTTATTGACCATAGGTAGGAGCAAAACAGTTAGCAGAAAGAGAGTTCCAAAAGTCTGCAGTTCTTGGAAATAAGCTACTGAAATCAGAAGCTGTATTATAACAAGGTACCTGAACAGTGACGTAATGAAGATCACTAGACGAACGGGTCAAACGAGCTGAAACAAAGAAATCAGGAGATTAATCAGACAATTCTGAAGAACACATGCCATAATAGTACTTATAGAAGAGACCGAGACTAGCAACATCACGTCTGTGTGAGAGAGAGGATGCAGAGAAGAAGAAAGGATGGTGTCAACCAATTAACAGATAAACTTCTGCACCTTATCAAGAACCCTCAAATGAGACAAAGATTCACAAGTCCATACATGACAACAGTCGTCTGATCGTAGATTTGTAGTTATAGAGAATAGCCTCAGGTGTAAAAGAGTATTTGAAGCGATAGGGAGAACCGTCTTTACCCTGGTGATACCAGATCAGGCTGCTATGTGGCTCCCTGAGACGAAATTCACCTACATTGACGTTTTTTTTTTGTTTTTTTTTGTAAAACTTAATTATGTTCTACAAAACCAAAAACAAAAACAACAGCCCCTCTCCCTTTCTCCCTCCCCTTTTTTATTTTTATTTTTCCTACCCTACTCCCGGTCCTGGATATGACCTTAAACTACATCCGATGGTGAGATCCGGCTTACGGACTTTGGGGAATGTGGAGCCTCCTCTTAATTACCATTGCTCCCAGATCCACCTGAAAGATCAATGAATCTAATGTATTGACAAGAAAGATTTGGCAAGAAGGAAAGACCAAGAAGTTTCAGAGTTTGAAAGTCACAGGATAAAAGGGGCACGCCTACGATTGAAAGACACAAGCTGAGTCTTGACAAGATTAAACGAAACAAACAATTTCTAACTCTAATCCATAACAGAACTCAAGTCAACTTCCAGATCAGCTGCATATTCCAACAGATTCCAGAGAGATGGTCGAGAAGAAACACCAGAATAGAGAGTTGTATAATCCGTATAGATGTTAATCTTCTGAATAGTATCTGCTGATATAGAGAAGAAACAATGTTGAAGCTAGAATAGAGCCTTGGTGAACACCAGCATAGGGAAATAGGGTGAGGAGACACCATCCAGAGTTATTGGATAGCTTTGATCAGATAGAAAACACCAAATAATGCCAAGAACCTTACCACTAATACAATAAGCCTGAATTTGTGTAGAAGACAAGAATGCGATACCCTGTTGAACGTCTTAGAAATGGCAAGTGCAATGGCCCTAACCTGAATTATCCATAAACCGACAGATCCGCTTAGTTAAAGAGATCAACAGTTGAAGGAAAACATGAAAGCCATACTGAACATTTCTAAAGAGGCCGACACTTTCCAGAAACTGAACAAGCCTGCTGCTATTGACTGACCTTTCAAAAACCTTATGAGTGGAGACTATCAGGACGATACTTTGTTGGATCAGGCTGATCACCAGCATTTTAAAGATAGGAACACCAGAGGACTCTTTCCGACAAGAAGGGAAACAGGACTAAAACAAATAGAGGTTGAATAATTTTGACATATAGAAGAAAGTTCAATAGCACAATGTTTGAGAATGACAACAGGAATAGAATCAGGACTAGAAGCCTTTTACTGGTCAAAATCAGAAAAAAATCTCAGCAATCATCTTCACAGTGATGATGATAGAATCAAAAGAGTGATCAGTTTTCAAAGTAAAATCAATAATAACAGCACCAGAGTCATCAAGAGAACAATTGTCAACAAAAAGATGAGCAAGAAGATCAGCCTTATCCTAAGAAGATGAAACAATCTGTAGAGCATTAAAACGAGGAGGAATAGCAGACTTGCATCTATTAATAACACTAGTGTAGATTCTTCAAAAATCATGAGAGCCAACCTATTGAGATGAAATAGAGTCACAGATCCTCTTTTAAATAAACAATTTCTGAAAGAAAATTGATCAGACTGCGCAATTACCAGGTAAGAGACAATATATTTATTTATGTAAAAAGATATTTACATGTTGGAATATGTCAAGCCAATGAAACTTCATTTCGAAGGCAGGGTTGATGAGTCATTGATAAGTGTTATAAAGCACGAAACATATCCCAACACGAAAATATATTATATTTGTGAATGTCTTATATATATATATATATATATATATATATATATATATATATATATATATATATATATATATATGAGAAAATGAATGGTGAAAATAAAAATTGGATAAATTATAATATTAATTAATTCATCAAATATTCAAACAAGGAATATAGAAAAAATATTTTTCTTAATTCATGGATTTTCAAAAAGAAGCTCTTTACATCAGAGGAAAAAAATAAGCAAATAATGTATTACTGGTTAGCATGAATTTGAAAATATAAAAAGTTGTGAGCAAAAGAATTGTGAGCAAAAGAATTGTGAGCAAAAGAATTGTGAGCAAAAACATCTTCAATGAAATTGTAGTAGCAAAATATAATGTGTCCATGTAAATACCCAAGGGATCAAACAGAAGAAGGTGAGCATTGAGTTGTAATCCATAATCCAGATTGCAAAATCCAAGATCCGAAGTATAAAACGATTAGAATGAAGTTCAAGATAAAAAGATTTCTGGTTTCAATATTTGATGAATTAATAAATATTGTAATTTATCCAATTTGTATTTTAATCATTCATTTTCTTATATTATTGCTCTATCTAGTATATCTAGCATTTACGTATCATGATAGGATCTAATATAAAGATATTTGTCTTTGTAGTTTAGTTTATATATCTATTAATAATGGCGTTTATGTATCTGTCTGTCTGTCTGAAGCCGAACCTTCATCAGAGTAGAATTGTTATTTACTAAGTCGGCCAGCTTCGTTATATACTGCTAGAAAAACCGCCGGTAACACTATGTGCGTTCTGCAATTTACATAATCAATTGCTTATCAACTTCTAATAAATTACTATTCGCAAATATACATGAATGGTTTTTTTCTTCAGATTTAAACAGGTATTTACACTATTTTGCACGCTAATAATCTTACTTATAAATTATAATTTAGACAGATACATAAACTCCATTATTAATCGATTTCTTTTATTTACATACACGTAATGCGTTACGTAGTTAACAACGCTGGCTGTTTAATAAGTCGTTTCCTCCCTCCCTCCGGTAATTAAATATGGCGCAACTGATTAAACTGCCAACGTTAACGCTGGCATTCACCGTGCTTATTTATTTATTTTTAAAGTTAGTTTATTTTCTTAATGTTATAAACCATTATGTTGTAAAACACAAATTCACTGAATCAAATTGTTCAATTAAAATAATAATTGATTAAAAAATTACTACTAAAACACACGCACACACACACACACATTATAACGAATTTAGTTTTCCACTTTAGGACCCGCGCTAACTTAGACTTTGTCATTACGGTTAGGGTCAGTATTCTGTTTTTTTAATTGTTGATTTTAATTTACGTACATTACGGTTAGGGTCGGTATTCCGTTTTTTAAATTGTTGATTTAAATTTACGTACACTTTCTTTCCACTTTGAAACACATAAAATATTACTTACGTGGATTAGGCACAAAACGACTGGGTGTAAATAAATGCGAGCAGACGATACTTTGGTGGGGACACCTTTTTCCTTAAATAACTGTTTTTAGAATCTTATTCGCTGTATTTCTTTATTGTTACTTTTAATTTCGGTACACTTTCCTTTTCCCTTTTTGAACAACTAAAACAATTATTATTTATTATTTCGTAAATTCTTACGTGGATTCAGCGCAAAACAATTGGGTGGAAAAAAATGCGATGAAAATTAGCAAGACGTTTTTCAATCGTTAAGAATTAAATTACTTTTTCACAACTGTGAATACCAAAGTAAAAATATTTCTATTTATGGGGGAGGTCAAAACAAAAATCGGGGTAGGATCGAATTTTTTTCCCCTTCACGTTCAACTAAAAATATTCTTGGTCAAAAACTAAGAAAATCAATGTCTAACCACTCAAGAAATATGACTGGGGCTCCATCAATTTACGCGTAAGCTATCATTTCTGACGCGGCAGCCTAGCAAAAATATGCGACCGGAGGGAGCATATATTTGCTAGTATATATAATGGGTACTCTATTATATATATATATATATATATATATATATATATATATATATATATATATATATATATATATATATATAATAGAGTACCCATTTTGTCAGTAAAAGTGACAAAGTGAATTTTGAACAAATAAATCAATCATTTAAAAAATGATAAGCAAAGATTGCAAATAAAATGTATTTCTGTTTAAAAAATGAACTATTAACATCATACTGATCGAAATTAGTTTTACCCAACTCCGCCATGGTTTTATCTAAATGCTAATTCATTGCTACTTTACATGAAACAATTCTAAGCAATTCTCAGTTTTTATTTGGTACTTCGAGTCAGATCAACCTGATGTTAAATACTGAATAACATATCTTAGTATCATGCACTAGTAATATATATATATATATATATATATATATATATATTGAAAAAGTGACAGATTCAGGGTGTCTCTGTGAACCGGGTTTGCGCCCCGTAACCGTCTGATTAGTGCTGAAAACACGAAGCGACCTCGTCTGTAGGTAAAATATTAATATATATATATATATATATATATATATATATATATATATATATATATATAAACATCCATCTTTTATATATGGGCTACTGATTTATTGACCTTCTACTGAATGACTACAAAAATAGCAGCAGGTTGAGTGAAATATTGCGTTGAAAAGATAGGAAAATATTTGAAAATGTCATCAAAGTTTTAAAAATTTAATAAAGAAAATAAAATAAAATATAAAGAATTTTGAAAATTTCAAAGATAAGAAATACAGATAATAGAAATGAACAAATTTTGTAAAAGGATTAAAATTCGCTGTAGTAAAGCTATTTAAAAATGGAAATATCTTCATAACTCTTCCCGTTTCTTTTTCGCAAATTATTATTTATTCTTCCTTTTTCCCTAAAGATTTTTTTTCAAAAGTTTTGCATAAAAATGTAAAAAAAAATTAAAAACTTAGAAATACAAAATAAGTAATAACAAACAATAGATAAAAAAAATAATGATAACTATAAAATAAACATAAAATAACTGTAAAATTATAAAACCTACTTATTCATATTCTGAGAAAAGTCTATATAAAAATCGATTCTTTCCGAGGCTTACTTGGGTTAGGTAGGAGAGGGGGGGGGGCAACATACCAGGGTAGCGGGAAGAAAACCCGGCAAAGGAAAAATCCTAATGCGTTTTCGAAAAATGGCCGCTTCTTGTTATTCTGCTGACTTTGTCAAGGTGAATGGAAAAGCCCTTTTGTTTTAAAAGGATTAACACAAGGTTTATTATTTTTTCCAATTGCTTTCTTTCGTTTTATATAAATGTATTTACAGTCCCCAAAGAAGCGCCTTCCTATGACTTTAAAGGTTTTTCAAACGTTGTTTAGACTTTCATAATCGGCCATAATTCATGTCTAGTTTTACTTTTGAACATTCTTTCTTCATTGACTCATGCCTAGCATTTATCCGAAGCACACAGTGTTGCAAGCCATCAGCGGTGCCTAGCGTCAAGTCATAGTTCTTACTCTTAACGTGCTACGATATCAGCATTAGTGTATCCTTGATACACTAATGCTAGATGTACGTTTGAGAAAATGGAGAGCAAACACTCGGGAACAATACTATTTACATAAAACCTATAAAGGATGTAACTACAAGAAATATCTATATATTATTATATTAATGCGAGGTAATCAACGTTTGTTTCTCTAAAGCATTTTCTTATATTTCTATTTATGTGTGAAAAAAGACAAAGGGAAAACAGGTTAAAATGAAGGAGAAAAAAAAAAACAAGAGATTTGACCGGAAAAGATCATCCGATTGGACCATATGAGAAGACTTTTAGCCGATCATCTTTTCCTTCTCCCATATGTGTGCCTTCAAAATAAAATTGTTTCCAAATCTTCACTTTTCTGAAGACGTTCGTTAATTACGAACGAAACCGGTCAAATCTCTTGTTTTTGTTTTTCTCCTACATTTTAACCTGTTTTCCGTTTGCCTTTTTTCACACATTTTGTCTTATCGTGCACCTTACCCCATTTCTATTTATATAAAGTTGAGTATGTGTATATGTTTATATAGTTCTATGTATAGGATTCACTCCTAAACTAATTAACCGATCATTATAAATTTTGGTATACAGATCCTAAGCATAAGGATAAGTACTTTGGGCTATATTTAGTTCAACTTAGTTTGATGTCAAGAAGGCAAAGAGGGGTAGAAACCCTTCGTGAAAATTCAGATACCTCCGATTTTTGTAAAATCTTTACAATAGGTATTAGTTTCAAAAATTCCCAAAATTTCAGTTTCTTTGGAATATTTGAAAGTGTTTTAAAGGGAAATAATATGGGTACAACCTCCCATTTAAAATTTAAAATATTTCAGATTTGCAATAAATTTTAGCCATAACCATTAAACAAAAATTAAGCTAGATACCCTGAATTTCAATTTCTTCTTTGGACCTCTTAAGCTTAAGACATTTTCTAGAATCAAAATCACATAATGGAGTTTGATTAAAATTGGAACAAGGATTCTAGACTAAGTTTAATCGTCGCAAGGGATATAAAATTAGTGCCAAACTGATCTGTTCAGGGAATTCATTTTATCCATTCTGAGACGGGTATTTTTTCTAGTATTTTATTAACATAAGATAAATACTAAAATATACTCAGTTCTGGGATTGAGCTATGTTTAGAAAAAATAATTCTGTTTTAATTGTTCTAATTTATTTTTATTTTTTATTTTTTAAGCATTACATTTATTCAATCACAGATAAAAATTAAGAAACAAATATATTACACTGATCCATTCGGTGAAAAAGTAAACTATAAGATTAATAATTTAATAAATAATTAATAAATCCCTTATTCGTCACTTGGACATTGTTTAGTTCAATATAAAGAAATCCCGATTCCTTATATATAATCGTATCACAGTCAATAGTTTTCTTCGAATGTTCGACTGGCTTGGCAGGCCGAGAGCAGACTCAAGGCGTTTCCACGAATAATGGCGATAGAGAGGCGCTCATAAAGCCAATACAATTTGCGATTGTGTCCAGTGTTGCGTGTCATTAACAGACTAAGGCTGCCGGGGAAGTTGCGCGTGGCAGAGTCTCCACAGCGATCGGTTGAAATACAAATCTGTCAAGAAGATCGGCATATTTTGATTGCTTGCAACTTTCTGCTGACGCTGCTGCATCTCCAGGGTTTGTTGCTGATTCTATCACTGACAAGGGCGCAAAAGTGTCGACAGAAGTCGCATCCCATATCAGTGAGTTACCGTTTGTAAAGGCAAACACCGTCAGGCCATCAGGTCGTTTGCCATCCCCTCTGTCAAGGTCAATCGGTTTGAGGATCGACGGGAAGCCAGCGATGTCTAGTGCTTGTTGGATGACATCATTGAGAGCGCTGTACCTCGGAAATCTGTCGGCGCTCCTTCTACACGTTCTAATTAGCCGTAATCTATAATCAACTGAGAAAGTCACCCATCTTTCTCTTAGCTATCTATGTATTTCTCTTGCTCTTCTCTCTATATTGATTCAATCAATCTCTAATAATTTTTAATGACTCTGTGAGCATTTAGAGAAAGTGTGACATTCATTTTTTCAGTGTTGTCCCGTAATTTACATATGTGTCTCTGTACACACCATAAACACGTATGTTTAGTTATGTAAGGAGAATATCTTTAAAAATATGTCACAGTTTATAAATTTTTTGAATGAAATCAAAGGAGAATAAAAAATCGTAGTGATTGTCACCCAACGAATCACAAATATGTCTACTATCATATAAATATGCAGGTAAAATGCATATGGTCACAAAATACGAAGAGTGCATGACAGACAAAGTGGGTTGCAAAGCAATAAAAACAAAACTTACTTTGATGCACATGTGGTTTGTGGTGAGTAGCAGTTTAGAACGAATCAACTGTTTGTGAGCAGGCTACCAGAAAAAGAGAGAACCTCGTTTCGGGACCAATTATGAGGCCAGTTATCTCTACGAGAGAGACACTTATGTCCATACACATTCATTCAAAAAATAAACTGGTATAAAACATGTATAATCTTTTTAATTAACTTCTACCCATTTCATCAGACTTAAGATCTTTTTGGTAATTCAAATTAAATTTGAGTACTATGGCATATGTTTTTCAGAATTGACTGATTTATTCCCTGCTTCCTTTGTTTCAGCTCGTTTCACTCATTGGTCTAGTGGTCTCCATCAATTCGCTGTTTAGGTACTTCGCTGTAATACATCTTCTCATTCCAGTAGCTTCTTTCCAGAACTGCAAGCTTGTAAAACTCTCTTCCTGCTGACTATTTTTTCTCCTACCTATAGCCTTGTTTCTTTTCAAGACTAAGGTCAATAGACATCTTTCATTATTTTTAGTTCCTTACATAAAGTTGTGTCATGCCTTATCTGGAGCAACTTTCATAAAGAAATTTTTAAAATGTAGAATTAAAGATACTGTGAAAAGATTTCGTAAGGATATATATAGAAGATTATATTCACAAATATAAATAAAATTAGATTAGTTTATAGAATAGTTGATCTCCGAGAAATACAGAGTGACCCAAAAATAAATGCCACCCATGAAACCGTTAATAGAATCCACAATCATTTCTGCAATCCAACCATATTTGGTACAAATAAATTCCAGTCCCTGTCTGAATTGTCCACCAAGTTTCAGGCTTTGTTTTTATCGCCGTTCAAGATATGTGGAGATATTTTGGTGATCATCTTATCAGTAGTATATGTGATCCTAAATGGGCTTCACACCCTCCGAACCTAACCCCCCTGATTTATTTATGTGAAGTTATCTCAAAGATAATGCCTATCTGAACGATCCCCAGGGGACCATCACAGCCCAAATAAGGGCAATGCCAAAATACGAATATATCAGAGTTATTGACAAAACCAAGACTGTTGAATATTCATGACTGAAATTTGGTGGACAAGTCAGGAGTAGACTGGAGGTTATTTGTACGAAATATGGTTAGATTACATAGAGGAATGTGAATTTTATTTACGATCCCATGTGTGTCATTTGAGGGGGGTCGACTTATACTATTTCTCTTTGGTTTATGGGCAAAAACAACCATAATACTTGACTTTGGCCTATAAACATTTATTGTAGGCATAGATTATTTTCTATTCACCAGTTCAAATGCTTCAAAATCATTATTTACATATTTCGGACTGTTAATGTGGTTGGTATATTCACAACGCTTCAAATGTTATACTCTTCGATCTTCTGAGATGAGGTATATCAATAATCGTTTACTTAGAAGTACCGATAGGAGAGAGTTATGTCATCAACATGACAGCACAATGTGTTAGAGAAAAAGGTTAATCATAATCTATATTGAAACTAAAACTACATAAAATCATGTGTATAACAAAACAATATAAGGTAACTTAAACTCAAGCATTGCATGTCTTCTTTCTTTTTTTTTTTCATTTCACTTGAGTCAGATCCTGAGGCTAACACTTGATTTCTATATGAGATACATAGATATCTGAGTGTCCAATTAAAGTTATATTTTATCTCTGAAACGTTGGATTAGTAAAACAGTGAAGAACATTAATTTTCCTCTCCTCAATTGACCACTTGACTAGGTTATAGTTTATTTTCATTGTGCTCCTTTCTTTGTTTTACTGGATTCCATGACCAGAATCCATTTGCTCTAGTGGAGTATCCAGCTGTGCTGTTACTAGAGGTAATATCGCCAGATGAAGGTGTACTATTAATCGTATGAGTCATACTGTCTAGTATTTATATATATATATATATATATATATATATATATGTAGCGACAATAAAGATAAAAATGAAATTTTATCTTTAAATATATCCTATCTTGAAAAATCAATACTCAATATACAAGATAAAGCAATAACATAAAGAAATAAGTGATGAGAATAAATTTGATATTCTCAACACTCATTTCCTGATATATATATATATATATATATATATATATATATATATATATATATATATATATATATATATACACACACATATACATATATATATCTGGTGATACCAGATCAGGCTGTCCTGTGGCTCCCTGAGACGAAATTCACCTACATTGACGTTTTTTTGTTTTTTGTTTTTTTTGTTTGTAAAACTTAATTATGTTCTACAAAACCAAAAACAACAGCCCCTCTCCCTTTCTCCCTCCCCTTTTTTTATTTTTATTTTTCCTACCCTACTCCCGGTCCTGGATATGACCTTAAACTACATCCGATGGTGAGATCCGGCTTACGGACTTTGGGGAATGTGGAGCCTCCTCTTAATTACCATTGCTCCCAGGTCCACCCTGACCCGGAGTGGTAGTACCTGTTAGGGTCCCAACTATGGGTTAAATAGAAACAGATATTAAAAGGGGAAAGAAACAAAAAAGAGAAGAAAACAAGACCAGATTCGGCATTAAATAACCCAAAAAGGGTTGATATGCCGTAAAACAAAACTACCAAACCATACCATATATATATTGTGTATTTAGGCAGCATTTTTAATTTAAAAAAACAGTGTTAAAAATAACAAAATTCTTCTCTTTAATTATACCTTTTGTTTTTAATTTTCCTCATGATCTTTCTTGTGTTAAAATCAAAAAAAAAATGCATGTTCCATATGTATCACACACGTTTTCTATTCTTCGTCGAATAATCATCAGTTGAAAAATCAAATGAACAAAAAAGCTGGAGAAAAAAAAAGATTTTCCAAGGATAGCAAAGAAACAGGCACGTGAAGTCAGTTAAACGTCAAGAGAACGTTCTCACACTGTTTCAGGAAAGACGTTAACAATTTGAATTCCGCGACGCCAGAATTGGCATCACAGAATAAAATTGTATTACGTTAAGCATTTTAAAATGTTGTTACTGTTTTCATACGTAATCTTATTAATTGTAGTTTGTTGGGTTTTAATTTAGATAGCTTCGAGTATATATATATATATATATAGAGAGAGAGAGAGAGAGAAAGAGAGAGAGAGAGAGAGAAAGAGGGAGAGAAAGATAGAGAGAGAGAAAGAGAGAGAGAGAGATGGTGATAAACAGAGCGAGTCATTTTAATATAGCAATTCAAAATACATTTACTCATTCAATATTGATGGACAAAAACTTGGAAGCATCCCACAAGAAGATTTGTCCACAAAAACGTTTCTTTTATTTTTTATCCGTTTCCATGGCGAGGGGGCATGCGTCCAACTTCCAGTCATTCCATAATAATCTCCCAGAGAGACTTTACTTTTTTAAGGGATTTTATTCTATAGAAAATATCTCAAGCAAAATAAACCCTTTCTCTCCAAAATCCTTCTGAAAAACAATGTCTTTTTTAGATACTAAATCCACTTTGTTCCTCTTAAACTTCTGACTATTTTATTACTTTTCGTATGATATATATATATATATATATATATATATTTACTGCATACATTATATGTATACACTGTGTACATTACATATATATATATATATATATATATATACGTGCATATAAATAAATATATATACTTGCATAAATTACATAAATATATATATATATATATATATATATATATATATATATATATATTAATTTTATTTTTTATACAAAATAATCTATTATTTTGTGTATTATTATTATATAGACTCTTGACTGTTCCATTCCTTCTGGTTTTAGATTGTAACACATTCCTCAATAAATCCCGGGCCTGATACATAGATGCCGCCAGTAACGAAAAGTCCATATGATTTTTTGCAAAGTACTAAACTTCCAATGGCACGTGTCAAAATTTTAGCCGAATCGGAATATTAGTTTATCAATTACATTATTTAAGTGATGCTACTGTTGCAAATTTGCAAAATATGGAAAAATCGGAATTTTCTGTATTGATAAAGCATTTCTTTCTGATGGGAAAATATACAGTTCAAGCAAAGCAATGGCTTGATATATGTTATTCAACTCTGCTGTCTGAAACAACGGTTAAGGTGTGGTATACTGACTTTAAACGCGGTCGTACAGGCACGAACATTGCTGAATTCTCAGGTAACCAAAATTTGGCAATTGTCCTATAAGACATAAAAAAAAGTCCACAAAGTCGTTTTGACTGATTGTAAATTGAAATTGCATGAAGTGAGAGAGAAGTAAAAAATATCAGAATGCAGTGTATTCATCATTTTGCATGAATATTTATCAATGAGAAAGCTGTGTTCAAAGTGGGTGCCGCGTTTGAACACACGTTATCAACAAAAAAAAACAATGCGTCAACGATTCCAAACATTTTTTTCAACTGTTTCAACACAACAAAAAGGAGTTTTTGCACGTGACAATGTTTGAAATATGGATCCAGCACTTCACTTATGAGTTCAATCGGTAGTCAACTAAGTGAACAGCAACAGATGAAAGCCGTCCAAAGCGACCAAAGCTGCAAACATAAGCAGGCAAGATTTTGACTGCTTTATTTTGGAATATGCATCTTCTTCATCGATTACCTTCAGAAATGGAAAGCCATCAATAGTGTATATGATACAGAATTATTGGTGCGTTTGAAGGAAGAAATTACCAAAAAAACGGCCACAAAGGAAGAATAAAGAATGCTCTTTAAAGACAATGCATTGTCACAAGTCGATCGCAATGATGGCAAAACTACATGAATTGCACTTTCAAATTGCTTCCGCACACACACTATTCCCTAGATCGAACCCCCATCGACTCCTGGCTGTTTGCAGACCTCAAAAGAATACCCCAGGGAAACAGATTTGGCTCCAATAAAAGAAGTGATATCGGAAACTCAGACATATAATGAGGCCAAAGACAAATAATTCCGCAAAAAAGGCATCCAATTATTAGAGAAGCGTTGGAATCAGTATATCACCTAATAAGGAGACTATGTTGATGAATAAAGTCGAATTTTGAATAAAAATTGTTGCTTTATTAGTTAGACCTGAAACTTATTGCGTGATGTGTTATATTATTAATTCATATATGTTATGAGCAAAAATGATCCGTTCTGTAGATATAATTTTAGAAACGTATAGTTTTCTCAATGTTAATGTATATCAAAATGATACACACACACACAAATAAGAATAAGATGTTAATACCAGACAAAAACAAGTGATAAGAACGGCGTTCGAAAGGTTTTGTAATGTGTTTGGAAAAAAATGAGTAAAAAGAAAAAAAAAAAAAAAAGAAAATAAAAAACAAAGGACTAAGGAGTAAGTGAAAAGATGATAGTAGGTGTTCCTAAAAAGCTTTTATTTCTTTTTATGTGTTTTGTTTATGTCTATTATTTTAATTAATAGAACTAATGGCGGACATTATGAAAGAAAATAAGATCATTTTTTCGATTGTCAGTTTTGACGTTTACCTATCGAAGGATTTAATTAAAAAGAATTCTCATTGGTCTGTGAAAAAACGAACAAAAAGACAAATAAGTTAAATGAAGAGAACAATTTTGAATGTTAACGGTTCTGTTTGTTGTGTTTTTGTTAGGGGAGGAACTTAATTTTGATGGTAAAAAATCACTGATGAAGCCTTTTAAAAACATTGTAAGTTTTAAAAATGGATAAATGTTTGAATTAGAATGTTTTTGTTAAACAAATTATGAACATTTACTAAATTATCTAACTATATATACATTGACGACTCGACTTGCTAGTATGACTGCTGAATTTGCCATTTAGACATTTATTCACTCTCCCATTTCTACACATCGGTATGTGCTCCGACTACAGAGTCAAATATGACTTTCATATTGGGGTTCGAACTGTGTGACTGACAGGGATTGTCTCCTCTCTTACTGATGATTACAGGTTTGGCATGAAACACATGTGTATATAGGTTAATTTGAAAATATTATTCATAAATAATTATTAAAATCTTTAGCTAGATTGAGCACTGTAAGTAAGTTAACAACAAGCCATTTTTTATAGCGTAATGCGATACTCTAGGACCCGCCTATTGAGTTCTCTTGACGACTTGTTAATATGGCCGCTGAATTTGCCATTTAGACGTTAATTCACTCTCCTATTTCTACGGCAATGCGTGGTGGACACATTGGTACGTGCTCTGACTACTGAGTCAAATATGAATTTCGTATTGGCGTTCAAACCATGGGACTGGCATGGATTATCTCCTCTCATACTGATGATTGCTGGCATGAAACACATGTGTATATGGGTTAATTTGAAAACATTATTTATAAATAATCATATATATATATATATATATATATATACAAATAAATTATTATAGAGCAGAAAATCCTCATTAACCGCAATCACATAGAGAGTGGAAAAAATGATAACAAACACAGTAAAGAAAGAAATTAAATTCATTCACTATTTACATCACTTAATATTTTTTCTTGCTTCTTTATTTTCATCCTTTATTTAATAACATTATTCGTGTCTTTTTGTTCATTAAACTTTAAATGTTGTCATCATCATATTCATCCATTTTACAAGCTGGTATTTGTTGGACTGGACGGTTGTTAGAAACTGACTTGCAAACTAACCTATCTCTCACCAGGTCGTTATATACCCCTCTTTCTCTCAAGTCCATTCTTATCACTTCCTCTTATGTTTTCTTTGGCTTTCCTCTGTGAACTGACCCTGATACCATAACTGTTTCATATTGACTAACCCAAGGACTGTCATCCATTCTTTCAACATGGTCATACCATGGAAGTCTCCTGTTCCTCACACATCTCTCTATACTGTCCAGATTTAATCTTCCTTGGAGGTCATCAGAACCAAGCCATGTCTTTAAGACCCACATTACATATCCATCATATTATTCTCATATCATTTCTCTCCATGCAACGCATTTCCTCAAACCTTGTTGGCCAGGTTTCATTTCCATACGTCATTACACTGCATACACAGGACCGGCAGGACAGTTATAAAAGTGTGTGTGTGGGGGGGGGGCTCTCCTAAAAAGTGGGGGGCCCGGTTAAACACATGCATATATAACTTCATTATTGATGACCGTAAAGTGGGAGGGCCAAGTCAAAAAGTGTGTGTGTGGGGGGGGGGGGGGGGAGGGGGGATTGAACCCCCACCCACTCTTGCCCCCGGTGCCGCCGTCCATGCCTGATAGACTTTTCCCTTGGTCAACAGGGGTAACGTTTTATTTTTTTATATTTTTATTTATTTTGTCCTTACTGGCCTCCATACTTTATACAGTATTTTTACTTTTAACTGACTATTGGACATACGAGGTGTGTCTGAAAAATAATGGAGATCATCATAATTATCGTCATCATAATCTTCATCGTCTACATCGTCCTCATCATTGTCATAATGATCATCATCATTGTCGTCGTCACTGTCATTATCATCGTCATTTTCACCATCATCATCATTTTCATAATCATCATTATCGTTGTTGTTGTTGTCGTCATCATCATTATTGTCGTCATCATCATCATCATTATTGTTCGTTGTCATCGTTATCATCATCATAGCTGTTCTCATCATCATCATCATCATATCACAAACAATTAATTTCAATTCCAACCTAGATGTTTCAAATTGTTTTAGATAAAAATTGATAATTTGTATTATTGGGATTATTCGAACTACTATTTTCATTTTGGTTGTCATTTTCCTAATGTGATAAATCCCATTATTTCGAAGAAAAGGAAATATGTCACAAGGAGCAAGAAAATATGAACAGGCAGGTCGTTCGAGTATGGGGATATTCTTTTTATTCGCTGTAAGGTGTCCATTGTTCCTCGGTGCTGAACGACCTGAACAAGATGAGGTGTTAAATAAAAACACCTGAAACAAAAATGCAATGGTTGTAGTGAGTAAATATTAGTTCTATACTCTCAAGATATCATATTAGATGATAACATTATCCGCTAATCTCTCTTTTATCAATAGCTCACACAGCACACCCAGTCCCATTACTTTTCAGACAGATCTCGCATTCTTCTCTGGCGTTATCCTCATTATTCTCCCCAAAAAGTATAGAATTGTGTATTAGTCAGGGCCTGTTCAAGATGACATGATAGATGAGCTTGGTTTGCCGAGGAGGAGATACACTCCATTTAGCTTTGGCCGTCTGGGCTGACGTGTTTCACTAATGATGAGGCATAACTTGCCTGACAAGTGATGGGGAACGTTCTTTCGGTTGGCAAAACGCTTTACATAACCGGTCTGCCTATTACGCAAAGTCGCTTGTGCTGTGGTGATAATTTTTTTGGCTTGCGTTTTGATAATAATTGTCATAATACTTCATTGATATTTTGTTTAAAAAATGGTGCCGCATCTATTAAGTTATTTACTTCTCTTGAACACAAGTTCCATCTAATAATAATAATCACAACGAACAGTTATTTATTAAAATAAGACTTTTACAATTATGGAGAGTCCAAATAACCTGTCATTTTTTACCATCTCTCCTGTACACTAGCCCAGTTTAATAATAATTCCAACAGACAGTAATTTATGCAAATCACTTTTACAATTACGGAGAACCCAAACAAACTAATACTTTTCTCCATCTCTTTTCGGCACTAGCTCAATCTAATGATACTAAAACAGCAGTGACAATAGGATTATACGTGTAGAATATCAAATACAGATTTAAATAAGTAATGTTATGACAGACGTCCATGAATGCGCTTGATAAGATAAAAAGAGAGAATAAATAATGTGAGCATCGGGAAGAAATCCGTAGAAGAACAAACAAAGAGAAAGATAATGTGAAAAGAAACAAATCTATTCATTTATTTATTTATTTATTATATACTTTGGGGTATCTCTTATTTAATCAACAATCTCATGTCAACTTTAAAAAGAAAAAAATCTCACAGAATATAGAATATGAATATACAGATAAAATTCTTTTAAATATTCAATTAGATAGACCCCAAAAATGTTCCTACACATTTTTAGTATTATTTCTGATGTTTTTTTTTCAGTATTTGTTCACCACTTATCAAGAGCTAATGAGACGGAATGATTGTCAGTCGAAAGATGAGGAACACTATGGGAGTACTAACATTGTTTAATGATATGAACTACATTTGATCACTTCTGGGACAGTTTATGACAAAGATTTGTTGACATTGGATTTGAAGACGACAAAGTTGTAATCAGCAGGGAAGCAGTCCCGCAGTAATGTGGCCCACGATAATGTGTTGCAAAGAAAGTCTTTTTCTGTTGTGGTAGTGAGACGAGTTCTTGCTGTGAATATCTTACAAGGAGGAACCAAAGATTGGGGCCCAGTCGAGCACCTTTCATGGAAAAAAAGATAGAGACTAGCTATGCCTCTTCTGTGAGAAGTGGTTTGTTGGGAGGAGAAGATATCACCCCCACTAGATTTCAAAGTCGATTTTTAAAGAGTTTATCCGTAAAATGATTTATATTAGAGCTACTTTTCACTTGATTACACAATTTATTTAAAAACTAAGACTATGATATTGAAAGTATGCGATTGTCATTGCTGGTTTAGACAGGGTTAGTTTTCAGGAGAGGTGGATAAAAATACACTGTTAGGTAATTTTCTAATGTGTGGTATGCTTATTATTTACAATGGAATGGGTTTCAGCATTACTCTCAAAAGACATTTTTACTTCAAATTATGCTTTAGTAAAAGAAAATAACATTGAAAAAGAGTTAGTTATATCAAGTTCAACCGGTCCATAAAAACTGGTTATATTCGAAAAATCCAATATGGCGTCCTTAAATTAAGAACAGAAAGGGGGAGGTTATGCCCCCTTTGTTAGAATTATTATTTCACACTTATCTCCTTTGCAATCTTCTTCGAAATTTCAGGACTCCATATTTGATTTTTCAAATATGACCAATTTTTATGCATCATTTCACATATATCAGTCAACTTGCTATAACTAACTTATTTAATGTTGGTTTATTTTGCTACAACATGATTTTAAGTAGAAATAAGTTGTTTAGGAATAATGCTGTAACTTTTTTTACTGTAAAAGACAGTACGAGAGAATGATACGATGGATGTGTAATGTGAGTCTTAAAGACAGGCTTAGTTCTGATGCCTTCAGAAGACGATTTAATCTGGATAGTAGAGGGAGATGTGTGCAGAAGAATAAACTTCGATGGTGTAGCAAAGCTGAAAGAATAGCTGAGAGTTCTTGCTTTAGTAGATCTAGAACAGTTATTTTTCTTTTTTTATTCTCTATTATGATTAAATAATCTCTTCTTTTATTTTTCAATAAATGTTGTTTTTTTCCTTCCAAATCTGCATTTATTTTTTATTTATTTTTATTTTTATTTCTTTGTTTCTTGCTAGGTCGTGTAGCAGGCTCAGTTCATAGGGGAAAGCTAAGGAAAACATGGGAGGCAGTGATAAAAATAGACCTGGAGAAAAGAGGGATAAATAAAAACCTGGTCAGAGACAGGTTACTTTGGAAGTCGATTTCTTAAAGCTATCCAACGCATGCCAGCATGTAAAGCGGATGTTAAACGACGACGACGACGATGACGATGATGATGATGATGATGATTCATATTTTCTTACTTATTTTTAACTCAAAGCAAACACCGAAGATTAATTAGACTAATTTTCTTCATTATTAGCTTTATGAATATTACAGTCACATATCAAAAACAAAATACATAAGATACGATTTACGGTTTTGTTACGCCTACGAGTACTCATACTTTTCATTTATTTCTTTATAATAGAGAAATACTGAGGCTTACACAAGCTTAATCTAACCTTTTTGTTTATCTTTCGTTAGAAAATTATTTCACTTGCATGTTCATACTTCCATATTATTTACAATTAACTTAATTACAATATCGTTTATTAGATTCTTCTCAATGTTTAAAAATTTCTTTTTTAATACATATTAACGTTGTGTTTATACTGATGCTGCTGTTATTGTAGCCGTCTTTTTCTACTAATAATAATAATAATACAAATTTTAAAAATAATAATAATTAAAATATTAAGCTATTTCTTTATCGTTTCTGTATTCTATGTTGTTTGCAGGTTTTAGGACTACAGTCGACACTGCATAAACTCTTGACGAACTCGTCACTAAACATCTTGTTCTTATTCTTTTATCTAACTGAATAAATGCGAAAGTTTTTTTTTTTAAATTATCACTTCTATATTACCATCAAAACGGGTTAAAGTTATTTAAATTAATAATACAAGATAATACTTAAAAATACTATATATATAGTACTGACAAATGACACTTAGACAGAAATTTGAATCCTAATTTGCATATCTTTCTTTTTTTAAGTCTTTAATAAATTAATACAGGGTGGGCCAAAATAAGGGTCCTATCTTTAAATTTGAATAACTTCCACAAAATAAAAGTTAAACTCACCAAACTTTATGTGTGTGTAGACTGACCCTTCCGAGATTTTTTGAAATAAACAAAACAAATTGTAGCCGAAAAACACTTCTTAAAACTTAAAAAAACTAAAGTATTGTTTTTTACACTGTTTTGAGTTTTTTAAGCAAAAATAATGCTTTCTAAATGAGGGTACGTTCCTTAGGGCTAATGCGGCTCATGCTTGCTTCGGAAGGGGTCCTTTACTTATTCTAAAAAAAATTTTTTTTTTTAAATCAATAAATAAAAAAGTTATGAATTTGGAGGACGAAGCCTCAAGTCCGCTGGAAGATAACTTGGCTGCAATGTACGTGACCGAACAAGAAGAAGGAAGACAAACAACGTAATAGATTGTGAAGGATATTTATATAAAAAGAGGGGGAAAAGGAAGAGAAGAAAGTTGTTTGCAAAAGAAGTGTCTTTTGCGAACTCACTGAATGCCAGTCATCTGTTAACGGGATTCCTTCTGGTCACACTGGATTGCCCTTGTAAGTTGCTTCTTTATGGCAGAAAAAGGGGGCTGGGCACACGCAAGGTGTGAAAGTATGGAGGCTCCCGGAACGGGTTGATTAGCCTAAATGTTCGAAAGGGGCCTTATCATTTAGGCCATATGTGCGTAAACGTACGCTAAAAAAAAGGGGGTGCCCTTACGCAGCTAAAGGCAAACGGTGTTGCTCGCTGGGCTGCTGGAATCAAAGAGGCCGAGGTTTTCAAAATCGGCGCTCTCTAGTGTTTTCTGCAGTGAATGAAACAGTGGTCTGCGATTGGCTGATTTTCATCCAATCACAGGGCACTTATAATTCACTTCACTTGATAATTCCAATATAAAAGAGCCCCACCCCACCCACGCATCATCGCCCAACAGAACTGATTTATTCTCTCTATCTATTTATTTATTATTTAAAAGATAAATAAATTTGCATCGAAATCACCAAAATATTAATATTTATCTATTTTTACGAATAAATGCGAAGGTTTTTGTCCTGTCCTTACAAAACACTGATGACTGAAATGTCTATTATATAACATTTTGTGAAGCGATTTTATTTATTTAAAAAAATATACGTTTACATTGTTTAAAAATTACAAACAAAATTACTTTCAACTTAGGTATAAATCCATAATTGATTTTGGAGATGAGGTGGCCGATGGTCATACAATTTTGACAGCCAATCTTTGTTTGTTGGGTCGATAGTCATACCTTTTCCCCAAAATACCTTGGACTTACTCTATGCTAGATACTCTCACCAAAAACCTGCATTCACTCTATGACTTAATCCTTACTTATTTTGTGAAGCGATAACGAGCTGGTTAATCCAGCTAGTTAATTATAAAGTTGTCGGTTAAAAATACCAAAATTCGAGGGTAATTATTAAATTTAACTTTCACCTTTTTATAACATGTCCGAAAGATTGAAAATTAATAATAATCTTCTGTTACTCATTTTTTATGGGCAATGACACCTTAAACCTTAAGGTATAAATACTCCCGGGCAACGTCGGGTCGGAATTGCTAGTACTTCAGTTAGTTGTTATTATTTTTTATGCAAGAGAGAAGTGGAAAAAAGATGGCGGAATCTGATTCATCGTTAGGCTGGGACGTTAAGGATGGGGAAGATTTTTTATTATTTTTTTTCCTATACAAAATAAAAAGGGATGATTTTTTAATTTTTTTGTTTTGTGTTGTTATTTTGTTTATCACCCCCCCCCCCCTCGGCAATCATGCCAAACCTTGTTATTTAATCTTTCTATCGTCAATTCCCGTTGTCCACCTTTTATCAAAGTGAAGCGAGTTATTTATTGCTTCTTTTTTATTCTCTATTACGATTAAATCATCTCTTCTTTTATTTTTCAATAAATGTTCTTCTTTTTCTTCCGAATCTGCTTTTATTTTTGTTATTTATTTATTGTTCTTTCGTTTTTCTTCTTATTATTATTTTTGTTTCTTGCTACTCCACTTCATCTTTGGTATGGAAGACCGAACAATTTTTCAGGAATGAAAAAAATTGAGTTTGTACCTATTTTGACAGAAGAATAAAAAAAAAATACACTTATTTTATAAAACTTTTTTGAGAGGAGACCCAATTCTGTGATAACTGTGTCTTGTGGACTTTATCTTTTTACCTTTCACAACTTTTAAAATTGATGTAAGTCATTGTTATATACTCCTTGCCTCATAGTCTATTGATTTCAAGATTTTTCACCGGGAGGGGGGAGGGCTATGAGATATTTCCTGAGGCCACAAAGCCAAATTTGAAATATATGGGACAACGAGAGTCCACAGAAAATTGTAGACATACAACATATAGAAGTATCAAACACTGTAGTGCTTCATAGCCAGTAGCCCCACTATTGTATTTAGGCCAATGGCATCATCAGGAGGATACCGTACCAACTAGTTTTGGTGTCTTATCCTCGACTGATAACACTGGTACGACAGTGCCCCTTCACACAGAAGTTGCCAATATTTGATCTAGTGCTAACTATTGCTTTTTCGTTGCATATATTTTTGTCCTTGTGGTCTTATGGTGACATTTTTCATGGTTTCTATAATGGACATCAAATTTCTCTTTCATTCCAACTAGGATCATCCCTTTTCAACCACAACCAAGGTGAGGCCTTTTTCCATCTGCATGTTTCTTCTTTGATGTTAAGTTATTATGTTATTCTTAGTTATTATGACTGTCATCTAAAACTGATTCTTAACCAACGCTTTTAACCATTAGGCTATGGATCTATAAATCAGAATAACATAATTAACACTTCTATCCGGTCATACTGACGTAATGAGAACAATCTACCTCCGTGGATTAAATAGAGTGTTGTTTTGTTTTTTAATTTATACTAATAGATCGCCACTTACCAAGGCCAAAAGCCTCTCGAGGACAAGGGTTAGTGAGATTTTCAGTTTGATGATGGAAAAGTACTATGAAAGAAATAAAAACTATGATTAATTCACATGGTTCAGTTCGAAATTACGTACAGATTCCCAAGTTCAACTAGAAGGTTCCCAAGTTCAAAGGTTCCCAAGATGCACCTGAAGAAGATCGGACGTTACATCGAGTGAAACGTTGTGAATATAAATACCAAGATGAGAATAGTAGTCGGAATAATTCAAATAATACTAAGCAAAACCGTAACATATAATAGAAATGTGAAACATCTGAAGCAACAAAAATATAATCTAGGTAAACAACAAGTGATATCTATTATATAAGAGGTAGAAACTTTGTTCTTTTGTAAATAATACTAAATAAATAATACTAAATAAATAATACTAAATAAATGATACTAAATAAATAATACTAAATAAATTAACGCAATTCATACAAAATTTGTCTTTACTCCTACAGCACATTTGATTTCTAATCAGATCTGAAATCTGAATCAATCTGTTATCGTCAGTCAGTTTCTTGTCGGTGCAGATCACAACGAACAGACGAGGACTGTACATTGTTGTTGCAGGTTGATAGCCGACACTCAGCTTGCAAGGCCACTAGGACCGGTTCTAATAAAACACATTATTAAAAACAAGTAAATTCGTTTCACCACAACATTTTTTTTATTATTAACATTAAACTGCATAAGTATTGGAAATCAAATTTGATCTGCTTTCGCAATTCTCTTAAATACTTTAAATGAATTCGTCCGGTAGTTTTTTACCCTCTAACTTTTGTGTGACGGGACGAATATATATATATATATATATATATATATATACATATATATATATATATATATATATAAACATTGCTCTTCATTCTAGAATAGAGGATTTTTCTGATAAATAGTAAAAATGTTTCCTGTTGACATGTATTACATATTCTTTTCATAACCAGCAACAATAATGGACAAAGTGAAAAGTTGTTATTCCTGAACGAGATATGGCTGCAAGTGGTGGAACTTTGAGTTTGGTTCTAAACTAAGAATTTTGAAATAATGTTTCTAATACTTATATTTAATTTACTTACCGTATGCATATCATTTTAGAAACATATTTAGTACTATAATCTGGTACTAATGAATATTCTTACATCACATCAACATATCGAGAAGACAATGCTCATTGGTGTACCTGTAAGTACATATCTGCTTTCCCTCTCCTGTCATCTCTCAGGGGAGAAAAGTAAAATCCTATTTAGAGGTACGCTACTGGATATCACCTTCTCTACGACGATGACGATGATGATGATGATGATGATGATGATGATGATGATGATGATGATGATGATGATGATGATGATGATGATGATGATGGATTTCAATAACCAAGTAAAAAAATAACATTTTAATTCTTTGTATTAAAAAAAAACTACTGGGTTATTAATTGATTAATGTGATTCAGCAAATTTAATTTTGTCCTCCAAATTAAATTCGAAAGATTTGATGTCATTTTAAACATGTACCCATTTTAAACATGTACCCATTTTAAACATATACCCATTTTAAACATATACCCCTTCAGACTTTGATGGCATCTGTCTGGAAAAAAAGAAATGTAAAATCAAAAGAAGAAAATGTATTCTTAAGATGCGTCTATTCAATCTGTGCGTTTAATAGGAACAAATGCAACCAATCTTATCATGTATTTTCATGATTAGACTTTAGAGAGATGGAATCAACAACGCAATAACAGGATAGACATTGAATCATTCTTCATACCCACATTTCCACACTTACATATTAACATGGACCAAAGGTAAAGATGCTCTTTTGATACTTTTCACTGGACGGATAAATAGATGATGTTGTTTAAGATGCAGATGACGACAATTTTAACTTAAAATTTATTCTATTAACTTAACTAATGGATCTCTCTTTCCATAACTTGGAGTTGCTTTTATCTGGACGATTCCTAACAGAGAACCTAAGCACCCATATTTCTCCATGCCGTATAATATGTCTAACTTCACTAAGATTTTTCTAGAAACTAATTCAATCACAGGACCCTCCTATATGACATGATAAATCCAGCTAACAAGTAATCTACTTTTCATATCAGGTAATTTCCTTTTAATTATACTTTTCAAAAGATAAGCTGAAGTTTATTTGACTGACACCCGCTACTAGCAAAACCTTTAATTGGTTTGGATAACAATATTTGGTGATATTTCATGCACTAATTAAACGAGGGTAGCTAATTAAATCAATTATTCCATTAATTAATTTAACTCAATTACAGATTGACGACTCAGCATGCTGTGTTTGAATCCTGTTGGATCCATAGCACCACTCGCACTATGGATGTTGACAACCTCGACCTGGTCCCTCCTGTGAGTATTTGATTCTAAACAAAAGAATCGAGGAAACAACAGAATCAAGACGGTTAAAAACAACTAAACATGCTGATTCATGCGAAAAGATGAAGAATGCATTTGAAATGTCTCGGAGTCTCTTGAACTTTTCAGCCTCTATCGGAGCATCTTGATATTTTTTCTGTCCTCAAATAATTGCAAGCCCTTGGCAATTTCCATAGAAGAGATAGAAATGCTTTTCAAGGGGGAAATTTAACTTTTTTTTTTTACTTGATGATTCAAGTTTCACATCAACATATCAAGAAGACGATGCCCATTGGCGTACCTGTAAGTACATATCTGCTTTCCCTCTCCTGTCATCTCTCAGGGGAGAAAAGTAAAATCCTATTTAGAGGTACGCCACTGGATATCACCTTCTCTAAGACGACGACGACGACGACGACGACGACGACAACGACGACGACGATGATGATGATGATGATGGTGATGATGATGATGATGATGATGATGATGATGATGATGATGATGATGATGATGGATTTGAATAAACAAGTAAAAAAAATAACATTTTAATTCTTTGTATTAAAAAAAAAAACTACTGGGTTATTAATTGATTAATGTGATTCAGCAAATTTAATTTTGTCCTCCAAATTAAATTTGAAAGATTTGATGTCATTTTAAACCCAGGAAAGGCATATACCCCTTCAGACTTTGATGGCCATCTGTCTGGAAGAAAGGAACATAAAATTAAAAGAAGAAAATGTATTCTTAAGATGCGTCTATTCAATCTGTGCGTTTAATAGTGAAAATGCTATTTTAAACTTATGCAAGAGAGACAGACATTTTAAACTTAATTGTGACAGACTAATCAATGAACTAACAGACAAAGTCTATTATAGAGATGCATAGAAAAAACGTTGTTTAACGATGAAAATGCTATTTCAAATATACAAATATAACAGACGTTGGCATACCGGTGTCCATCAGATCACCATAGTTAAGTGACACTGAGCCTGGTGAGTACTTAGATGGGTGACCATTTGAAAATACCAGGTGCTGTAAGCAAAGCACTCCACCCATACTTCCTAGCCTTCAGACTGGGATCAAAGTGTATTATCTGTTCTGTCCTCGGTCAATGAAGGATAAATCCTTCTAGACTGAGGCAATGTTTTTTCACCCCAATCCAGAGGGCTGAATATTACCCATGTTAAGAACTGACCTTGTGCTTAACTTAGCCATCGTAGGAACAAGTAAATAATCACCCATGTATTTAAATGAGTACCAGCCTTGCTGGAAAGTATAACCGGTGACAGACTAGCATCCTGTAATGGAGATGGTTCAGGGCATCTGTTCTACGTAACGCTATTAGACCGTGGATAAGAACCGGACCTAAGAGTCTGTACTGCTGAGAAAGAGACTATTACCACTACATGACAGACTGAGAGAGCAACAAAATGTGGCAGACGGAAGGACAGACTGATTGATCGATGGATGGACAAGGCCTTATAGGTCCATTCATGGACGCATCTAATAAACTCCTTATATACTTTCACCTCTTCACTGTGGCCTGATAATAATGCTATACCAAACATAAACGTGACAGACCGACCAATTGACAGACAGAGCCGCATATACAGATGCATAGATGCATCTAATATATGATCTAAATTACATCTTTAGTCAGTGCTATTTGCTGAGCTATGACATTGAATTCATAGATCGAATGAACAAAAACAAGAGAAAATAATTTTTTTTTAAATATTTGTGAATAAATAAATTTTGAAAATCAATAAGTATAAGTAGATAACTTCACATCTCCCGGTTTGATCATTTCCCTTTATACCGTGGAAACCATGAAACTGCAGTAACGTGTTCAATCTAAGTGCCTTTAATCATTATTTAGTATTTCCGTTAAATTTTTAAAAGTATGTTATGATTTAAAACAAATTTATTCAATTAATATAATGATCAAACAATAGAGTAATTCGAGCCTCGTCCTGGTTTAAAATTGACTTGGATGTTAATACAAGAACGAGGCTCGAGTTAAAAAAAAATGGTCGTCCTTTAAACAATTAAATTGAATCCTTCGGCATATGTATTACATAATATGACTTGTATATTCGTAAACTATATAAATGTGAAAATTCATTGTTGTTTGTAAAATTCAAACTTGGTTTGATTGTATAATAAAACGATCGTAAAAAATTGAAAATAAACCACTTCACCTAATACATTTTTTGAAAATGTCCGAACTTAAATCAATATAATAATTACAAATAAATATTAAATTATATATGTATATACCATACTTCTAAAAAAAGGCCGAACAAACATTATAAATTTATAAAACAAAACGGTGAGTTACAGCAATTTGTAATTAACTTCATTTCGTTATTTATTTCCATATCATATATATATATATATATATATATTATATATATATTATATATATATATATTATATATATATATTATATATATATATTATATATATTTATTATATATATATATTATATATATATATATATATATATTATATATATATTATATATATATTAAAAATATATATATATTAAATATATATATATATTAAATATATATATTATATATATATTATATATATATATATTATATATATTATATATATATTAAATATATCTATATATTATATATATATAATATATATATATATATTAAATATATATATTATATATATATTATATATATATTATATATATATATTATATATATATATTAAATATATATATATTAAATATATATATATTATATATATATTATATATATATATTATATATATATTATATACAGTGGCGTAGCTAGACCTTTTGCCGCCCGGGGCGGTAGTAAAATTTGCCCCCCCCCCCCCCCGGCATTCGGGTGCCCGGAAAATTCGTCCATGGATAATTCGCCCATGGATAATTCGTACATGGAAAATTT